>JAJQZP010000030.1:0-208380 GCA_025403435.1 Artocarpus heterophyllus
CTGCAACATTTGCCTCAGCTTCTTTAGTCTTTTCTTTCGAAATAGACTCGAAGGTTTGAAGCTCATTAAGCAATTCAGTCATGTTATATTTCAGCTTGTTCATGAAATAGTTGCTTTTGAACTGAAGGAACACAGGGGAGAGGGTTTCCAAAATCATCCCCACCTGTGTGGCTTCATCTATCACAGCCCGTTGACCTCGGCCTCATGGAGATAGTTAACCATGTTGAGAACATGTTCTCTGACCGAAATCCCTGCCTTCATTTTTGCATTCATTACTGCCTTAACGGCTTCGTGGCGTGCCATTTAGAAGGTTTACCAAACATGTCTTACAGAGACTGCATTATCTCATAAGCGGTCTCCATGCTTTCATGCTTCATCCTAAGCACGTCAGACATGCCAGCCAAAAGAAAACAGCGGGCCTTATTATTCACCTCGATCCAACAATCATATGCTTCCGTACATTACGATGAGCATTAGTAGCAGGCTCTGGAGGACATTCCTCCGTTAGGACAAACTTGTAACTTTCGTAAATTAGTACAATGTTCATGTTACTCTTACAGTTAACAAAATTATCTCCGGTTAATTTTTCATTTGAGAGAATAGCGATAATTGGATTAGACATTGTTGTTGTAATAAATAAATAAAATAGCATAAATTAAAATGGTTGCATAAACATCATAAATATATGTTTTGGAATAGTAAACGTGATGCATGATGCATATGAAAAACACAAAAAATATTTTACTAATTCCACGATTATTCAATTTTAATAAATAAAGTGTCGCCGTAGGGTAGGTCAAATTATTTATGAATTGAATTGAGACATTCTCAATTAATAAATATATTCAAAATATCTCATATTTTCTATATTTATTAATAACCGTTTATTTTGATCAAGATATAATTAACAATTTAATTATGTCTTTATGAGTGTAACCCACTATTTTAGATTTTAACAACTTAACTCAAAATTACCGTCGTAGGGTAGGTCAATTTGAAATGCATTTATAAATCCTATCTTAAGGAAGCCAACCTTGATATTGATTTTAAATGGACCACCCTCCGTAGGGAGGACGAAATCAAAGCGTTGTGAGGCCGCCACCTAAATCTCACGGTGTTGTACTAATAGTGGAGACTGTAAGTATATTGTCATATTACCTTCTCTCACTCATTATTTTAAAGATGTGTTTTATCTTATAAAATATCATATGTTTCATAATTCTAGTAGATAAAAACAATTTTTAATTACTAGATTATATTATGTGTTAATAGAATCCCATTCTATTTACACTTAAATAAATTACCAGATTTTCTAAAAATCTAAATTATTTTGAATTGTTTAAGTTACCGAATATTAAACAATTCAAAATTAGATAACTTAGAATTTATGTGAATTTTACCAAGTCTTAACTATTAAAACTAAATTCACATTATTTGGTTGATTAATAAATTAAGATTCTACAAAAACCAACCCAATTAATTTAATCTCATTAAATTACTGCTAACACATATTAAATCATTTTATAAACTCCTTTATTAAAAAATATATGCTAAGTGTATGCATGTCATGTTACAATAACTATAAGTGGGCACTTTCCTAGATGACATATTATCATGCATGAACATGTTGTCACAATCATCACTAAAAATAAAAATGAAAATAAACAATGAATTTTTGACGGCGTCCTTTTGGATAATTAAAATTACAACCAAAAAAATAAAAAAATTACAGGGCTCTTCTTGTAATTTATACATAATTCCCTGCTCCAATTTTGCAGTCATGATCAAGTGGTTTATTGTGCAACAATTTGCTGGATTACCTTCGAAATTTGATAGGCCCAAAGTTCTCAACTGGGCCAAAAAATCCAATAGACATCTTTTTTTCATCGCTTCACGTGTAGCAAGTGAAAGAGAGGAGAGAAGAGAAAAAATAATAATATAATAATAAATTACAAAATCCTATACCCCTTTATGGGTTTACACAGATTGATCTAATCAAACTGAAAATAAAATTATTAATCCAAAAGGACCATATCATAAACGACCAAAAATCCCTTCATCAAACAATCATTCATCTCATGAATAAAAATTAAAAAGATGCAAAGTTCCCACAAACATGCATCAAAAACATGATATTATCAAAATAAAATGATGTTTAATTAAAATTATATATGCTATAACCCGCTCTGATGCTATTTCTTGGAATTAAAATATGAAACGCAGCGGAATGAACGGATCGTTGACAAACAAAAATTTTCTGAAAACTTTGTTCATCGGGAATAGATATATAATTTTAATTATAGAAAGCTTTAAGAATTTTTACTAACCTTTTAAAGACTATCAGGGTATCTTAGCTTTCCACTTTGATACCACGATCTTCCAAACTTGGCCTCCACACCAATGGAAAGACGAGTGGGCGTCAAACTGTAAGAATGAATTTTCCACACACTTTTCTGAATTTGCTCTGTACTCAACACATGAGATACCAAACCTTTTTCTTTAGAGAAGAACTCTCAGTTTTTCTCTCTTAAAATTATGTGAATAATTCTGCTGAGATAACTGTTATCTCTCCTTTTTATATCTGAGCCATTAGTAATTTTACTTTTCTTTTTTTCCTTTTTTTTCGAATCACGTTAACGTGATTCATATAATATATATATATATATATATATATAAGGAAAGTTTAAGTAAAGTAAACTTTCCTTCCTCTTTTTTTTTAATTTAATTTAACCGAATCACAATGTGATTCGGTTTAACATATATATATATATATATATATATAAAAGGAGTAAACTTTCCTTCCTCTATTTTTTTGTTTTATATTACTATATATATATATATATATTAATATATTATAAAATCTTATATAAAAAAGATTTGGTTCAAAACCATATATATATATATATATATATATATATCTAAATCTAAATTCAAAAACAAATCACATTTATTTAAGAATAGATTTTAAAAATAATCAATTAATTAATTAACTAATGCTCAGTTAAATGTGACAACATTTATCACATTACATTATGTGTTACAGAGAACATTTTTCTGTGTCACATTAATAATTCAAGTGTGAAATAATTAATTCAGAATTCAATAATTCCAAACTAAACATGTATAATTCATCCTATGCATAAATCCAATATAGTGTTACAGAGGTGGTATTGGGACCTATGGACCTATAACCCAAGCTCCAATAAATTTGACAATTAATTAAACTCTTTGATTAATGTGCCAAATTTATTAGTTTCAGTGTTACTCCACTAAAAATCTGAAACTGAACTCTTGAGATTATAGTGAAATTACTCAAAGAAAATTAGCGAGTAGCCCATTGATATAATCATTACATATAAGTCAGTCCTCCATAAATAGTTCATAATAAGAGCTAGGTTCAATTTCCGTTCACCTCTCTTATTACATCTTTATCTTTGAGTTCCAATAATTCTCTAATGAACAATTAATTCATAATCTTATTATGAACGAGCACTCTACTATTCAAACCTTGAATTATCACTCAAGAGAACTATTTTTCTAACTTCCATAGAGAAGGAATGGATTCCATATCTGTATAATATTATTCCCAGCCATTTATTACTTTATGTTTCTAAGATGCTAAGTTATAATCTGTGCTTAGACAAATCTTACCATGCAAGTCAAAAAACATAATGTCATAAATAGGAGTCTAATAAATACTCAGGATTAAGACTGTCAAATATATGATCATCATAGTGATAAATTTAAATACTCTATTTGTAACGGATGATTATTAGAGATTCATAATTTATCTGGTCCAATCCTATATAATCTCATTATATAAAGTACCTCCAATCCAATGTCTCTACATTAATAGTCCGGATAATGACTATTTTATTTTAGATGAGATTGGATCGTACTTGTAATTTTTAATTAAAGATCCCAAACTTTAATTAATTATTACGGACTATTTTGATTATTATCTATAAATTTTATCCCTAAGCAAATAACACTTATATGCTAAATTATAGTCACATAAATAATCATGGAATTTTCTTGATGTTTATAAATGTATTAATAATACATATAATCAACCAAAATAATAATAAATGTCGTTTTATTTATTTACTAACAATATGTACAATGTCACAGCTTTTAGGGCACCAAACCCAACAGATATAACCCATGAAAATCCCATTGAAAATATAAGCTAAAACGCTAAAACATTCAAAGAAAAGCTTAGGAGTTTACCTCCAAAAATTTCTTGTAGTAGCTTTAGAGTGCTTAATCTTGCTTCTTTGAATAATTTGGAAGCTTAATTCATCAAAATTTTGAGAGAGATACCCTGGTATTGGAGGCAAATTTCATGAGAAAAGATGGGTGTTATCTAATTTTCATGGAGAAAAAATTATTTCATCGATGCCTTACTCCACGTTGATGTTAACTGGAGTGCTCTACCTATGCCTAACGCTGTGTGCCACCTACAAGATATCAGAACTCCATCTTCCTGATGGTGGTGAAGTGCATTACCCCATCTCAAAAGTTTCAAAGGGTTTTGAAGAGTAAGAAGCCTAAGTCAATGGCAAGTATAATCACACAAAGCCAGAAAACAAAATGCACCATAGTAGTCTACCATCAAAGTTATTGAGGGGCTATTTGTTTCGATACTGGAATCACGGTTTGAATCATTTTGCTACAGTATTTTCTCTCACAAAAATTTAAATCTTCATTCAAATACTCAAACCAAACGGGCCCTAAATCCATCTGTTCGAGCCTTGTTGAGGTAATTGGCCATACCATCATGTTCATAGAAGCATGAGGAGCAAAATAACTCACTAAATTTCATGGTTCCATTACTCGACGCCATAGATCCACACTTGCAATCATTGACTGCTATGGAAAGTTTCAATCCCATCAATTCTGGTAGTGTTGCCTTAAATTGATTAAGGCAAAACACTTAGAGAAGGACGAGTAACAAAACCCCTTAGCCAATTTCATAAGTACATTGCTAGAGATAAGAGAATTAAGTTGTTAGAGATTTTCGAGGGTTCTAAGCCTGATCTACTTACTTAGAGAACAAATTGGGTGAAATTGACTTCACCATTGAATTCAGAAGGGTGGATTTGGGGTGGGTAGGTCCAAGCTCAGCTGCAATGGGAACCGGTCAATGTTGGTCAATGCAAGTCAAATTGTTCAATGTTGGTCAACACTGGTCAATAGTTGACCCAACCACAAGAATCAAGAAATTTCACTCTTGCCTTGCTTTAAATGTTCTAAATGCAATAGTGCCCTCTATTTAAGCCAATTCTACTCCATTAAAAATTGTCCGATATTGATTACACGAGGACTGAGGCAAGAAAGATTGGAGTAACAAAGTCTAGAATAGGATTTCCAACGTTTGGCAATCTCCAAGAAACATTCCTAGAACAAAGAGATTTATAAATAAATTGATTTATTAGCACTAGTAAAGGGACATTAAATTGAATGGTGGCACGTATCCTACTCAATTTTTAAAAAAATTAAGCTTTTACCCTCCATTTTTTAACAATCCTAGATATGCCTCTAACTTGTTTAAAAAATTATAAAATACCTTCATCGAATGATTAAAAGACGTTACTGTGCCTACATTTTACAAGCAAAATTATTTTATGGTCTCACTCAATTTTAACAATTTATAATTATATATCTTGTTAGAGGTGTGCTTAGGAGATGCCTAGGAATAGTTCGTCAGGAGCACACCGACCAAGTTGATCGGCAAATTTGCCCAAGCATTCCTTTGCATCCTACTAATTGATAGAAGCAAGGCCCTCTTGGGTCCCGAAATCCTATGTCTACCCATGTCGAATAGCAAACATGCCCTCCTCGACATTAGGGCATGCTTCGACCAGGCGTGGGAGCTGCTAAGCTATTCGATAGGCCAACGTGGCATCGCCTTGGCCTCTGATGGGACTAGTCCCTCTTCTGTAGGAATCATGACATCTGTCACCAACCCCCTAACACCACCATACAGAGCACCCGGGTCACGGGTCATGGGTCAAGGGTCAAACCCGCTTCACATTCGGTCCAAGTGGTAAGCTATAAATAAGATCATTTACTCTACCTCCAAGATAAGTGGTCTCTCTTTAACCTACCCTTAGCCTTTCTCTTGACCTAATGGGTACCTGACTTGAGCATCAGAGAGCCATTGGCTGGTACTATATCGGTGTCCCATTTTGACCTCCAAGGTGTTCCCTTTTTTTGTAGGACTAACTAGTGAGGTCGGGAAGGGTAGGACAAGGCAGTCCGACCATTGTGCGTATCCACACGTGTTGTTGACCATCAACATTTAGCACTAGAAATAGGGCCGCCACACCCTTGTAGCGTTCAACTTGCTCATGGTAACAAGGGACAATGCGATGTGATTGGAGGGATCGAGGAATAGCTGGGACCAAAACCAAGCACCCCCTGGTTAGGGAAGGCCCCAAGCACCCTGCTCCTAGTCAAGACCGACACCTAGACAAGAGGCTACCCAAAACACCAATGACCCCAAACAGGAGCTAACCGTGGTAGTCTGTCTTACCTTCCCGATTATTTTTACCTTACGTTCCATAATCTCACCATTAGAAAACTCACCATCCAAAGACAGTATACCATTTGGTTACACCTATGTATCCAAATGGTTGAGCGCTCCAGTTTTCAAATTACAGGATAATGTATATAAGAGGATATCATTACTCCTAAAGAGGAGCTATAGATTATCTATGAATAACAAGTCTATGCCATCAAGAGTCATGCCTCCAACGTACCGGCATACATACCACTATTAAGATGTGGGTGTCACCCTTTGGTACATCAAAAGACACAATTGAAGACAACGGGCCCACTATTTATCTCAGGATTAAGATACAACACAAATGATTGTCTAAAGTGAATCGATTTGCTAAGACAAAATTATTAATCCAAATCAATTCACTTTATGTCCCGATCCAACACATCGTCACCTATGACAACGTGCCAATGTTTCTATTCACGGAGTCCACCTCCGATGGTCAAGACAAATCATCTCCCAAAAGGGATATAGACAACATAACAATCTTTGCATGAATAAAGCGCCCAACTTTATTCCCTCGATTACGGATCGTATGATTTAGACCATCACCTTAAGATTCATGTCTTTCGCATAATCCGTCCATCATATGCCCAATTCTTAAGGTTTAGACCGACAGTCTCAGACTATTGTTTGCTTAACATACATTCAACAAATATGAACGTAAAGAGGACAAGATTTGGTATATAAATAATGAATAAATTTTTTATTGATAAAAATATCTCCAAAAACTTATTACATTTTTACTCCTTAGGACATACATGTCTAACAGTGCAGCTTTTGGCTGAATTAATGCTCACTATTAGATCTACAGACATATAGATAGGATTGAGAGCTCACGGATGCCATATGGAAACAACCTCGCCGAATTGGACAAGCTGAGATAGAGGTGGACCCTACTTGTTGCACACGTTGCCGTACGCAATGACGTACTAACACGCATCTCTGGATCCGATGGTCCTGGGCATTTTACGGTTGATCGGATGCTCCTTATGCATGCACTTACAAATTCAATTTTTTTATTTATTTTTTAAGCATATGAGATCTGATTTTATCCATTTTGATGTTGTTTTGCTTCATTTTTCTACAAGATTTTAAATATAAAGATAGAAAATTAAAACAAAATTAGTTATTTTACAAACAAAATGTTTACAATAATATTAAAAAAAATTATTTTATATTAAATCACACAAAAATAATTATAAAACTTCTAAAATTCTGAGCTCATTCAGTTTAACACAAACATGATTTTTAAGACTTGAAAATATTTTTAGAAATTACTTAAAATATTATTGAACATATTTACAAACTTAAAACACTTTATAAAACATACAATTAGCACTCAATATGTTTACGATTTTAATTAATTCTAACTAAACTAATATTTTACATACGAAAATGATTCTAAAAATTACCAAAAATATTATTAAACATAAAAGCTTATTAAAAACTTATAATTACTCATATTTTTATACTAAGACACTAAAATATTATTTAATATAAAAATTTTATTAATTAGAGGATTTAATGACAAATAATAAGGCAAAACAAATTATTTTAACTTTAGAAAATGTACATTTTTACATGTTCATCAAAACCCATCGTCCAGAAAAAGAGAGCTTTCAGCCCTAAAAGATTGGTAGCCATCAAGGAGGAAGTACAAAAGCTACTTAAGACCAGATTGGCAAACGTGGTCCTAGTCAAGAAGGCCAATGGGAAGTGGTAGGTTTGTATCGAGTTCACAAACCTAAACAAAGCCTGCCCAAAGGACTTTTTCTCGCTACCACAGATAGACCAGCTAGTTGACGCAATGGCTAGCCATGAGCTATTAAGCTTCATGGATGCATAGTCCAGGTACACTCATACTCAAATGGCTAAAGAAGGCAAGGTTAAAATTGCTTTCACCATCGATCAAGGATTATTCTGTTATGTTTTCATGCTGTTTGGATGGAAGAACACTAGGGCCACCTATTAGCGTCTGGTCAATAAAATGTTTACCCGATAGTTTGAAAGACAATGGAGGTGTACATTGATGATAAGGTTGTAAATCTACCCAAGCAGAGGACCACAACGTAAACCTCTAAGAATGTTTTAATGTACTTCGAGAGTATAGGTTGAAACACAACCTAACCAAATGCATGTTCAAGGTAGAATCCAAAAAGTTCTTTTGATTCTTGGTTAATCACCAAGGGGTTAAGGTAAACCCTATAAAGGCCCAAGCTATGATAGATATGCATTCACCATGGACGATAAAGGAAGTCTAGAAGCTCACCAAAATGGTCTCCGTGCTTTCCTGATTTATTTCTCTATCCATCAATAAGTGTCACCCTTTTTTTCAGGCACTTAATGGGAGGTTTGAGTGGAGCAGAGAATGTAAGGAAGCCTTTTAGAACCTTAAAAGGTACCTGGCGACACCTTTGCTATTGTCCAAACATTTACCAGGTAAAACATTCTAAGCCTATTTAATAGTATCTAAGAAGGAAATTAGTTTGGTCTTAGTATAAGAAGAGGCCAAAATCCAAAAGCCTGTCTATTATACCAAGCCTTCCAAGGTGTGGAAGAAAGCCACCCCCTACTAGAGAAACTGACGCTCACCTTGGTCACATTCGCTCCAAAGCTACGACCATACTTCCAAGGACACCTCATCCGAGAACCAACTAAGTACCCTTTGTTCCAAGTACTCCAAAACCCAAAAATTTCTAGTCAGACTGTGAAGTGTTTGGTCGAGCATGGGGAGTTTGAGATCTAGTTTGTTCCCCGGATGGTGGTAAAGGCACAGGCCCTTATGGATTTCATCGTGAAATTCACTAAACCTGACTAGATGATACTTTTGGTTGATGAGGTACAAATGGAAGATCCCTACCAAGCAAGCAGTAGCAAAGAAGTATCTAACCACCCTGCATAGAAACTATACGTGGATGGATCTTTGAGCATGATTGGATCTAGGGTTGGTCTCGTCCTTGTCAGCTCGGATGGTGACAAGACTTATTACACTCTATGATTCAAATTTAAGGCTTCCAATAACGAGGCCAAGTATGAAGCGTTGATCGCCAGCTTGAGATCACATGGGAGCTAGGGATAGACTACATCTATGTCCACAACAATTACCTACTTGTGGTCCACAAATAACTGATGGGTTATAGACCCGAGGAGAAAGGATGATAAAATACATTAAGAAAGTCAAATCATTGCTCACCCAATTTGAAAGTTTCACGATAGTCTGAATCCGTCGATCCAAAAACATAGAAGCTTACGCATTTCCTAAGTTGGCTTCTAGACTTAAGAACCTTAATCTAGTATCGGTGCCATTTGAAAGATTGACTGAGTCAAGCATTTCAAGGTATGAGTTTGTAACCAAGATCGCTACGCAAACCAATTTGTGGATGGACTCGATCATCAGGTACCTAACAATAGCTAAATTGCTCGGGGATCTAGAGGAAGCCTTGTGGGGTCCACAACAGCTCTGCACAATACACAATGATCAAAGGAAGGCTTTACCAATAGGGCCATTCTATACTATACCAAAGGTATGTGAGACCATCAGAAGCCAAGTATCCTATGGAAGAAATCAATAGTGACGTATGTGGTAACCATGCCAAAGGGTAGTCCTTGTCCCTCAAGTACCTTCATCAAGGATACTACTAGTCGACCATGGACCAAGACTATAAGGAGTATAAACAAAGATGCCTCAAATGCCAGAAGTAGGCCCAGATGCTCGACCACCACCTCGAGCCACTTACTCTTGTCATGTACACTTGGGCCTTTGCCAAATCAGCCATCGACTTAATAGGACCTCTTCTTGTGGCCCGATCATAATTTAGGTACTGCATTATGGCCATAGATTACCTCATGAAGTTCCCTACACAAAAATTATGGAAGCCAAGTACACCAGCTTCATCTAGAAGAATATCATCTACCATTATGGAATCCCCCATACCATTGTAACCAATAATGCCAAGTAATTCGCAGCCACTGGTCTAAAGAGCATGTGTGATCGGTTCGACATCAAGAAGGCCTACTTATTGCCTGGGTACTCCCAAAGCAACGACTAAGTTGAAGCTGTCAATAAGACCATAAAGGACAGCAGAAAGAAGAAGCTAGAAGGTCTTAAGGGTGCTTAGATCGATGAGCTACCAAAGGTTCTTTGGGCCCACCAAATAATTACCCAGACTACAACCAGTGAAATGCTTTTCTCCTTTGTCTATCGCATTAAGGTAGTTATCTTGGCCAAGGTCAGGTTGCCTAAGTATTGGGTCGAGTACTACAATGAGAAGAAGAACATAGATCAAATGATGGTGAGTCATGACCTAGTCGAGGAATAGAGGAACATGGCCTATGTCTGAACGGTTGCTCAAAACCAGGTCATGGCCCATTATTATAATAAGCGAGTCTGCCCAAGAATGTTCAAGGTTAGGGATTTAGTTTTAAAAAGAGTCCTCATCCTCCAGCTAGGCCACGGATCTCTTTAGGCTGAAATGGGATGAACCGTTTAGGGTGGCCAACATTGTCCGACCAGGAACATATAAGATAGCTGACAATAAAGGAAACATACTTGCTCACCCATGGAGCGTCGAGCATTTGAAGCACTTTTACTATTAATATGAGAATTAGAACCCTTTTTTTTTTTTACATCTGGCTCTGATGAACTTTTGTTACATCTTGTAAACTTGTAAACATACATGTTAATGAGAACAACCCTTTTTGGAAAGGTTTATCATTTTCGGTGCTAACACCAACTGCATACACTCAAACCGAATAGGAGGTGTTGAGGGTAAGCTCGGTGCCACCACCGAGGACATTAACTTTGGTGGTCGGCAATTAAGCTCGGCAAACCTCAGGGAGCTTACTGTCAGGCCCCAACGCTTTGTACTTCTTCCCGAGGTGCCTCTCAGGCATCCAAGGGCGCGCCCCAAAAAGCCTGCCACCTTGGAATGTACGGTAGCTTGGGTCAGACTATGTTGCTCGTAAAAATAGGCTACTACTCGCCCTTGTAGGCCAACACCAGGCAAATGCGCTGCCGTCTGATAGAGTCCAATCCATTGGGCGATGGGCGCGACACTTGTTACCTACTGCCTAACACACCTTGATGTGACACCCGGGTGATGGGCAAAACCCATCTTGCACCCAATCCAAGTGGTGGCCTATAAATAGGATGCATTTATGACATTCTAGAGAGAGAGACTTCTTCACACCTAATTAGCTGCCAAGCAATACCTGCCTTGAGCATCGGAGAGCCCTTGTCTATTGACTAACCCCACTATTCTCCAAACCATCCCTCTTATAGGTACACACTCCCGGTCAGGGGCAAGCCTAAGAAGAGGTCAGAACGTGCGCAGCCGCACGTGGGTGTTGATCTAACGCCGGACAACGGTAAGCATCAACATTTTGGTGCTAGAAGGAGGGCCCCTACACCTTCATCCCTACTTCAGCTACATCACTTCCGACTCCTGAGATGAAAACTTGAGGTAACGCCAGAGATAAGACAGCCCGACCGGAGGGGTCAGGCGAGGCAAGAAATAGGCAACCAGCCACAGGCCGGCCCAGAGGCCGTCCTCGGTTCGCGAGATCCCGGTCCAGGGGGCAAGGAAGTACGGCCAGGGTAGAGTCGATGGATGTACCAGCCGCCCAAGATTCAATCCGAGAGCTTACAGACGCGGTCTGGATCCTAACTCAGTAGCTCGCACAGCAAGCTTAATGGCAAGCTGCACCAGCTCTACCACCCCCAGCCCAGGATGACCAGGCTGGAGGTCGGGTAGAGCGAAGTGCAGCAAACCCACAACAAAAGCCAATCTGAGCAGTCTGTAGGATCCACCAGAGGAATCCTGGCTGATAATAGACTAGTTCAGGAACACCGTATGGGACGCCAAGCGGCCCGTGCCCCTTCACCACAAGGTTCTCGAGCCTCGGTATTTGACCAGCTCGAGTCTCAAGGAATAAACAGAAACTGCCATGTTGGGGCTAGAGGCCGTGTTGAGGGCGGAGTACCCTATCGGGTCGAACTGCTTGAAGACACCAATAGCCACCAGTTTCGGGCACTGCAGCGACAAATTGACGAGATCCAAAATTTTAGATTCGGTCTAGATGAGACAGGAGCTCAGGACCCACCTTTTCTGGATAACATAATGCAGGCGCCCATGCCGCCAAAGTTCAAGGTCCCGTAGATCAAGTCTTATGATGGGACCACTGATGCTGATGAGCATGTCGAACTCTTTTGGGGACACATGCTACTGCAGAACGCTAGTGATGCGGCGATGTGCAAAGCCTTCTCACTCACTCTCACGGGCCCTGTCTGGCAGTGGTTCTGACAACTCGAACCTGGGTCAATTCCTTCTTTTCGGCATCTGGCCGATGCCTTCTCCTCCGCATTCTCCACAACCAAGACGCGAAGAAAAGAAATAACTTGCCTGTATGCCGTTAAGCAGGGAGATGGCAGCGTCAGGGATTACATTAACCGGTTTACTCGGCCAGCTCTTGAGGTCAAGCACGTCGAAGACGAGACCCTCAAACACATTTTTGTAGGGGGCCTCTGATACGAGAAGCTAACCTGGTCCTTGGCCTTTGAGCAGCCGAGCACGTTTTTCCAAATGCTCGGGTATGCCCAAAGACACGCGGACGTCGCTGAGTACATGAAGAGCCACCGAGAAGAGGCTGGCCCGAGCGAAACAAAGAAGGATAAGAAACAGAAAAAGGCACCGGAACAGGGCAGTGCCGAGCATGCCAAGAAACAGAAGAAAGAGAAAGCCGATAAGCCGAAGGGGCCAACCAGTAAGTTTCAAAACTACACACCCTTGGTGGCGACCATTGATGAGGTGCTTGCTCAGGTTGGTGACAAGAATTTGCTAACACCACCGCCCAAGCTCTGAGGGAGCAGGGTGAAGCGCAATCAGTCAAAGTTTTGCGAGTTCCATAAGGATGTGGGGCATACTACTTGGGAATGCATCCAGTTGAAGGACCAGATCGAAAGACTAGTCTAAGAAGGACTTTTACAGGAATTCATCGAGCGGGTTATAACCCCGAGGGCCGCTTCTGGAAGGAACGATTCGTCGAGCCGAGACGTGCAGAACCGACCCAGGACCGACGGTGGAAATGCCTCGGATCCCTCGAATATTGTTCACACGATATTTGGCGGGCCTGTTACCAAGGACACGTCGAGTGGGCGGCGATCTTACGTCAGAGAAGCTCAGCGGGTCGAACAAGGTGAGTTCATAAATGTGCCCGAGCACATCAACAAGATATGCCACCAAGAAGACACCCCGATCACTTTCACTGAAGAGGAAGCGGATCGATTGATGCATCTTCACAACGATGCCTTGGTATGCGAACTGCCCATCGCCAACAATATAGTACGATGTGTCTTAATCAACAACGGCAGTTCGACAGACATCCTCTTTAAACAAGCATTTGACAGGTTGAAGATAAGCAACGCCCCATTAGTCCCGGTTCGGACCCCACTCTTCGGCTTCATAGGGGAATGTGTCTGGGCAACCAGGAAGGTCAGTCTGCCGGTAACTTTCGGAGAAGGAGCTGTAAGGATTACTCAGGTAGTCGACTTTTTAGTTGTCGACAAACCCTCCCAGTACAACATCATCATCGGTTGGCCGACGTTCAATGGATTGAAGGCCATTATTTCGATGTATCATTTGGCAATGAAGTTCCCACCCAACGGTGGTGTTGGAGTGATCCGCTCATCCCAGACGGACTCCCGAGCTTGCTATGCAAATGCCGTCCGAGCAGCCTCGGCTCAGCAACATGGAGTCTTGGCCGTCTGTTGGGTCGATGAGACCGATCTCCCAACTGACCTGACACCAAATATGCTGGCTGACCTGGATCCCAGGTTGCCCGAGGAAGAGGTAAGGGGTACCCCGGTTGAAGACTTAGTGTCGTTCTCCCTGGACCCTGAAAGGCCTGAACGCACAGTCCAACTCGAATCACAGTTACGACCTGAGATTCAGGCCGACCTGGAATCCCTTCTTTCTGAATATTGAGACGTTTTTGCATGGTCCCATGAGGACATGCCTGGCATTGATCCGAGCATCATCAGCCATTGGCTCAACGTCCAACCTGGTCACAGGTTGGTGATACAAAAATGAAGGGCCTTTAACCTGGAGAGATATACTGCAATCAATGATGAAGTCCAGAAACTCCTGAAGGCTGGGTTCATCAGAGAGGTCAAATACCCGGAATGGTTAGCGAATGTTGTCCTCGTCAAGAAGGCGAACGGCAAGTGGCGGGTCTGCATTGACTACACCGATCTCAACAAGGCCTGCCTGAAAGACTGCTTCTCACTTCCTCGGATAGACCAGCTCGTCGATGCCACAACCGGGCACGAGCTTTTATGGATGCATACTCCGGGTATAATCAGATAAGAATGGCCGAGGAAGACCAAGTTAAAACCTCGTTTGTTACTGACCAGGGCTTGTACTGTTACGTTGTAATGTCGTTTGGCCTCAAGAACACCGGGGCTACTTATCAACGCCTCATTAACAAGATGTTTACTCAGCTAATCGGGAAAACTATGGAGGTCTATGTGGACGACATGCTGGTAAAATCTGTCCAAGTGAAGGACCACATGGCCGACCTCCGAGCTAGCTTCGACATTCTCCAGGAATATGGGATGAAACTCAACCCGGTGAAATGCACTTTCGGCGTTAGCTCGGGCAAGTTCCTTAGATTTTAGTCAATCAACGAGGAATCGAGGTCAACCTGGCGAAAGCCCAAGCAATCATCGACATGCATTCTCCTCGAACGGTAAAGGACGTGCAAAGGCTTACTGGCATAGTGGCTGCTTTGTCAAGATTTGTTTCCCAGGCTACCGACAAGTACCATCCTTTTTTCAAGGCACTTAAGGGGAGGTTTGAGTGGAGCAGGGAGTGTGAGGAAGCTTTTCAAAGCTTAAAAACTTACCTAGCTACGCCCCCGCTCTTGTCCAAACCTTTGCCCGGTGAGGTTCTTACCGCCTATTTAGCCGTGCTAGAGAAAGTTGTTAGCTCAGTCTTGGTCTGAGATGAAGACGGGATCCAGAGACCTGTTTATTATCCCAGCCATGCATTCCAAGGTGCCGAGGAGCGGTACCCACCGCTGGAGAAGCTGGCCTTCGCCTTAATAACGTCGGTCTGGAAGCTGCGGCCATATTACCAAGGCTACACCATCAAGGTCCCGACCAAGTTCCCACTATGGCAAGTTTTGCAGAGCCCGGAGATATCGGGCCGAATGGCCAAGTGGTCGGTTGAGCTAGGCCAATATGATGTGCATTTTATGCCGAGAACGGCAATAAAAGCTCAGGTCTTCGTGAATTTCATTGTCAAATTTACAGAGGCCGGTAAGGCAACTCCACAAGTCGAGAAGTCACCCATTGAAGAGCCTGATACAGCTGGCTGCAGTGAACAAGACCTTTCCCTGGAGCTGGACTAGAAACTACACGTCGACGGCTCTACCTGTGTCGACGGATCGGGAGCCGGGCTGATCCTAACAAGCTCGGATGGGTACAAGGTCATCTATGCCATTCGATTCGACTTCAAAGCCTCTAACAACGAGGCAGAGTACGAGGCTTTGCTAGCCAGACAACGAATCGCCCGAGATCTCGGTGTCAATCGCCTCACTATCTACAGTGACTCAATGCTAGTGGTACAGCAAGTCACTGGAGAATTTCAGGCCCAGGCAGACTCGATGGTGGCATATTTAAAGGAAGCAAAATGACTGCTTGGGCAATTCAAGTCCTATTCTTTTAAGCAGATCCCCTAGTCTAAAAACGCAGAAGCTGACGTCCTAGCCTGACTAGCTTCTGGATTGGGTGGAAGTGACTTGACGTTAGTCCCCATCGAAAGACTACCAGAACCAAGCATAGTCAAGGAGGTCATGAGCCTCGTCGAGGAGCTGGCATGTACCTGGATGGACCCGATCATCCGATACCTAACCATAGCCGAGTTATCTGACAACTGAGAAGAAGCACATCGGGTACGTAACAGCTCGGCCCGATATTCGATGATTGTGGGAAAGTTATACCGGCGGGGCTACACTACGCTGTGCTTAAGATGCTTGGACCCTAAGAAGGCTGAATATCTAATGAGCGAGATCCACAAAGGCCTATGCAGCAATCATTCTAGAGGACGCTCCTTGGCCCAAAAGTGCCTCCGGTAGGGATACTACTGGCCCACCATGCAGCAAGACTGTGGGAACTTTGCACGGAAATGCCTCAAATGCCAGTAATTTGCTAGAATGCTAGGCTCAGACGCCGAGCCTCTCAATCCAGTAACCTCGGCTTGGCCATTTGCAAAGTGGGCCATCGACTTGATCAGACCTCTCCCGCCGGCCCGCTCGCAATTTAGATACTGTATAGTGGCCATCGACTATCTGACAAAGTGGATCGAAGTTGAACCCTGCACCAACATGACCGAAGCCAAGTGTACCAACTTTTTCTGGAAAAACATCGTCTGTCGGTTCGGAATACCCCACACTTTTGTGACTGACAATGCCAAATAGTTTGACTCCTAGGGTCTACATCATCTATGCGAGAAGCTCAGCATTAAGAAGGTTTTCTCCTCCTCGAGCTATCCGCAGAGTAACGGCCAGGTTGAGGCCGTGAACAAGACAATTAAAGATAACCTGAAGAAAAAACTCAAAGGGCTTAAGGGTGCGTGGATTGACGAACTACCCCAAGTGCTCTAGGCATACAGGACAACTACCCGAGCTGCAACTGGCGAGACACCGTTCTCCCTGGTCTACGGGGCAGAGGCTGTCATTCCAGCCGAAGTAGGATTACCGAGCTTAAGGGTTGAGCGATACGAGGAGGCTCTGAACGCGGAGCTCATGTTGACCGAGCTCGATCTACTTTAAGAAAAAAGAAACCGAGCATTGATTCGTAACGCAGCTCAGAACCAGGTGGTAGCTCGGTATTACAACAAAAGGGTTCAGCCAAGAAGCTTTAAAGTTGGTGACTTAGTAATGAAGAAGGTCACGGTTCAACAACCTGGTCTCGGGTCCTTTGGTCTGAAATGGGAAGGTCCATTTAGAGTCGAAGGTATCATACGACCAGGCACTTACAGGTTGACCGATACGGAGGGGAATTGGCTTAAGCATCCATGGAATGCCGAGCTCTTAAAAAGATTCTATTCTTAAAATTCAGAGCCAGACTCCTTTTTTGACCTTTGGCCACAATTCTTTTGTAACTAGACCTGCTAAGCAGGGCTAGAAAAATCCATGTAAATATTACATTAATGGAGCACAACTTCCCAAATATCATTCCACCTAAGTAATGTGTTTAAGGGAAAAGTAAATCCAAGATGCCACAACTCCGGCTCGAAGGACAAGACACTTACTCCCTTCAAGGGAGAGTCATCCTTATTAAACCGGGCGGGGGGCTGGTCAGAACACCGATCCCAGGTCTGTCGCCGTACAGACGACCCGATAAGTTACTTGGCACAATATATGTCTGACGACTCCTACACTTGTAAAGTTTCTTTAAAACTTAAACAAGTCTAGGGGGGGCAACAGGGCAAGGGTAGTTATACGCTGTCTATATTCTGCCCGACCGAGATCAGAAACCTAAACCTGCTTGGATAACTGAGCAGATAAGGATAACTACTTGGAGTGATCGAGAACAGAAGTACTTGGATTAACCAAGACTAACCTAAACCTGCTTGGAGTAATCAACCAAGCAGAGAAGGATAACTACTCGGATTAACTCGACAACAGAGGTACTAAACCTACATTCTTGGTAAAGTCGAGACAGCTAGTTCCCAACCTGGGATCCTCCCCGAGAAGTGCCTAACTTTGAAAATTACGTGGGATGCAAAATAAAACAAAACTGCACGTAAGAAAACAATGAAGGCAAAACAGGAAATCTTTATTTATCAAGGAGGTATAAGGAAACTGGGCGCCTCCTGAGCCCGAATACAAAAGAACAAAAAAAAAAGAGAGGTTTAATCGACCTGGGTCTTGTCCCCAGCCGCGTCCTCGTCCCTGCCTCTCTTGGCGACCTGCTCATCCTTGTCATCATCACCGTCCACCACAACGACCTCGTCCTCGACACCCCACTGTTGCTCGGCATCATCTTGGTCCAGCTCAACAATGACCGACCAGTCGAATCCAGCTGCCTCTGGGTGCTTTTCTATCAGGTGATCGTAGAGGTCTGTCATGCCATCGTAGTAGAGATCGGCATACTCTGGGGATGTTTTAAACTCCTCAACCGCGCTGGCTAAGCGATCGGGGAGCCCGGCCACAAATTGTTGGTGTTCCGCTTGTAGGGTTACCAGCTGCCCCTCAAGCCGTGAGGCTTTATCCTCTGCCTCCTTGAGCAGCCTCGACATGTCCTCGGCCTCGGCCTTTGTCTTTCGAGCTTCCTCCTGGGATCGTGTGAGAGACTCCTTGGCTTGATCTAGCTCAATGTTCTTCTCATTGAGCTTCTTGTCGGAGTCCAACTTCTTTAGGAGGGTCTTTTTGTGCGTCTCTTTCTCCTTGTGGATCTCCTTCATCCCAATGGAGTACACCATATGCACAATGGCGCTCGACTACAAAAATTAAGACGTTAGTCCTCGGCAATATATTAGAATGAGAACTATTGATTAGCTCGGATACTTACAGAGGCAGTGGCTCAGAGGGCCATATTGCACAGACTCTGGAAGTCCTCACCCCGGATGTTCATGAAGAAGTCATCCTGGGGAACCGCGTCTCTAAGGCGCTCAATAAACATACCATGGTAGTCTGGGCGCCTTCTCTACAAGTCCTCGGTAGAACCTTTGGCAGCCTCGTCTACTAAACTGACCTCTGGTGAGGCCCTAGTTAGCTGTGGCGGAGGTTGTGGAACTTGGACTGATGAGGAGGTCTTCCCGAAGCGGGTTGGGAGCTCGGGCATCGACGTCTGCTTGCGTTTTCTCCCGGTGTCGATAGCCTTGCCCTTGCCCTTCCTCAAACTTGTCATCTAGGCATGCCTGTCAGCACGGGAGGTCGATGCCGTCATTTCTGCACAAGGAATGCTAAGTCAAAGCAAGATCGGGATAAAAAAAAAAAAAAAAAAAAAAAAAGCTGTGATTAAATAAAGTTCTGGGCTGACCTCTGATCCGGAGTTGGCGAGACAGGTATAGGAACCTAATCACGTCCTCGAGGTCCTCATCGGCTATAGGTGGCCCCGCATCGAAGGAGCCACTAGACGAGTCCTCAGAATTGGACGTAGAAGGCTCCCTCGTCGGCCATCCGAACCGAGAAGTGCTTGGCCCTGGAACATCCATGGCACTCAGATGAGCAATTGTGACCTGCCTGGCCTCCCGGGTAGGACGGGCAGCTCGGGGAAGGCTGCTGGACTCCCCAAACCAGTCGTAACTGGATAAAGTGTCCTTCCTCAAGAGGAAGGACTATTGTCTGGACAGTTCTGGCTTCTCGAACAGCTCGTCCATGGCCTTTATTACGTGGCTCGGTGCCCAAGGACGCTTGGTCCAAACGTGCCCCTGCTCAAACAACCTCGGTACTTGGTCATCCTCGGGGACAGCTTCACCGGCTTGAACCAAAAAGTTCCCCCCGGTGTAGAACCACTCGTACTTCCATAACTTGTCCGAGTCGGGGTTGCCCAGGATAAAATCCTTCCTGAAGCCAGTGAAGTAGTACCAGTCGGACTGCCGAGGAAGTTTCTTCATCTTGAATACTTGTTTGAAGGCCTCCAGCGGCATCTCGGTACTCCGGTGGTACTTCCATAGGATGTACATCCCGATCAGTGACCAATAGCTATTCTGGTTCAGTTGAGCCGGGCACACGTTAGAGTCGTTGAGTGACCGGTGGAGAAAGCGGTGCAATGGTAGACGCAGCCTGGCCCTGAAGAACTCAGCATAGAGCGTGATGAATCCCTCCGACGCATCTAAAGGTGAGTCTCCCCCACCGAGGATGGCGAGAATCACATCCGCCGGGATGCCATACTCGACGCGTAGGTTCTCTAACCACGACTCCGTGATGGCGCTTGTATAGCCCGCCGCTGAGGTTTGCCCAGGATGGCTTACCCGATATGCCGTTACACCATGCATGGCTTACTCGTACTTTCATCTCTGGCTGCTCCACCTCTGCCTCCTCGGCTGCATGCTCCTCACCGGAGACATCAACCGTGATCACCCCCGTGACTTGGACGGGGGCCCTGTTAGACAAGTATGCCCTAAGGAGTAAAAATGTAATACGTTTTTGGAGACATTTTTATCAATAAAGAATTTATTCATTTATATATACCAAATCTTGTCCTCTTTACGTTCATATTTGTTGAATGTATGATAAGCAAACAGTAGTCTGAGACTGTCAGTCTAAACCTTAAGAATTGGGCATATGATGGGATGATTATGCAGAAAACACGATTCTTAAGGTGACGGTCTAAAACATATGATCCGCAATCGAGGGAATAAAGTTGGGCGCTTTATTCATGTTAAGATTGTTATGTTGTCTATATCCCTTATGGGAGATGGTTTGTCTTGGCCATCGGAGTTGGACTCCGTGAATAGAAACATTGGCACGTTGTCATAGGTGACGATGTGTTGGATCGGGACATAAAGTGAATTGATTTGGATTAAGAATTTTGTCTTGGCAAATCGATTCACTTTAGACAGTCATTTGTATTGTATCTTAATCCTGAGATGAATAGTGGGCCCGTTGTCTCGACTTGTGTCTTTTGATGTACCAATGGGTGACTCCCACATCTCTATAGTGGTATGCATGCCGGTACGTTGGAGGCATGACTCTTGATAGCGTAGACTTGTTATTCATAGATATGGAATCCATAGCTCCTCTTTAGGAGTAATGATATCCTCTTATATGCGTTGTCCTGTAATTGAAAAACTGGAGCGCTCAACCATTTGGATACATAGGTGTAACCGAATGGTATACTATCTTTGGATGGTAAGTTTTCTAATGGTGAGACAATGGAACGTAAGATAAAAATAATTGAGAAGGTAAGACAGAACTTGTCCTTAAGCCGATTATGGATTATCATATGGGGATACGATACACTATGATATGTCATGGAGACTTAGCTACACGAGCTTCGTAATTCTATAAAGTTCGAGAGTGCAGCTCCAAGCTTTTAGTGGAGTAGCGTTGGAGTTGATAATTGTGAAATGTATATCTGGGATATTGGGTTTCATATTTATCATGAGCTTGAACTTTATAGGTCCATTTTGGTCCCCTTTGCTAGCTCACAAAATCCTGTAACGACACGGCGTGCTTTTCCAATAATTGGTGACTTATGTCAGATTTATCAGATTGGTTTAAAATTTGTAAGAATCAAATAATTCATGTCTGTTTATCGGTTGAATTAATTTTGTAAGAAATTAGTTCAAGATAAACTTGTTGAATTATTGCGATCAGATAATTCTTGTCTGTTTATCGGTTGTTTTAATTTTGGACAAAATTGGAACAAGATAAACTTGTAGAATTATTGTGAATTGGTTTATTTTCTTAGAGATTATCTTGCTAAAGTTTGTTTTGATCAGATAACTTCTCTATTGGGTTATTTGAATCAAAACTGAGACTTTATCCCTTAGAATCTCGGGTGGAAAATAAAAGATTCGCGAAGATTTTTTCTCGGGAGTTCGGCCTGTCGGATGACGTGTTTGGCCTGCCGATCGTAATGTTCGGCCTGCCGATCAGCGGTAGATAAGATTACGGGTTTTCACACGGATCTTATCAGATACTGATCCGAACTTGATTCTGTTTCAAGTTTTTGAGACCTAATCTGATATGGATTGACCCCAGGACCAATAGGTATAAAAAGGGAGTGAGTCTCATGATGTACTCAGATCAGTTTGAGAGATTAAAAGTGATACTCTTCTAGTGAGCATCTAAAAACTCCCTGAGAGCTTTTGTTCACAAATCACGAGCACTAGCTTTGGGTTCTCTCTATTGGTTGGAAGGAGAGTCACCGGTGGAAGAGTTGTACGTGTGAGCCCACACTCACTCCGGTTGTGGATAGAGAATAGCAAAGAAGACCAGTTGGTTGAGGCTCTTATGGAACGTTACTTCTCTACACGGATCGCGGAGGTTCTTCGGCAAACTGAGATAAGTAAGATCTATTTAATTTATACATATAACATGTCAAACTTGTGTTTTGGAAATTACTCTGATGAAAAATTTTACAAATTCCACTGCGCACTTTGTTTCCAACAATTGGTATCAGAGCTGAAGTTTTTACATAAATTTGCAAGTTTGTGATCATGTTATATGCATAAATTTTGTGATCTTAATCTCTCCTATGCTTGAATTGAATTTTATAGAGAGATGGCACTCTAGGTTTCTATATAATATATATGTTGTCATGGATTATGTGGTGAATGTTTATTAATTATGGTTGATTAAATCATTGTTTAATTATTTATTAATTAATTACTACCGATTATGGTTCCTTAGAGGTTAGAATGTGTATCTAGGTTTTTCATGTAATTAGATGGCGGACTATCATCTCTGTCTAGGAATTGTTATTTAATTTATAATTTGTAAGAATTTGTAATTAAATAATTATCCGGAGAAGACGGATCGAGAAGTCGGATCTTGAAGATTGATGATGGCGCCTCCAAGGATTTCCTGAGTCTCTAATTTTTATGTTTTTGAATTGTTGAAAATAAAATTGATGAATTGCATTAAAATTGTATTTTCTGGATTGAGGATTTTCTGCTCGGTCGGCATGCCGGACCTCACAGTTCGGCAGGCCGAAGGTCATAGATCGGTAGGCCAGACGTGTGGTCTGACAGGCCGACAGTGGGGCAGAAATTTTGGTGCTCTGCCGGCAGGCTGAACCTTCATAATCGACAGGCCGACCACACAGACCGGCCTGCCGACCGAGAGCTGCCGAGTGTCTAGAAAAGGTGCAATTTTTTCGATGCAGTTTTAATTTTATTTTTGAGACGATTCTGAGAAACATTAAATTTGGATATGATTGGAAATATGAAGTATTCGATTCATACGGGATTGAAGACTTGAAGATGGATATTACATGAAGAAGGATACAGCTTGAGGATTCAAGGATGAAGAATCGATAAATGTCTCGATTATTCTCTTGTAATCTTAGTTTTTCTATTCTCTAGGGTGGAACCATAATATTACGGTTATTATTATTTTGCTTGTAGCTTTGCTTGATTGCTTTGCTTGTCTGCATTATAATATAATTTACCATGTATATTGATAACATGTCATATAGAATAGGGAGTGCCACTCATATTAAAATTGTTCATGCATAATTTTAAAATAAAACCTTGACTTCAAAAGATTGAGTGGGAGAAGGTTTTCGAAGAGAGGACCTAAGGCCTCCATCGTTGGTCCATAGGAAGAACATGGTGGTCCCGACCCCTAGGAAGAGATTTCTATCATGTACCAGATTGGATCTCTGAAAGGATAAGGTATTTTAATATGATTTATGGTTGCACACCCCTAGGTGGTGATTATAAATCATGGATAAAATATTGAAACGATGGTTATACACTCATGTTAATTTTATTATTAACCTCCCCTAGAAGCTCTGTTAATAAAATTAATGGCCAAAGAAATGATTATTAGTATATGCTGGATTATACGGGTCCTGGATGGCATATATTAATCAGGAGGGGATCCGTGTTCCTGATTGAATTTGGCATGACTCCCCTAGGAGCTTGTTGAATTCTAAGTTGGGAATTATCGTTGTAAGGTTGTGATATTTTCAAGGTTTTGACACATAAACATATTTGTATGATTTTACATGATTGTGTTATCTTACTAAATTATTATATATGTTTGCTTATGTTTGGTATATGATTCTTTATTGTAGATTGAAAATGTCTAAAAACGCTTTATCATCGATACTTGACAAAAACCAATTAACCGGTGAGAACTATAACGATTGGAAACGGAACCTGGACATCGTCCTCTCCTTTGAGAAACTGAAATATGTTCTGACAACTCCTTGTCCTCCCGAGCCTACAGGAGACTCAAGTAATGAGCAATTCCAAGCGTACGATCGCTGGAAAGATGCTAATGATCAGGCCCGCTGTTATGTTATGGCTAGCATGAACAACGTGCTGCAGGCTCAACATCAGGATTATGAGACTGCGAAGCAGATCTTGGATAATCTTGAGGACATGTTTGGAGGCCAGGCCATAACAAAGCGACAAGGGGCACTTTGGAAACTCTTAAACTGTAGACAGAGACTGGGGACATCTGTAAAGGAGCACATGATGTTGGTCATGGGTTACCTCGCTGAGGCTCAAACCAATGGAGCCGACATCGATGCTGAAACTTAGATGACTATGGTCTTTGAGACTCTGTCTAAGGAATTTATTCCGTTTAAAGCTACTTTTAAATTAAGCAATAGATGAGATATGACCTTGACAGAACTGATGAAACAGTTACAGGAGTTTGAACTGCTGATCAGGGAGTCTCCTGCTGGTGGAGAGGCCAATATGGTAGCTGCTTCTGGTTCCAATCCTAACTCTGGGAATGGAAAGAAGCAACGGGCCAAGAGTGGGAAGTCTTCTATTCCTCCTGCAACCAAGAGCAAGAAGAAGAAGAAGAAGAACCCAAAGAAGCTTAAGTGCTTCTTCTGTGGAAAGGTAGGGCATACAAAGAAGCATTGCAAGGACTTCCTTTCCAAAGGAGGTAAGTGTGATCTTCTATATTTAGAAACTTGTTTGGTTAAGGAATCAAGTGACATGTGGGTCATAGATTCCGGTGCAACTAATCATGTTTGTGTTCTCTGCAGGGATTCAAAGAAACGAGAAGTCTACTTCGTGAAGACTTAACGCTTCGAATGAGCGATGGATCCTTGGTCTCAGCGGAAGTAGTGGGAGATGTCCATCTTTATTTTGATAATTATAGGAATTTAATTTTGCGAGATTGTTTTTATGTTCCTAAATTTAAAAGGAATTTTATTTCTGTATCTTCTTTATTTAAAGACTCCTACGTGGTATCTTTTAATGAAAAAGTGGTGATTCATAAAAACAAATCTTTTATCTGTTCTGGATGGATGCAAAATAATCTATATTTTATCAAACCTAAGATGGACTTATTGCTTAATGTTGTGGTAAATGATAATGACTCAAAAAGGCTTAAAACTTCTCACTCTAATAAGACTTATCTTTGACATTTGCGCCTTGGCCATATTAACCTGAATAGGATTCAAAGGTTGGTAAGGGATGGACCTTTAAGTCACTTAAAGGTGGAATCTATACCTCAATGTGAATCTTGTTTGGAGGGTAAAATGACCAAAAGACCATACAGGTCTAAGGACAATAGGGCCGAAGGGGTTCGAGAACTTGTGCATAGTGATGTTTGCGGACCAATGAACATCCGGGCATGAGGAGGGTATGAGTACTTCGTCACTTTTATTGACGATTACTCAAGATATGGGTATGTGTACCTGATGCACCACAAAAGTGAAACTTATGATAAGTTCAGGGAGTTTCGGGCTGAAGTGGAAAAGCAATTGGGTAGACCCATAAAGGCACTTCGATCTGATCGAGGTGGGGAATACCTTTCTGATGAGTTCTTGGGACACTTGTTAGAGAATGGGATTTTATCCCATTTGACTGCGTCAGGCACTCCACAACAGAATGGCGTAGCAGAGAGAAGGAATAGGACTTTGTTGGACATGATTCGGTCCATGATGAGTTATTCATCATTGCCTTTATCCTTTTGGGGATATGCACTACAAACCGCATGTTATCTTTTGAACAATGTGCCTTCAAAATCGGTCCCTAAAACTCCTCACTAGTTGTGGACAAGACGGAAGAAATCTTTAAACCATATTCGCATATGGGGATGTCCAGCTCATGTCCTGTTTAAGGATCCGAATAAGTTGGAAGCACGTTTGGAAGTTTGCGTGTTTGTAGGATATCCAAAAGGGACTAAAGGGGGTTATTTTTATAACCCTAAGGAAAATAAAGTCGTGGTTTCAACTAATGCAACTTTCCTTGAGGGGGTTCGGCGTAGTGGGAGGATTGGGCGTCAACCTGAAAGGTATATGTTCAATGGGGAGGTATTTTTGGCTGAACTGGATGAACATGACTGGGATCCTTATACTTACGCAGAAGCTATGGAGGATGTTGATTCAAGACTCTAGACAGAGGCCATGAACATAGAGATGAGGTCTATGGAGACTAATCAGGTCTGGGAGCTTGTGGATCTTCCCGAAGGGGTAAAACCCATAGGGTGTAAGTGGATCTACAAGAGGAAAAGAGGAGTGGATGGAAAGGTCGAAACCTTTAAGGCTAGACTGGTAGCTAAGGGTTATACGCAAAAGGAAGGAATCAATTATGAGGAAACCTTTTCGCCTGTAGCCATGCTTAAGTCCATCCAGATTCTCTTGTCCATAGCTGCCGCTCTCGACTACGAGATTTGACAGATGGATGTCAAGACGGCTTTTCTGAATGGCTATCTTGATGAGTCCATTTATATGGAACAACCAGACGGGTTCAAGGTCGCGGGTCAAGAGGGGAAGGTTTGTAAGCTGCTAAAGTCAATTTATGGACTTAAGCAGGCTTCTCGTTCTTGGAACATAAGATTTGATCAAGTGATCAAGACTTATGGGTTCTCACAAAATGTGGATGAACCATGTGTTTACAAACACATAAAGGATGGGAAGGTGGTTTTTCTACTGCTCTATGTAGATGACATTCTGCTAATTGGCAATGACGTTGGAGCGTTGTCATCGGTCAAATTATGGTTGACCAAGCAGTTTGACTTGAAGGACTTAGGTGAGGTTAATTTTGTTCTCGGTATCCAGATCATTCGGGATAGGAAGAACAAAATGATAGCTTTGTCACAGGCCGGCTACATAGATAAAATTCTCAGGAGGTTTGCAATGCAGGATTCCAAGAAAGGTGGGCAACCATCTAGGTTTGGAATTACTCTTTCTAAGAAAGACTCTCCAAAGTCTTATGAAGAAAGAGAATACATGAAGAAGGTGCCTTATGCTTCGGCAGTGGGTAGTCTGATGTATGCCATGCTTTGCACTCGACCGGATATTAGCTATGTGGTCAGGATTGTAAGTCGATTTCAGGCGGATCCAGGACCGAACCATTGGATTGCGGTAAAGCATATTTTCAAGTACTTGAGAAGGACTCGAGGGTATATGCTTGTGTATTTGGGTGAGGACTTGACTCCTCTATGATACACTGATTCAGATTTTCAATCCTGTCTGGATTCTAAGAAATCGACTTCGGGGTTTGTGTTTACTCTGGGTGGCGGTGCCATCAGTTGGAGAAGTGCGAAGCAAGATTGGACTTCAGATTCAACGATGGAGGCCGAGTATGTGGCAGCTAGTGATGCTTCGAAAGAAGCAGTGTGGCTCCGCAAGTTCCTTGGGGATCTTGAGGTAGTTCCTGGTATGTATAAAGTGGTATCACTGTACTGTGATAATAGTGCGGTGGTAGCTAATGCTAAGGAACCAAGATTTCACAAGAAGAGTAAGCATATTGATCGGAAGTATCATGTGATAAAGGACTTCGTTGAGGGCGGGCATGTCACGGTGTGCAAGATCGCGTCAGAGGACAATTTAGCTTATCCATTTACGAAGACACTTACTGGGAGAGTCTTCGAGAGGCATGTGGAAGCTATGGGGATGCGAAATTTGCTGTATTTACTCACTTAGTGCAAGTGGGAGATTGTTAGACATGTATGCCCTAAGGAGTAAAAATGTAATACGTTTCTGGAGACATTTTTATCAATAAAGAATTTATTCATTTATATATACCAAATCTTGTCCTTTTTACGTTCATATTTGTTGAATGTATGATAAGCAAACAGTAGTCTGAGACTGTCAGTCTAAACCTTAAGAATTGGGCATATGATGGGATGATTAAGTGGAAGACACGATTCTTAAGGTGACAGTCTAAAACATATGATCCGCAATCGAGGGAATAAAGTTGGGCGCTTTATTCATGTAAAGATTGTTATGTTGTCTATATCCCTTATGGGAGATGGTTTGTCTTGGCCATCGGAGTTGGACTCCGTGAATAGAAACATTGGCATGTTGTCATAGGTGACGATGTGTTGGATCGGGACATAAAGTGAATTGATTTGGATTAATAATTCTGTCTTGGCAAATCGATTCACTTTAGACAGTCATTTGTATTGTATCTTAATCCTGAGATGAATAGTGGGCCCGTTGTCTCGACTTGTGTCTTTTGATGTACCAATGGGTGACTCCCACATCTCTATAGTGGTATGCATGCCGGTACGTTGGAGGCATGACTCTTGATAGCGTAGACTTGTTATTCATAGATATGGAATCCATAGCTCCTCTTTAGGAGTAATGATATCCTCTTATATGCGTTGTCCTGTATTTGGAAAACTAAAGCGCTCAACCATTTGGATACATAGGTGTAACCGAATGGTATACTATCTTTGGATGTTAAGTTTTCTAATGGTGAGACAATGGAACGTAAGATAAAAATAATCGGAAAAGTAAGACAGAACTTGTCCTTAAGCCGATTATAGATTATCATATGGGGATACGATACACTATAATATGTCATGGAGACTTAGCTACACGAGCTTCATAATTCTATAAAGTTTGAGAGTGCAGCTCCAAGCTTTCACTAGTTTTTATGGTGCTCTCATTGAAAAAAAGGTTCCATCACTATTTATCAATTATTAGCATGGATGTTCACTTTCCTAACACTCATCATAAATTTCATTGTCTCCACTTTGATTGTCATATATGGTATTTCATAATTTCATAACCTCTCAATTACACTCCATAAATAGTATATTGTTGCTATAAGTCATGGTATTTAACCTTTCTTTGCCAACGTTTATTTGTGAAAAATATTCCTCTCACTTTATGATGCTTGGTGTACTTGTATATATATATATGTATGTATGTATATACGATTCTTATGTATTTTTTAATGATACTTTTTAATTTAGTTATTTTTTATTTCTTAATATCCTTTATGTTTTTAAAAACTAGAAATATATTTTTTAAATTTGAAAAACTTGTTTTAAATTTATTCTTCAGACACTTATTAGGTAAAAAAATATGAAGAGAAGACAAAAGTATCCTTAATTAAATTAAATTTGTCTAAGAAATATGTTTTTCTTCTTAAAAAATTTTTGAAATTGTTTTAAATTTATCATAAAACAATTTTTTTAAATTGATGTTTGTTTTAAGATTTTTTCCTTTGGTTTTTGTTTTTCTTATCTTTTTATCTTTTTTTTTTGTTTTGAATTAAAACTAATTGGTTTCAATAAATGCACCAAGCTTTCCAAAACAAAAAGAAAAAAAAAGGGTACTAAACAGCTAAAAGTTTTGATAAATTACTTTTTATGCAATACCTCAGTTGTCCTCTAAAAAAAATTCATAAAGGAAAAAAAAAAGGTGTAAACACTCTCGACGCTCTACCTTCTTGTGTTGCGGTACCCTCGCTCGCTCAGCATCTTATCCTTTATTGTCGCACTCGAACAAGTCTCGACACTGCAACAGAGAAAATGGCAATACACTAAGGGATTTTAAAAATAACCTTTTGAAAAAAAAAATTTTGCCAATGATTTTTTTTTGGACAATTTTTGACACAAAAAAAAAAATTTAAACGTTAAAATTGTTTTTTTTTCATCTTATTAAGATTTTTTATTCTGTTATAATTATTTTTTTTATTCCTTTTAAAAAAAATTGAAACAATTTACTTGTATCAAAAACATGTTTTTTTGATTGAAAAAAAAAAAAAGGAAGACTTTTACTGTATTTGAAATTTTTTTTTGCCCTTTCGTCGAAATCTTCCCAATTGGGATACTCTCAGCTTCTTCAAGTTCTTTCATGTTAACATCTTCGTGATCATCGGCTTCTTCTCCAAGACCTTCAATCAACAGCTCCAAAAGCCCATTTGTTGGGTTATCGGTGGCTCTCTCCAAAAGGCCTTGGGTCCCATCCACGAAGAAGGGGTTTAAGGGTTCGCTGCGAGGACGCCCCTCATGTTCCCTTCGACAAGCGCTGGTTGTTCGAGCAATCCGAAGTTAATGGCCCTGTATGTCCCCACTTACTTTTCTCTTCTCTCTCTACAATCCCCTCATTGGATTAACTGTTTGTTTGTTTCCTCAGAAAATGTGGAAATCGGAATATTTTTAGAGGGTGTTTTTAGTCTCGTTTTAGACCTAACAAGATAATCTGAACTTAATTTTTTGAAATAGTAATGGACTTGTTTATTGTTTTCGTTTGTGAGTTATATTATACTATCGTGTGACATATTTGATTGACAAAGCTGTTATCAAGGAATAATCTGAGAGCCCGTATGGAGTATAAATTCTAATATATAGAAATTATATATGTTCTAGCTCTTTATACCTAGTCTTTTAGGGTTAAATTCACCTTCTATTGGTTAAAAAATGCACAAAAATTGCTTTCATGAGGATTTAAATATTTACCATGCTTTTAAGACTTGCAATGATTCTGATCTTAGTGAGAGTAATAATCAAAACTACTCTTTGTTTTGTTTCTCCGTGGGACTAATGTTGATTAGGCTCATAATGTTTTGTCATAAAGATATGAGTGTTCTTGTTCTTCATAATTCACTTAAATGCGAGATTTCTCCTGTTTTGAATTTGTAGGACATTTGGAATAAAACATGGTCTCCTAAAGCAGCGGATCATGTTCAAACCTAGAAACCATGGTACATTGTTGATGCTGTGGACAAAATTCTTGGGAGACTAGCATCCACAGTTGCCTTTCACATCCGCGGGAAAAATTTGGCATCGTATACTCCTAGTGTCGACATGGGGGCTTTTGTCATTGTGGTGAGTAGTTTACATGGTTAGGCACATGGTACTTCTTTGTGCTTATGGTGAAAACATGCGGGGTGTGTGGCAAATCATGTTTATCCCTTCAAAGTATATGCAATGGCCAATTTGTGATTTTCATGCTTGCTTAGGGACATGTCATGATTAGTCGTGAACTTGCGAACATTGTGGAGAAGGATTGTGATCTCATAGACATGTCCCTCTTTCATATTCTTCCACTGCTTTATTTTTCACCCCTTTTATTTTCATTGGAAAAAAGGGTTCATCACTACCAATTTGTCCCCCATCCCCTTTGTCACTCTTGACATCCCAGGGCCGATTAATGGAGGAGAAATGACTTGATCCAACTCTACTCGAAGGATAGATTCAATTTTTACTTAGCCACACACCCAACGGTGCACAACCTATTGGGCAACAGGGTCCTAAAGTGGGGTTATGAAGCCCTGGCTGTTTCTTGGGAGGAGAAAAGGAAATGCATCTTTAGTGTTGTACTAACCTATTGATGGTGCCATAGTTTTACCTTGTTTGGTGTTTGGTGCTTAACTGCTATTTTCTTATCAGTTTGTGTTCTACACCTATTTTTCCTTACTAGAGTTAAATGTGGATAACTCCCTCGAGTAGATAACAACTAGCTTCTTCTTCTCATTTCCTGACATAAGTTTATAATATATGCACATCGATTGACATTTATTTAAATGTACTTAAGTCTACGTCTGTTTCGTATAATTGTTAAGAGACCTACAAGATTTGCTGAAATTGAACAACAGGTCAATGCAGTGAAAGTTGCTGTATCTGGCAAGAAAAGAACCCAAAAGCTATATTGGAGGCATTCAGGAAGATCGAAGTCCATTTATGCTGTTGTTGTGGATATGTGAGCCTATATGCCTCAAAACACATGCATGCAAAGTTCTTTTCTTTATCTTACCGATATATGATTGGACTATATGGTGAACTGTCATTGATAGGTTTTGATTTTAGCCATAACCTGACAAGCTAGCGTTGTTCTTCAAACCATGTCTTACGCATTGAGACTGGGTTATCCTGTGGTTCTACTTCCACTCATATCCACATTGTCTCAGTGAGATGTTTTAGCTTGGGTTCAACTTGTGCTCGGAGAAAGGGGAATAGAGCGCTAACTAATATCTTGAGAAGTCCTATGATATGATATCTGTTTTAAGTGACGCTAATATCATGCTTTGCACAGTTTTACTTTGCCAGGCAGCCATTGTCAAATTTATGCAACTTTTTTCAGTGTCATCCTGCTGCAAGTAACGAGATACTCACACTGCATTAGATTTTTCTTCTTAAACTTATGGAGTGAAGCGTAATCCTAAGTCATCTTTTCTAGTCATGAATGTATTAGCCTTACTTGCATCCCATAACCTTCCCTAAGGTTATGGATGTTTTATATTTTATTCTGTCAAATTCCTATTTAAAAGCTCTTTATATGTCAAATAACTATTCCTAATTGCTTCCTAAGTGGTTGGCTCAATGAGGGTTATGCTGTGCAGCTTGGCAGAGCACTCTTTAACCACCTAAAGGTTTACAAGGGCCCAGATCACCCGCATGAGGCCCATAAGCCCATTGAGCTGCCCATAAGGGACAAGAGAATACAGAAGCAAGGATAGACTTAAAGCAAGTATAGAACAACAACCAGCCTTTCGAGCCATGGTTTTGGCACGCTTGTGTTTTGGTTTCTCTATGAGGTTGTGCTTCAGCTTACCTTGTAGAAGCCTTTTGCCTTTTTTTTTTTTTTTTTTTTGGGCTATTAGATCTTTTCTTGTTATTAGCAATCTGATCTCTTTTCATTCATGGTGCAGTCTTGAAATCTGTAAGAAGCTTATTCCGTGGGATCGACTTCTTAAATGCATTTGTAATTTTATGTGCAGTTAATGTTACAGCATTATTGAATTTATTTACTCAGGAAAAATGAAACCAGAAGCAGCTTGCTTATTATTTTTGTTTTAAGTACGAGAGGCATGATGTTTAATGGAAAGCATTTACAGGACAAAGGAAAATAAAATGTAGAGATGTTTCCAAATAAAAGGGGTTCTATTTTATCCCAATTTTATCACTGGAAAAAAGCAAGGTGTAGTTTTTTTTCTTGTTTTCCTAATAGATGTTACCTCAATCCTTCAATAACCAAAATTTAGACGTTTTGTCAACTGCATTTAACCAAAATGAACTGTTATTATTGTTCCGATTATGACACTTGTGTTCTTATTCATGGATTGTTACTAGTACTAGTCTAGTAACCATTGTGTCAAAACAAAAAATCTAATTGTTGAGCAAAACAGCATATAAGATTTCATTCCAAGCATCAGGAACACCGGGTAGGCACCAGTGGCTGCAGTCGACAAATGTGCTACGGTCTTTGGTGGCGTAAATGGAAGGATGACCGTCTTTTCTTAGCTGTGTAAGCAATGTAACGTCCAGCAAATAGACTTTATCTCTCAGGCAACTTAATACACTCTTCACAATTGCTTCTCCTGGAAGGCTAGGGCCTGGATACTTTGATCCCATAACTGGTTGAGTTTGACCATTACAACTTGCATTTGGCTCATTCCATTCTGTGCCACTGAAAGGAGGAGATTTCAAAGAGCATATGGTTAAAGAAATAGTGAACATGTAGGTATAGCTCAGTTGTGCATAATTCTTTCGGTTTAAGAAATTGTAACTCATTAAATAGTACTAATTAGCCCATCTTTATCTGTCTATAACAATCTGATTGACTGGCAAAAAAAAAAAAGTAACTAGAAATTCATAGAAAAATGAGCTTTAGCCAGTTTTCGTATGGCTAATCCAAACCGAGGGATTTGTTTGAAAGAGTTACGACTATTGGTGTTTATGGTTGGTTTTGGGCGTAAAAAACCTTAATCAAACAAAAAAATTAATTTGCTCAAAATTTTCAAAGAAAATGATAAGTGAGGGCAGCTTAGTTGGTTGTAAGTCTCTCCACCCCAACCATAGGTTAAGGGTTCGAGTCACGCTTAGCTTCACTTAAAAGTGGTTGCATTCCCCCTCCCCTTGTATCAAAAAAAAAATTAGGAGAAAATAAATCAAATCATACATAATTAGTTTGGTTTGATATTGGTTTAGGCTTTTATTCATCTAATAATTATTGGCATAAAGGAATTTGAATCGATAAGCCAACATTAATTACTAGATTCTTTTAAAAGGTCTTTAATTAGTTTAAAATGTAAGTTAAATCATAAATGCATAATAAAACATTAAGTTTTAAAATGACAACATATGTGAACTAAAACTCAAAGAATTTGATTGGCTTTACTGTTTGAAATTTTTAAAATCACTAACTAAATTAATAAAATATGAGACTTCGAAACCAACTAACCAAATCAGTCAAAAACGAAAATTAATCTATTTGGTTTGGTTTGGTTTGATTTATTTCGTGAAAATAATTTGCCATTTCTATAAACATTCTTGCTTAGGATGACCTTGAAAACAGAAAGATGGTCATCTAAGATTACGTTTCCGCAAAGTATGATGGATGAAGAAAAGTTTGATGAACACAAAGAGGCTAGACATAAAAGGCAGCACAGCTTACTTGACATGAACGGCAGAAACTCCTTGATAAAACACCCTAGTCTTTGAAGGGTCAATATTGGAATTCACCCATTTAGCCCAAGTTGTCAATGCTGTCCTAAATGCCAACATACGATCCATTTCTTTAACTATCTTGTTGCCCACTTGAAAGTAATCCCATCTATACCAAACGCAAAAAAAAAAAAGTTTATTATTTGTTCACAACAGAGGCTTTGTAATTTCAAATCATTAATCTGATATGAACTAATTAACAACCAGTCGTAGTGTTAGAAATATCAATTCTAATTCTAACTGTCTGCACTAATGTTGAGTTGTAATTTTTTCATACAATCTTAGTTATTAACTGACATGTCATTCATTTTTTAAACAACTAACAAAATAAAAAAAGAATAATAATAACTTACAATTTGTGCAAAAAGTCGAAACAAGAGTCGTTGTTCCTTACACTATTTACGAACAATTGATAGTGATACGTACGTTTTAGAGCTACCAGAATGAGTCCACCAATGAAAGGTGTTGAAAATCAGCATGTCTACACCCTTCCATTGGTTGCCGCTGCTGATAGAATCCAGCTTTAGGACTTTGCCAATATTTTTTTCATAAACCACGTCCACCAAAAATCCATTTTTCAAAAACATAACTGATAGTTCATAATCCTATGAAAAAAACAAAAAAAAAACAAAATTAGTGTTGCCTGTTGCCAATCAAAATTGATGTGACCATCTAGAAACTGATTAATCTAGAAAATCCAGCACAAAATAGTTAAATTACAAAATGACTATAAATTCTATAACTCAAATGTGTTAAAAAAAGCTTCTAAGATACTCAACATTGTTGGCTTTTGCAATGACATATTCTATTTTCAAATGTTGCATTACATTTTTTTCCGTAAAAAATCAACAACATTTTTCTTTTTTCATTTTTTTGCCATATCCACGACTTTTTTTTTTTTTTTTTAATTTGTAAAGCATTTTGTTTTCAACTAGGTTATTTGTTTGAAGCAAATTTCTAAAAAGAACTCATATAAACAAATACATAAATAATAAAAAAAATACTCTACCGATAGTGAAAATTCGGAAAGCAACCTTGAGTTGCTCAAGGTATAATTGGAATTTGGAGTTGCCATGTAGAGCATGCATGTTAGTGACTGCCACATATTGTTGCTTAGAGAGTCCCCAACGAACATAATCTTTTTCCCTCTGTATTTCTCCATAAAATCTCTACCGTCAAACCTGTAATAAAACCATTGACAATATTTCACACCACCATAATTAGCATAATGACGAAATTTAATTTATGAAATAATCACAAATTCCGTCTATATTTATACACAACATATGATTTTGGTGCTCTTCTCCCTTAATAATACAAAATTGAAGGGAAGAAATTCTCTTTTTTCTTGTTGCATTTTTTTACTAGTGCCTACGGGAAAGGGGTTCCATTTTGTGACCTCAAAATTTCAAAAAGTTTTCTTAGGGGGTATTTTTTCTTAAAAAAAGGTGAAAGATTTCAAACTCTACACCATGTGATTAGAGTTAGCAGTGTCTACAACAAAATTGGTTCTATTGAAACAACTTTTAAAACTGAAGAAAAGGAAGAAAATATCTAGGAAAAGAAGAAGAAGAAGAAAAACAATAAGGAAGCAGAGCGAGCAAATAAACAAATAAAGGGTAGTATACCTCGGCAGGTCACAACCATTGGGTTTCCATCTGTATTGAAGGTATTCCTTATCAGGCCTACCATTGTTTAAGCAATTGAAACCGATGAAGGGACAACCAGTTTCATTGTAAAGAGGATACGAGCTATCTTTGACCCAACTTCCTTGAGAAAAGTCACATCTTCCATGGAACCCAACCTTTTCAAATACATTATCATCGCCATACACTTCTTCAACGACATTTCCCTTCACTTCTTTAATGGCTATTAATAAAATTCCCACCAAACATAATAGTAACAGAGAAAAAGAATCAAAGGAACCAAACCACCTATCCATTGAGATAATTTCCTCAAACAAAGAACGAAGAGAGTATAAAAATATAAATACAACACAGACAGAGGGGTGGGAGGAATTACCAAGGAATATATTTTGAAAATTTGAATTACGGAATATATCTATGTGACTTTTTTTTTTTGTCCTTTTAGACTATGTGATATGTGTACTACTTTGGAAAGATATTTTGCATTTATTTAAAAAAGATTAAAAAGTCGTTTGGTTACTCGTTTTTGAAAAGAAACGTATGTGCACTTATTTTTAATTTCGATTAAAGCTAGAAAAAATAAATTCAGCAAATTCGGTGTGGATATTAGCTGACACTTCTGCACATTGAGTAGCAAGCGAGATTATATGATGATAAAAATTTTGATCTAAAAGTTAAAAAAAAAGAAGAAAGAAGTGTTTGGTTGAAAATTCTTTTGATTTGTTTTGAAAAATAGGAATCTTTTTAAAGAAAAAAATAAGGAATTTTTTTAAAAATAGGAAATTTCCTAATTTAAGGAAAAAAAATCGCCAAATAGGAAATTTTCTATTTTAAAAAAGGAATTTCTTTTGATTGAAAATTTTAATTTAAAAGTCAGAATTTTATGAACGAAACGGACGATGGCTCCGCCCCTCCTCCTTTTTCAAGTTAGTGTTGTATTTTAACGTGTTCGTGTCGTTTTAGGCGTTTTCCCCTTAATTTTTGATTTTTTTTTAATTGCAAATGTCGTTTCATCGGGTTGACGGGTCAAATATTGAGATCAGGATCCAATATCCATCAACGGCCTTGGACCCGAAGCAAAGGAACGGAGTCAATGGACTGTTGTCATATTCTAGAAAGATCCAAAAACCATAAATTTTTACCTCCTAGTAATTTCATTTGGTTCATTTATCTGAAAGCCATGTACCTGGTAATTTTGGCCTGAGCTTGTTGCATTGAAATTTCGTTTTTGCTCAAAAGGGGTAATTGGGGGAAGGTGGGTCGTGCTACAATAAAGTGACCCTAGGAAAATTGACCTGCGAGTGCAAGCGCGTATTTGATTCATCAGAACAACAAAACCGAACCTACAGAGCAATGCTAGTGGCACCGGTGGTACCTAGCCTCACACACGCTAATAGAATGTGGGTTTTACAGTATGGGTTTTAGAAGTTTGTGACTCTGGCATATGGGAATTAGTTCATACCTACTGAACTCGAGCGGATTCACAAATTTTTCTTTTTTCTTTCTTTGTTTTCCCTTTTGTTCTGTTGTGTCCATATCATCTCCGTCTTACGCCTTTTGCATCTCCGTTGCATATGATTAATCGATCAAACTTGTTTATGACAGGGAAAGGACTCCATCGGATAAGATAAGGTAAGCACATAGGAGGGTTATCGTTGCAAACCATCCAGATGCAGGTGGTAGCCAATACCTTGCATCTAAAATTAATGAAGCTAAAGATTTATTGCTCGGAAGAACCAAGGGCGGTGGCTCTCCATTTTGATGTGTCATTGGTGATCTTTCTAATGCAGATTGTTTAGGAATATGAGTTTGTGGAAGTTGTCCTCCGTTTCTGATGAATTGTGTGACATCAGACTTCTAAGGAATTTAGAAGAAGAATTTCAAGTTTAGGTCAATTATTTTTTGGGGCCTATTTATGTATACCCTTGGAATAATTTGTCATCTTTAATGAATCACTTGAGCAAACACGAAGAATACACAACTGTAGTTCAACCTAGATGGTACCGTCTATTGAAATGATCATGTTTTCTGGCAATTTTAGCCGCCTTTCTTAGCCGTGTGTTGCTTGTGCTACAAAATTTCACCCAACTGAGCATGTCTAGCATATTTTTTTTTCACAGTGGCTGGGTCACTATAGCCGACTTGTCACACGCCCATATTTCCTCATATTTGAGGAAGATAGAAACAGTAATTTTACGGTTGAACTACCAAAATGGAATGCAATAAAAATTATTGATCCAAAAGTTGACACTTTGTATCGAAAAACTGGGTAATAGTTTCGGTGAATCTAGACTTTTTTTTTTTTTTTTTTAATATCGCTTAGGAAAATGACTTTTACGAAATAATTGCTGTTACTAAAGATCCTTAGTAGGTTAAAGAGCTGCATTGCTCGATACTGGTACTGCTCCAATAGTTGTGGTTCAAGTTTTAGGTTAAATATAGACCATATGGTCGATCACTTGCGAATCTCGAAGCGGCAAATTATTGTTATTGTTGTGGTTTTGTTTTGTTTGTCATCCTAGTCTCTTGATAATGACTCAATTTTTTTTTTAAGAACCAATTTCAACAGAGATTCTATACTACAAACGATGATGACACTACTAAAAAGCTTCAAACTCATTTCTCCTGTACCCACCAAGAAAGTAGTCAGTTTGCATTTACAAGAATATCCCTCAACCCGCATCTAATGTAATCTTTTTTTTTTTTAAATGCATCTAATGTAATCTTTGATATACAGGAAAATATCATAATTGTAGCATTCGTTTGGTTGATGTAATTATTTCAGTACAATATAGTTAAAGGTCAAAGACTACAAAGTAATGATAAATATTTAATTGAAAACAATTCTAGCTTCAAGGAGAACAAGAAGTTGAGGCAGCTGAGCTGTCTCATTCATTTTCAATGTCTCTTGTTAGAAGCGCTTATCATTCAAAAATTTTTAAAGCATAATGTAACAAGCAAAACTCATATTTAATACTCAGCCAAACACAACTCATATTTTATACTCCGCCAAACATCGGAGCTACCTGTGGGGTATGTACATCTGAATGTGGGAATAAAATCTGACATTGCCATAGTGTTATTCTATGGGAGAAGCAGAAATTCATGGTTTCTCTTCTTTATTTTCTTCTGATGGAGCTTGCCTGATTTCCTCATTATTGAAAACCGGGCCGTGAGGAAGTCCAAAGAGAGTGGAAAGTGTCCGCGTATGGCATTCATTACAGAAAAAGAAGTATGAGAAATGCCCTTCATTTGGGAGCTTATGCAGAATTGTTTCTGGTAAAAGCTGGACTATGTAGTCGGCCATTGATGGTGGAACCAACAGGGCATCCATGCCCTGTTCAGAAATGAATCAGAACTTTTAAGCTCATTATCACAGAACAGTAACTATTGACCAATGTCATTAATGTTGTATCATCGTTATATTTCAAATTTCAGAATGACATCTGAACGATCACCAAGAGAATCTCCAAGGGCAGAGAACGCAATAAACAAAACCACTACAACAATAGGGGAACATACAACGTTTGATCTCTTTTTTCAGAAGGCTTTCAGGGAATCACCTAGCCACCTATTCCCAATAAGCCTTACAAATTAATCCATTACTTGTTAGCAATAGAGTTTCATTTATTCAACTAGAAAGATATGCACAAACCTGCCATACGTAAATTGGGCCTAGAAATCCTATTAGTTCACATTCTGCCTGACTGTACATGGACTTGATCCAAGGAAGAATTCCTCCTCCCTGACATCTTCTCTGCACCTAAAGTTCTGACAACCTAAAACCCCATTCTAGCTTCCTCTACAAATGGTTTTACATTTCCCTGGCAGATTGACTCCTCCAAATTCCTATCCCATAGTTCTTCAAATTTTGGTTCTTCAATCAGAATTTCATCCTTCAAATAACAGGATTCAGCTATGTTATTCATTGGTTGTATCAGATAGAAATATCAAATCACTCAATTGTGTAAATAGATACCAGGAACATATCTTATCCGATTTCTATTGTCCTACTAAATTAGAAATGAAGCATACAAAATTTAATAGAACATCTATATAGAATGTCGTCTAAAAAAAAAAAGTGAAGAAACTGCCCAAAATATAATATAAACTGAACGCTGCTCCCATAAACTGAAAAGTGTGATGTTAATGCTTAAGCTAAAATACTCATTCCGCATGTGATCCATATGAAACTTGCACGTTTTTAATGTTGTGCAGTAGTTCAGTATGAAAATTGATGAACAGTTCAAGATGAAACTTAATTTACCTTCCTTCCCAATGAGAAAGATAAACACTTGTCAATCCGATCTAGGTTTCCAGAAAGGAAGCTGCGGTGATAAAACAAGGAGAGAAATCTTGGAAATCTACGAGCTAAGAAATACATGAATTTTCTTCTTGGCAACCAATTTTCCCATGTTCTTTTCATCTCTCCTTTGGTCATGCCAGGCTCATATGGATTCATCATTGGGGAAAACAAGGCTGCACCTGTAAATTCAGTCAAGATTTTTCATAATTACATCTGGCAAGTTCTTAATGTGTTTTCATGGTGAAAAGAAAAGTCTAATGCACATGCATGGAAAAGAGATAACAATTAGGAGGCATTGATTGGTCATAAAACTTCTATTGTGAGATACAATGAACAGCACTGGAAGAGAGGTCTCATCTGAATTGCAACAAAAAAAAAAAAAAAAAGAGAAAGAAAGAAAGGGGGATATTAAATGTAAGTGTACATTCTCAACATTACATAACCAAATTGGTATCTCCAGGCGCTTTACCAGTATAACAATGCTATGAAGCATCCAAAAGTAATTTAAAATTTATCTACCATTAAAGATTTATAAGAGAGATGTTCGACTACCTGCAACTTTGTTGGGAATGTACTTGAGCGCTGCCCAAGCATGCATGCCTCCACCTGAGTGGGCCAGCACCCAGAACTTGTCAGCAACACCAACAGCGTCAGCTCGGTGTAGCATATCAAATGCTGATGAGTTAAAAGTCCTGCTGGGATGAGGGTCACTCTCCCCAAGACCAGGAAGATAGCATGTGACTAACCGAATACCAAATTCTTCAAGCAATGACATCTTAATTCCAGGTATACCTTTCAAAATGAAAAGGAAAAAGATGTTTCAATCTATATTATTCTTGCTAATTGCATGAACTGCAATTTCATTGTAACCACTTAAAAAAAATTTGCAATTGCGGGAAATTATATATTCACCTGCAAGCCGAGATGAAGGAAAAGAATGTGGACTAATTATAGAAAATCTAGCTCTGTCAGTTGGGACACCTTGCTCAAGATAAGCCATGTGTCTCCCATCCGGAAGTATTATGCGGGTAGCAGCGCTCGGAGGGTATATTCTCACTTTCTTCACTGGCGGGACCAAGCTGCCATCTTTGGTACTTACATTCATAGCTGCAAAAATTTAAAATATAAATACTTATATCACCCCCGAAGAAACAATGAGAAGCATGAAATGCAGTCAACGATACCAAAAATCTACCCAGAAAAAAAAAAAATATATATATGTATATATTTTCAAGAACATATTTCCTAGAAGTTAGGATACTGGAACATAACACTTGAAGAAAAGACCCCACAAGCAGACAGATCAATATAAACCCTATCCAGAAGTCCTAAGCTTTAAATCTCCCCACGTTACAATCTCGAGATTCTTGTCTTCCCTCAAAACTAATACCATTCACCTGGCTCACATTTATCTCTGGCACGTTCATCTTCTGCACAACATATTTTAACCGTTGAACCTTTGCAAACAGATTTTGATCACACCTCCTAGTCTGATATTGGTATCTACGCTTAATAGTGAATGGTAAAATCTCCAAGAGTACAATAGTGTAACTCGTAACCGTACCTCCAGAGCCATCAGAATTCAGGAAAAATTTACTGAACACAAGCATTATATGTACTAAAAAAGAAAGAAAAAAAGAACCGTAAATATTGTGATATCTAGCTGAAGCAGGCAATTATGGCATATTAACAAAGAATCAGAAAACATCCATAGTCCAAAGAATCAGCAATTTACCCGCCAATGCGAGGATGAAAACGAAGAATATTACCGGCCAGGTGTGAGCCGGGTCGCGATCCTCGGGCAAGAACTCATTGAAGTACCTCAATTTCCCAGAAGCTCTCGCGCACGGCTTCTGAAGCTTCCTCTCAACGTAGGAATCCTCAGTCAGAAGGCTCTGCCGCACAATGTGTAACACCTCAGAATTTTTAATGCATTAAAAACACATTAAGTTAAAAATTATGTTAAGATGAAAAATACAGTTTTAAAAAAATACTATATAATAATACAAAAAATTATACAGTAATATAAGAAAATACACTGATAAAGTTATGCATTATAAAAATTACATTGTAAAAGTAATACAGTGTATGAATTAGACTGTTTAAGGTTAAGCAGTATAGAAATCAGACCGTTAAGTTAAAGTAGTATAGGAATAATAATGTTTAGAGAATATAGATAAATAAAGAATGCTGTAGTAGTATAGAAAATATACCGACAGTATAAGAAAAATACTGTCACTATAAATTTAGACTATATAAAGTTAGATAATATTATAATTACATTATGTGATGAATGTAAATGAGTATAGGAGGTTGTGGGACCTCATGAACAGTATAAAAAATAACAACAATAATATAGAAAAAATACTGTCAATATAAACTTGAACTGCGTAAAAAGTTTTGTGAGACCCACAAGGGGACACTTTGAGAGCTTTGATTGAACCACCACATTTGCTAATGTGGCCTAACCAAAAGTTCCGAACTTTCACCTAATTAATTAGGTTGATGATTCATCATTTTTATTAAAAAAAATCCATTTTTCATATTCATTGAACTTGGGCACTAATAAACCAAAGAAATAAGAGACCAAAAAATTGGTCTCCATGATGCACGTGAAAAAGGAAGGAAAGAAAGAAAGAAAGAAGAAAAAAAATGCTCCATTTTCCTCCACCAAAACCAACCCCTCCTATGAGTATTCTCTCCATAATTTTTCAAGTACAAACCTCCAAAATCATGTTTTGAAGCAAAGTCATGAGTATGGAAAAAGATTTAAGGGTTTCAAGATAAAAATTCAAGTTTTGCCCATTGTGCTTAAGGGGTTTTTATTCATGATGTGGTTGAGATTTTTATGGGGTTGCTATGAATGTTGTCAAGGGTTTTGAGAAGGTTTTTAAGCATTTCAAAGGAGAATCAAGAAGGCTTGATAAAGATTAAGTAAATCTCTAAACTTTCTATGTGAAAGTTTATTTTTTTTTAAGTATACCAAGTGTTTGATAAAATGATTTTGGTCTATAGCATGTAAATGGACAATATGGCATCATTATTTTATGTTATATGTTGATGGAAAGAAGAAAATAAGGTTTTGGTGAAATTCCAAAAGGGACTAAATTGCAAAGAAAAGTGTATTCTCAGCAAATTTAAAAATCAGCCAAAAGTCTCCCTAAAGTTGGAATTTCAAAAAAGTTATCGAAACTGTTAGGACAGCATGGATAGTTTTCCAAAATTCTGCCCAGTTGATAAGTTATGAATTTTAGAAAAATTTTGGGCACAAAATTTCAAGAAATGAAAACATTATGAAATGTATTGAATTTGACCAAGGAGCTTTTGTAAGTTTTGTTCCTTATGAAAAACTGAACATTATGGTATAAATTGGTCGTTTTTGGTTCCGGGAACAAAAATGTAAATATTTTTGTATTTCAAGCCAAAGCCATAAAATCGTGTGAAAACTAGGTTTTTCACCAAGAAATGTAGAATTCTTACACTGTTGTAGGCTACTATAGGCAGTGAATAATTAAGGATACTAAGTTTTGAAAGATTCAAAATTTAGTCAAGAAAAGAATTAAAGAAAAACGTTAAGGACGAAAATGTAAAGATTTTCACGTTGCGAGTCAAAACTACAAAGTTTTGACAAAATGGATTTAATTGAAAGGAAAACCATTGTTTTGATTTTCCTTGATGTTATGAGACATAAAGAAATGAAAGTTATGTTTTAACGGGTTTTGAAAGTTTTTAAAAACCCGTCAAGGGTAAAACGATCATTTTGTAAAAAAGGCCAAAACGGATTTGAAACACCTGATGTTGGGACATGCTCCTTCACGGGAATTTTTTTGTAACATGTAAGAAATGGAACGGTAAAGTTAAGCAATGAATTTAATAAAGTTACAAAATGGACAAAAAACCTGATAGGGGTAAAATTGTCATTTTTAAGAAAATGGCTAAATTGGAGTTGAACACTCCAAATTAGCATAATGTTTTTAGATGAAAAATGTTCCGTAATATGTTAAGTAACAAAACCGTCACATGAGATGGAAAATTTAATAAGGGAGGTTCTAGAAAAACAAAAGTAACCCGGTAGGTTACAAAGTCAAGTAAAAAAGGAGGTAACTCAATGGGTTACCGAGCTAAGCAGAAACCATGATAACTCGGTGGTTATATAATTAAGCAACGGAAAAGGTAACTCGGTGGGTTACAAAATTAAGTAAATGAAAGGATAAACCGATAGTATACTAAGTTATGAAAAAAGGGGAATGAATGCTTAATGTTTAAGTTATGTTATCAATCAAGTAGATTAGTAATAAAAGTTAACTAATTAGTCGGGTTCCGTATGATCAAGACACAGAGGCCGACTAATGAAAGGAAAAGGAAGGAAAGGGGAGGTTAGAGCCAGAACCAGGTAAGTTTCGAACCTCACATACAGCATGAAGTAAATGATTTTTAAATATTTATGTATACGTTTGTAAATGAGTTTGCAATTATTATGCGAGTTTCTTTTAAAGTATGTTTGCTTTATTATGGAAAAAGATTTAAAGTTCAAAAGAAGATTTGCAATGAATTTACAACTGTTATGTTTAAAGTCTATTTGCATATTGATATGCATAATGTTTTTAAAAGTTCAAGTTATGATTTTCAATATATTTAAAGTATGTTTACATTTTTTTTTAAAATGCATAATGTTTTACAGTTTAAGTTATAAATTTTATGTTGCATTTGTAATGCAATAAGTTTTACAGTATAAGTTATGACTTGCAAATGTGTTTGCATATGATGTGATAGCGTTTGTTATGCTCACCAAAGTTAATAAGAAGGTAAAGTAAAGATTAAAAAGAAAGTGTCATACCAGCCTCCTTGATAAGTGGTACACAAGTAAAGTTAAAGTTTGACCTCCTACATGTGAGGTACATGACATTGATGTTCAATGGTCTCAAGTCTTCTATAAAAGAAGCATTATGTTTATGATCTCATGGTTAAAGATGTTGGTACGAACACTAAAGGTTATAAGATAAAGAATGTTAAGGAACAAGGATAAAGGTTAAGAAAGAAAAGAATGTTTAAGTTTAAAGAATGTTCATAAAATGCTTATAATTGAAGTTCATAATTGAGCATAATTGAAATCATGCATTATGAATTAGCTTGTATTCCTTATTATAAAGTATTTACGTTAGGAATGTTTTATGTTAAGTGGTTATGAAAACATTTTCATGATTACAAGAAACGGTTTATAAATGACGTTTTATGAAAAGCATTCTGAGGATTGTTGCATGTTAAATGTTTTATGAAATGCATTTATGAAAAATGTTTTAGAAATGTTTTATGAAAAACGTTTATAGAAATGTTTATGAAAAACATTTATGAAAAATGTTATCAGAAAAAGGTATTTATGAGAAAAGTTTTTAAAGAATGTTTAGATGATCTGTGAGATTTTGTTTGAACTTACTGAGTGAAAGCTTATTAAAAGTTGCTTTATACTGTAGGTAATTTTATGGGTGACTAGTAGGACCCTTTAGAAGAGCTGGGTGCTGCGGAGGATAGATGTAAGGATTTGGGTATAGATACCACTACAGTTTGCTTCCGCTGCGCAAAGAAAAAGTTTTCTACTATTTAATATAGTGCTTTCAAAATATTAAGAAAATTACAGTTTTAAGAAATGTTTTTAAAGTTTTACGATATATTTATGAAATGTTTTATTTTCTTATAAAGTTAAGTTTTAATCAACGATTCAGTAAATGTCTCTTAATAAGCTTTAAGAAATGATTTGAAAAGGGTTTAAAGTCAAGTACTAAGCAATGTCTTAACTTGAATGTCGACAGAGATCGCTACAGTTTTTAAATATGTTTTTCAAAGATGTTAAAAGGAAAAGTAAAAAAAAAAAATTTAAAAAAATTGATTCATTATTTTTTCTTACAAATAAGTAAGATTAATAACTAAGAACGATGTTTAAAAAAATTAAGTAACTGTTTGAAAAGACGAGTTGTCACACAATGTCCCTACATCCTCTTCCAATTCCATCAAAATCTCCCCCCATGCCATCGCGAAGCCCTTCATCTGATCCTTCAAGCTCTCCGACAACTCCGATTTGTTGTAGGAATGCTCAATTGCCGCGGGCGCCGGCGCCGTCGCCTCGAACGATGGCGTTGGAAACATGATTAGATCGGCGGCGTACCAAATTCCAGTGTCCTCCACGAGGCTGGCGAGCTCATTTCTCCATGTGTTCGATCCTCTCACTTCCGCCATTTTTGACTTTAAAGCTTCCACTTCATCGGTCCGCGACACGAATACGAACCATGCGAGGTTCTATATACCTAATCGCTATATCTACATGGAGAGAAAATAAAGTAAATGCCTTGGGTTTAGCGCTCAAAAGATAAAACAAAAATAAAATTAAAAAAAAAGAAGAGGTAGTTGTCAAAAAGCAAAATAACAACCGAGCAGAGCTGAAACCTGCTAACTTTTTAAGCGTGACATTGAAGCTAACTTTTGTTTATTCTGGAAAAAGAAGAAGAAAAAAAAAACTACCGACCACATTTGATACGAATCGAATTATGGAAAAGCAAAGCAATTAATAATAAACAATTCAAAGAGCGAAAAGCGAAAATTTCCCTCTAGAATGCTCTCAATTCCACTTTTCGACACTGAAACCGTTGGTTTGATGATTCCTCTGAAAATCTGATCCAAACAGTTTTCGGATTTATGATTACAGGCCTTCTTTATTCAGTGGAAACTGACTCCTTAACTAATCGTCCCCTCTCTCTCTCCACCATTGCTGGCTCCAACTGAAGTTTTTTCCTTCTTTTTTTTTTTTCGCTTTTTCTTTCCTTTCTTTTTTCTTCTACCTTTCGCCGCTTTGATCGAGACGAGACGATGATCCTAAACTGTCGATTAGATTGCTTTTTAGTTTTAACGGTATAAATCTTTCCACTTGGTCGTCTGCCGCGCCGTACTATTAACGGCGGGCAGCCGGCTTGGTGGGAGAGTGTCGGGTGGGGTCACCGGTTTGTCGACGGGATTGACGTGTTCGTCGTGGTCTCGCCTGCTGGAGTGAGCATCTGGGAGAGATGTGCGGGGGGCGCACGTGGATAAACAAACAACGTAAAAATATAATCTCAAGAGAAAGATTCATCCTCTGCTTACTGTCAAATTTTCTAGGTTACAAGAATTTAAAAAGGCATTTTTTAAAAAAACACACTGATATTTTATTACTTCAAAACATTTCTTTTCTCTTTCCAGAGAAATAAAGCTCTTATAAATAGAGCTTTATATTATTACAGAAAGGCACGAGGTCCTATCATAACAAAAAGCAAATGTAAAATCCAAAGGTATGGCTGACAGATTGGGACTAAAGGAAAAGCATACATATTATTACAACTTTTTATAAAGCTAAAGCTGAAACGGTGCTAAAAACAAGTCTGTTTTTGTGTCATGGCCTTGATGAGAATTCACATGGGTGGGCACGCGTTATGACATGTCCAAATGATCTTTATATTGGCTGATTTAGTAATAGATAGATTATTGAAAAATAAGGTTTTTGGAATTTACAAAGCCTAGATTTTTGTAAAAGACTCTTTTTTGTATTAGTCTTCGTAAACAGCTGAGTGTTATGATTGTCATCAATATTAGCTAAGGATGAATCCTGGGAATGTTGCCAAATTGCTTTCTCAATCTTCCTGTTACCCTAAAGAGGAAACTGTTCTCATGGTGCATCATTATCTTGTGTTAGCCAAATTTGGTCGAGATGATTTGATTCTTCATAAATAGGATTTTTGAATTTCTTGTTGTTTTATACCAATATTTTCAATGGGTTCTTTGTTAGATCCAAAGACTTCAATTGTTGGGTTGGTGGTGATGAAGCCATCTTTATTTACGCTGCAAGACAAACTTAAGAAAAGAATGGTGTAGAATTTTAAAGGAGTGATGATACAAGAAAGCTTGTCTTGATCCACAAACTTTTTCCATTCTGTTGTCAAAATTTGATTCCATTTGAGTTTGATATGCTAGTTTGAAATCATCCTTTTCTTGGAAATCTCTAATAGAAGTCTTGATAGCAATAGTTTGGACTTCAACGGCTAGGGTGAAGACAATGGCCAGATACCAGAAGAAAGGGGCGTGTGGCTTTGGCATGAACAGCGCATCTCGAAGAGGAGTATCTTAGCAAAGGGATAATCTGGGTGGACACCAAGATCATGATATATTGGTGGACCTAATTTCTTAATGAGGTGATTTTGCATAAGTAGAGCTCTTGTGGTTGCCTTTTCTCTATTGTTTTTTCCCATTAATATTCTATGAGTATCTTTGGAAAACAGGGACAAAGATGAAAGTGGAGCCATTGCGAGAATTAGTGGGATATGATTGATAGCATAATGAGGCTGTTTACTCTTGGTGATCTGGTAGTGTTTCCTGGCAATGGTATTTATAGATGGATTGGAAAGAGAATCAGGAATAACATTTTGTTTTCCCTTAATATGCTTAATATCAAAAGAATATTGGTCAAACCACGTAGCCAGTCTTAATAACTATGCATTAATGGTCTTATTCCTTTTGAAATTGATCATACCTATCGAGGCTGCAAAGTCTATTGCAACTAGAAAATGGTGACCAATGAAATTGAATTCAAATTTTGTGATTCCCATCTTTATTGCTAAAAGCTCTTCGAAGTGGAATGATAATGCAACTAGGAATCTTTAAGTTGATCATTTTTGTGTCCACAAATTCTTCTTCTTTTATCCTTATTTTCTTCAAGAAGGATAGCTCCCCAATGTTTGTCACTAGTACTTGTTTGGAGAATCTTTTTTCCATTTGAAGTAATCTGGAGTGGAGGAAGATCTTGCATGAGTTGCTTTAATGTCTTGAGAGTTGTTGTGTGTTCATGTGACCATGTTGAATGCGTAAAAGGACTGATATATCTCGAGATTCTTGGAACAAAGTCTCGAAGATAATTGATTATACCAAGGACCTATTGGACTTGGGTTTTTATAAAGTTTTCATTTGGGAATTTTAATAGTTCTTAAGCTATGTGTGGTTGGGCTTCATACTGTCTGTTAAATTAGGTTATACCCAAAAAGTCAATCTCGGGCTGTCCAACTATCGTCTTTTTCTTGGATAGCATTATACCATGAGCTTCAGTTATCTTAGCAAATTGGGCCAAAATGTTCTAATGGTTTTGGTTATGGCCTTTTGGAATAATGACGGAGCTATTTTAAACCTAAAAGGCATAACAATCCATTGGAAATGATGGTTTGGGATGCAAAAGGTGGTCGGTCTATCCTCTAGTCTTATGCCCAACCACCAAAAACTTGCTTTCAAGTCAAATTTTGAAAATATTTTGGCTTGGGAAAGACTAGAAAACAGGGAATTTCTATTTGGTAGAGAAAATTTATCATCAGAGAGAAAATGGTTCAAAGGTTTATAATTGATTACCAATCTTTGGTTTCGTTTGATTTATTCATACCTTTTGTTGACATAAAAAGCATGACAAGCTCATGATGAAGTTGTTGGCTCAATTAGTGCTTGATGTTGTAACTCTTGGCATTCTTGTAAGGCCATTCGTTGATGTTCGGGGCTCATTTTAGGATGAATGGCCTTTGTGGGATTGATGTCCTCATTTTGTTTGAATTAGAGAGAGACAAAAAATTCTTCTCTGGTCCAGAGCAGATTAAAGCATTTCTGAAGGAATGCCAAATGTGATGTGGCACAAGACCTGTGAATTAATCACTTCTTAATCTGTTTGAAAGGATCTATTGACAGCTGAAAGAAGTTGGGGATTGATTCCCATGCTGTGAAGTATTGTTTATATCCTAACCCATCAGGCATGATTCTCTGGCCTTTCTTTTTAGTGTAGAGATCAAATCCAATGATCAGATCTTTTCCTGGTAACCTTTGAGCAGATAACCTGATGAATTACTGATCATTTAGGGAAAAACTGGAGCTTTATTGGTTTGTTGATAAGCTTTATACTAAAGATACTGTTGTTGGCAGCGTGAAAATACTACTTCTTCTTTTTCTAGTATTCTGGTGGTAGGATGTCTGGGTTCATGATAGTATAGAAGTACCTATGTCAAAGAAAGCTGCTACTTTGATTGGCTTTCAATACTTGGATGGAATTACTTGCATCTTGATCATTGGAACTGGTTAAGCTAGGTTGATTGCATCCATCCTGCAGCATCCTTTTGATTTCTCTGAGCTCGATTCTTCAACTTGTTCAAATGCACATAGAGACTCGGGAGTGGCGTCATCATCTAATGAAAATATGTATTCTACATTATTATCTAAAGGTGAGATCCCTGTGGTATTCTCAATATAAGGATCAATTTTGCTGTTTTACCCATAGGGTATTGTTTAGCAAAATGACCCTTTTTTTCCCACTTGTAGCATCTGTTGAAAGTTTTTCTAAACTTCTTTTCTTTCTAAGGAACTTAAGAGAACCTCTTTTCTTTCTATACTTCTTCCATTTAAACTTCTATCAGAAGTATGCTTCCTAGAGAAGTATTTCTTGAATCTCCTTGTTTTGTGATAATCATAACAACTAGAGCCAGACAGACATTTAATCATAAGATCCTTTTTATTGCATACTCTATCCAATTTCTTTGGCTGCCCTAGATACTCTTGTAAGAACTTGTTTTGAGAGCACATTTTTCTAATGCTCTTGTAATTAGCCGATAAAGCTCTCCAAGAGTAGCCTTGTGCAGTTCTTTTCCGGCTTGTGTCAGAGTCTACTTGTTTCTTTTCCTAATGGGTCTGGTATAGAGATAAGATGGCTTGTTTCAGGATTGGGTCATTAACTCTATCAATTTGGTAGAATTTCTGAGTCACCTTCCTTAAGTGTTTTTCTAGGTCCTTCTTGTCCACGGAGCAGCATTTCATCTTGAAAAATTCTGCTCTAAGTCTTTCTATGGTTTAATTATCTTGTCCATAGAACTCTATATAAACCAAAGTTAAGGCTACTTCAACATTGTCCATCTAGAGAAACTAGAGTTTTCTATATTCTCCTAGGCTCTTCCACCATTCTTAGAGAATACTTGTAAATTTGGAGTCAAAGCCTAATAAGATTGTTCGGGTCTGCATCCTGGGCTTTTGAGCATCTAATAGGAGCCATGCTTTAAACTCTTAAAATCTGACATGCCATTAGCTGGGGAGAATATCATTAAGAGTGAAAGTGTGAAACTTAAAGGACTTATTTGCTGGGCAATTTTCCTTTAGATGGACTTTCATGTTCTCCTTCATCTTCTTCAACATAAGTTCGTGTCTTTGTGGTACTTGATTGTCCCTTTTCTTCAATTTCGATTGGTTGTGCCATGAAGTAGAGAGAAGGCTCTTCATCACTTGTTTTTTTTTTTTTTTTTGAGGTTGATTCTTCCTCTGATGCCCATTGCAAGGATGTTTCCAGCATTTTTGGACCATTTTCTTCAGAGCCTTCTTTAGAGCTAGTTATTATCTGAAGATTATTGAGGCATTGTTCATGTATAATTTGGGACAAAGGATTAATAGTCTTTTGGAACATGAGCTGGTCTTTAGAATTTTCATCTTGTGGTGTTTTGACTGGGGAGGATTTTTGTTGTGGTTCAGGTTCATTTGGTTCAGCTTCTAGTATTGTCACGCCCCGGAGTACGGGAGGTGACGTGACGGAATATTTAGATTAATTAAAAGAGAATTTAATTAAAAACCGAGAGTTTAAGAATCCAATTAAATAAAAATTAAGAAGAATTTCCACCACATTTTATAAAGAATTTAAAATCATTAAACAAATAACAATAATTGAATAAAAACCGCAAATATGGGTTCCACAACCCACAACTTGTGCACACACATGGATCTGACAATATCACAAATACAATTACAGTCCAAGTACAAATAAAGTTAAGTCTTACATGCCTTGTTTAATAATACAGAATATAAATAGATTCTCCTATTGCTCCTGAGTTCGGTCCGAAGAATCTTCTCCAAACCTAAATGGGAAACCACCTAGAAGGGGGGGAATTTAAAACAGATAAAACGTGAGCGAAAGGCTCAGTAGGACTAAGTTTTATAAAATAATTTAATGCAAAGAAACATAACATTATCAGGAGTTATACAGAAAGAAACTTGAATAAATAAATAAATAAATTGAGTAGAACCGTTCTGACACAGAACAGTCTACTCGTCAAATCAAAACACCAGTTTACATTTACCTAGGCAAACCATGATATCACCACCGTAGTGGCCCAGCTGGGTTTCGGGACCTGCCCCCAAGGTCGATCACGACCCGATCTCTGATATGGCATCATGCCCATGTGTTTATTACCATTATCATTCAAAACCCAATTACCGAGTGTTGTCAATTACATTTATTATGAAATTTATTTCATATCACGGTATATTAAAATATAACCGAAAAAACCATTTTCAAACAACCGTTGAAAACATTTTGATAGAAATCATTTTCAAAGCCAAATCATTTCAAAACCAGGCTACCAAAGAAATAGGATAGAAGTCCTACCTCAGTACTCGTGCCGGTACCCCACACCGTAATCCCGGTCCGCTATACGTTAGCTCCACGGAACCACGAACAATCCTAGATACCAACTAAATCAATCAATATCTAGTTCGAAACATCCTATGTTACTAAATCATTTCATGATGTCCTAGTGTGCCATTTGTATCATTAAAATCATCCTATAAGGTTGGGATTTAAATCAGGGTTCAAAACAATGAAATCGGGTAAAAATCACAAAATTTTCCATGCCTCGGTCGGCCTGCCGGACGCCCTGCTTCGGCCTGCCGAACTGTACAGTTCGGCCTGCCGGAAGCAAAGTTCGGCCTGCCGAACATGTCCCCAGATTCGGCCTGCCGATCGGAAGAACACCGGCCTGCCGATCATCACTTCGGCCTGCCGAACATGAACTTCGGCCTGCCGAACTGGGAAAATCCAGAAATCCCAGCCACGGGTTTCTCGATCCCCAAAATCCAAATCTGAATTCCAACCTGTTTTTCTCAAATCCCAGGCATGAAAAACAACTATAGTTGATAGAAAAACATTCTAAAACATGTTTGGAATCATTTAAACAACATTTGAACTCAAAATCTTCAAAAATCCGAAAATGAGAAAAAGAGGAGAAAAATGAAAATCTTGAATCCAATCCGTTTTTCTTCAATCTAGGTTTAGATTCTAGTTGTTCTAAGCTCATTTAACACAAATCCACGGTTTTCTAAGCTTAAACAAACTTAGATTTCAAAAACACACAAAATCAAAAATTTTGTAAAAAGTTTAGAAATTTCGAATCTAACCTCGAATCGAAGCTTCAATCCGCGTTCTCGGTTGCCGAATCACGTCCCCGAGCTTCCTCCTTGCTGTTCCGAAGCTTGGATTCGAATGGAAATCAAAAATTTTGAAGAACTTAGAGAGAGAGAGGGGCTGCCGAGAGACCAAGAGAGAGGAGAGAGAGAGAACTCGTGAGAGTGAAGAGAGAGAGAGAGAAGAGAGAAATAAATAGAAAAAATCGGTGGGCGGTTTTACTGTGCGAAAACCATGTGCCGCCCACGGTTTTGTAAAACAGAGTATTTTCAACATTTTACCAATTGTTGTGTTTTAAAACTCAAAACATCATTTTAAATCAATAAGAAATCTTTTGAACACATTAATTTAACAAAACAACCAAAAACTAAAAATCCAACCAAATAATCTAATTAAAGTTAAAACTTTAATTATGGCACACTAATTCATCATTTACATTACATTAATATTAAATAAATTTCGGGACGTTACAGCTCTCCACTCCTAAAAGAAATTTCGTCCTCGAAATTTACAACTCATCTCAAAAACAAAACAAATGCGGATATGACTCCCGCATACCTGACTCTAATTCGCAAGTGGCTTCATCAACACCGTGATGCTGCCACACGACCTTTACCAACGGTATCTCACGACAACGCAAGCTAATCACTTTCCGGTCGATGATCTGAATCGGCACTTCTTCGTACGTCGTATCCTCTTGAACCTGCACATCGCGAAACGATACTATCTTACCTTGCTCAGGTGGACACTTCCTAAGCATAGACACATGAAACACATCGTGCACATGAGAAAGTTCGGGCGGAAGATCAAGCCGATAAGCGACCACACCAACACGCTGAGTGATCTCGAACGGCCCAATATACCTCGGCGCGAGTTTCCCACTCACTCCGAACCGCATAGTTCCCTTACGAGGTGACACCCTCAAGAGAACAAAATCTCCAACCGCGAACTCCAAAGGTCTACGTCTCCTATCCGCGTAGCTCTTCTGCCGACTCTGAGCTGCTCTCAACCGATCCCGAATCACCGCGACTTTCTCGTTGCTGTCACGAATCTCATCCGGCCCAAGAATAACTCTATCTTCCGGCTCGGCCCAACACACAGGTGACCGACACGGTCGCCCATACAACGCCTCAAATGGTGCCATACCGATACTCGCCTGACAACTGTTGTTGTACGCGAACTCCGCCAAATGCAAACATTGCTTCCAATTCCCGCCGAAGTCCAACGCACAAGCACGCAACATATCCTCGAGAACCTGGATAACCCGCTTAGACTGCCCATCAGTCTGAGGATGAAACGCCGTACTGAAGTTCAAATCCGTACCCAAAGCCTCCTGAAAACTCCTCCAGTACTTAGCATTAAACCTGGTGTCTCGATCAGAGGTGATGGACAAAGGAACTCCATGCAACCTCACAATGTTCTGCATATACAACTCCCCGAGAATCTTCCTAGAACACGTCGACCTAAACGGAATGAAATGCGCCGATTTCGTCAACCTGTCGACTACAACCCAAACTGCATCATGCCGCTGCTCCGTCCTCGGCAAACCTGTGAGGAAATCCATCGTCACATGCTCCCATTTCCACCCTGGAATAGGAAGCGGCTGAAGCTGACCTGCAGGCTTCTGGTGCTCAGCTTTCACCTGAAGACACGTCGAACACTTGGCCACGTACTCGCGAACATCTTTCTTCATGCCTCTCCACCAATAGTGCCTCTTCAAATCACGATACATCTTGGTGCTCCCCGGATGAATAGCGAACTGAGACCTATGGGCTTCATCTAGAACGACTTTCATCATCTCGACGATAACTGGAACTGCAAGACGCTCCCGGAAGTACAATGATCCATCTGCATGCACGCTCCATTCTTCAAACTGCTCCCCGTTCTGAATCCGCGACCAAATCCCCTGCAAATGTCGATCCTGCCACTGACCTTGCTTCACCATCCGAACAAGAGCTGGAGTCGCTTCCACGTGATACAACAAAACTCGATCACCGTCTTCATGATACTGTAGCCGATACTCACTCACTGTCGCATCCCTACTCCAGTCCTCAAAAATCAAACAAGCGAGAATCCCTGAAGACTTCCTGCTAAGCGCGTCCGCGACCACATTAGCTTTCCCGGGATGATACTGCAACGCGAAATCATAATCCTCCATGTACTCCACCCATCTGCGCTGCCTCAGATTGAGATCCCTCTGAGTGAACAAATGCCTCAAACTCTTATGATCGGAGAAGACCTGAAACGATGCCCCATACAAGTAACATCTCCAAATCTTCAGCGCGTAGATCACCGCTGCAAGCTCTAAATCGTGAGTAGGATAATTCCGCTCGTGAGGTCGTAGCTGTCTCGATCCGTACGCAACCACACGTCCATGCTGCATCAACACGCATCCAAGTCCGCGCCCTGAAGCATCAGCATAAACCTCATATGGCTCGTCACTACTAGGAATAACTAATACTGGAGCTGAAGTCAACCGGTTCTTCAATTCCTGAAAAGCAGACTCACAGTCTTCATCCCACTCAAACCTAACGTTTTTCCTGATCAACCTCGTCAACGGAGCTGCAATCTTCGAAAAGTCCTTTACAAATTTCCTGTAATATCCAGCAAGACTTAAGAAGTTGCGAATCTCCGCTACATTCCTTGGTCGTTCCCACTCCAATATAGATTCAATCTTGGACGGATCCACTGAAATACCATGCTCCGAGATGACATGACCCAGAAATTTGACCTCGGTCAACCAGAACTCACACTTTTCCCTCTTAGCATACAACTGGTGCTCCCGCAGAGTCTGAAGCACGATCCGAAGATGCTGCTCATGCTCCTCCCATGTCTTAGAATACACAAGAATATCATCGATGAACACGATCACAAACTGATCCAGATACGGCCTAAAAATCCTGTTCATCAAGTCCATAAAAGCTGCTGGAGCATTCGTCAACCCGAAAGACATAACCAGAAACTCGAAGTGCCCATACCGAGTCCTAAAAGCTGTCTTGGGAATATCCTCTTCCTTGATTCTGAGCTGATGATAACCTGACCGCAAATCAATCTTCGAGAAGTATCGCGAACCTCCCAACTGATCAAATAGCTCATCAATCCTAGGCAAAGGATACTTGTTCTTCACCGTAACACGATTCAGCTGCCGATAATCCACACATAACCTGAGAGTCCCATCGTGCTTCTTAGCGAACAAAACTGGTGCTCCCCACGGAGATGTGCTATTCCGAATATATCCTTTATCAGCAAGCTCCTGAAGTTGCTTCCTCAATTCCTTCATTTCTGCCGGCGCCATCCGATAAGGTGCCATAGAAATCGGTGATGTCCCTGGAAACAACTCGATACCAAACTCAATCTCCCGATGCGGTGGTAATCCTGATAACTCATCGGGGAAGACATCCTCGAACTCACCAACCACCGGAATCGCTACACCACTACTCGAAACATAGGGCTCGCAATCTAGATTGGCAAGAAAAGCAAAACAATCTAGATTCCTTCGCCCTCCTAGACATGACTTCATGAGACGCTCACTCATTAGCCAATCACCACCACCCTGGTAAGTGATCACCGTTCCCCTATCAGACACTAGGGTCACTTTTCTAAGTTGGCAGTCCACAACTGCACTATACCTGGACAACCAGTCCATCCCTAAAATCACATCATAGGAACTCATGGGGAGTATAATCAAATCACTTTTCAAAATCTCATCCCCAATCTTTATTTTACAAGATTTACACATACTATTCACACACACCCGCCCCAAAGGAGAAGTTATAACTAGGGGTTCATTAAACTCTTCTACTTCTAATCCCAAGGCATGTACAAAGGAACTCGAAATGAGAGAATGAGAGGCACCAGTATCAAATAAAACGTGAGCTAGAGATCTAGAAATCAAAACCATACCATCGACAACCGCGTTACCAGTCTGAGAATCTGACCCTCCAGATGCCATTGCATGAACCTGCACTGGCGCCTTCCCTTTTCCTCTACCGACATTGCTGGGTCCTGCATTACTCGGCCGATACTGCTGAGATGGAGATGACTGCACACTACCTGTACTCGGCGCTCTATACTGAGGAACACTACGCTGAAAATACTGCGGCTGCTGTCCCCGTGCCGGATATGAGAATTGCTGAGGAGAAAACTGCGGATACTGCAACTGCGGGTACTGCGGAGGCGGAGGTAGGGTCTGAGGCTGAGGCTGAGACGAACGACTGGCATCCTCCCCGGTCTGCGATCCAAGACGAGCACTCCTGATCGGGCAATTCCTCTTGATGTGTCCGGGCTGCTGACAGAAATGACAATGAAAGCTGTAGGGGTTGCTGCGCCCGCTGCCAGACGAACTGCTACTGCCACTGGTCGCACCGCCTTGCTTGCCTTTCCCCGGAGCTGGACGACTACTGGTGCTCTTCCTGCCACTCCTCTGCGGTCCTCCTGAAGCCTTGGCTCGATCCTCACAATACTGCACGTAATCATTCTCCACGGAGATCGCCGACGACACAAGCTCTCCGAAACTTCTAAGCCGTAGAGCAACCAACTGCCGCCGAATAGGAGCCTTGAGTCCTTCCTGAAACTTGATGCATTTCTCGCGCTCCGATGCCACAGCTGATGGAGCAAACCTAGCCAACTCGCTAAACTTTGCCTCGTACTCCCGAACTGACATATCACCCTGTTGCAATCTATAAAACTCAGCTGCCTTCTGATCTCTATATCCCTGCGGAAAATACCGATCATAGAACAGATCCTCGAACTTGTCCCAACCGATATCGCCACCGCGCTCCAGACGCTTAGTTTGTTTCCACCAGGTGTTAGCGCCACCCTCGAGCTTATACGCCGCAAACTCCACACGATACTCCTCAGGCACACCAAGGGTATCCAGATGCTTCAAGATCGAATCCAACCAATATTCAGCTAACTGCGGATCCCCATTGCCATCAAAAGTCAGAATAGACGCCCGCCGAAATTCCTTAAAGAAAGCATGCCGACTACCAACACTGGAGTCTTCCGGTCTAGTCCTGGCTGCCATCTGCCGGAAAGCCGCAATCATAGACCTCATCAGGCCCTCATCATTTCCGAATTCGGCGTCAGCTGTCGAACGACGTCTAGGTGCCATTCTCTCACTTCTGAAAACAAAATTTGGACTGTCAGAGGTATTTCATTGTCAAACCTATGTGTGCACAATTCCCAAGGTTCATAACCTTAAGCTCTGATACCATTCTGTCACGCCCCGGAGTACGGGAGGTGACGTGGCGGAATATTTAGATTAATTAAAAGAGAATTTAATTAAAAACCGAGAGTTTAAGAATCCAATTAAATAAAAATTAAGAAGAATTTCCACCACATTTTATAAAGAATTTAAAATCATTAAACAAATAACAATAATTGAATAAAAACCGCGAATATGGGTTCCACAACCCACAACTTGTGCACACACATGGATCTGACAATATCACAAATACAATTACAGTCCAAGTACAAATAAAGTTAAGTCTTACATGCCTTGTTTAATAATACAGAATATAAATAGATTCTCCTATTGCTCCTGAGTTCGGTCCGAAGAATCTTCTCCAAACCTAAATGGGAAACCACCTAGAAGGGGGGGAATTTAAAACAGATAAAACGTGAGCGAAAGGCTCAGTAGGACTAAGTTTTATAAAATAATTTAATGCAAAGAAACATAACATTATCAAGAGTTATACAGAAAGAAACTTGAATAAATAAATAAATAAATTGAGTAGAACCGTTCTGACACAGAACAGTCTACTCGTCAAATCAAAACACCAGTTTACATTTACCTAGGCAAACCATGATATCACCACCGTAGTGGCCCAGCTGGGTTTCGGGACCTGCCCCCAAGGTCGATCACGACCCGATCTCTGATATGGCATCATGCCCATGTGTTTATTATCATTATCATTCAAAACCCAATTACCGAGTGTTGTCAATTACATTTATTATGAAATTTATTTCATATCACGGTATATTAAAATATAACCGATAAAACCATTTTCAAACAACCGTTGAAAACATTTTGATAGAAATCATTTTCAAAGCCAAATCATTTCAAAACCAGGCTACCAAAGAAATAGGATAGAAGTCCTACCTCAGTACTCGTGCCGGTACCCCACACCGTAATCCCGATCCGCTATACGTTAGCTCCACGGAACCACGAACAATCCTAGATACCAACTAAATCAATCAATATCTAGTTCGAAACATCCTATGTTACTAAATCATTTCATGATGTCCTAGTGTGCCATTTGTATCATTAAAATCATCCTATAAGGTTGGGATTTAAATCAGGGTTCAAAACAATGAAATCGGGTAAAAATCACAAAATTTTCCATGCCTCGGTCGGCCTGCCGGACGCCCTGCTTCGGCCTGCCGAACTGTACAGTTCGGCCTGCCGGAAGCAAAGTTCGGCCTGCCGAACATGTCCCCAGATTCGGCCTGCCGATCGGAAGAACACCGGCCTGCCGATCATCACTTCGGCCTGCCGAACTGGGAAAATCCAGAAATCCCAGCCACGGGTTTCTCGATCCCCAAAATCCAAATCTGAATTCCAACCTGTTTTTCTCAAATCCCAGGCATGAAAAACAACTATAGTTGATAGAAAAACATTCTAAAACATGTTTGGAATCATTTAAACAACATTTGAACTCAAAATCTTCAAAAATCCGAAAATGAGAAAAAGAGGAGAAAAATGAAAATCTTGAATCCAATCCGTTTTTCTTCAATCTAGGTTTAGATTCTAGTTGTTCTAAGCTCATTTAACACAAATCCACGGTTTTCTAAGCTTAAACAAACTTAGATTTCAAAAACACACAAAATCAAAAATTTTGTAAAAAGTTTAGAAATTTCGAATCTAACCTCGAATCGAAGCTTCAATCCGCGTTCTCGGTTGCCGAATCACGTCCCCGAGCTTCCTCCTTGCTGTTCCGAAGCTTGGATTCGAATGGAAATCAAAAATTTTGAAGAACTTAGAGAGAGAGAGGGGCTGCCGAGAGACCAAGAGAGAGGAGAGAGAGAGAACTCGTGAGAGTGAAGAGAGAGAGAGAGAAGAGAGAAATAAATAGAAAAAATCGGTGGGCGGTTTTACTGTGCGAAAACCATGTGCCGCCCACGGTTTTGTAAAACAGAGTATTTTCAACATTTTACCAATTGTTGTGTTTTAAAACTCAAAACATCATTTTAAATCAATAAGAAATCTTTTGAACACATTAATTTAACAAAACAACCAAAAACTAAAAATCCAACCAAATAATCTAATTAAAGTTAAAACTTTAATTATGGCACACTAATTCATCATTTACATTACATTAATATTAAATAAATTTCGGGACGTTACAAGTATGGCTTTGGCTTTTGCTTTCCTTTTCTTTATCTTATCCTCTTCATCTAGTATTTTCTTAAGATGGAGGATAGATGTTGACCCTGCTAACGAAGTGGGTTAGATCAACAGCTGTGGTTCTTTTAACATAGTCCAAAATTTCCATGGTGTTTCTTTTAGTGCTGCTGGAGACTTTGATAGTTCTTAGATAGGTCTCTTCAGGGTGGCATACTGCTCTGTAAGTTTTTTCATTTCTTTTTTTTTTTTTTTGCTAAGAAGATCTACATTGGTACAATATTCGCCTTGATGAGAGACATCAATTCTTCATGGGTCTGTTGGATTTTTGTTGATAGATTGTTAATGATAAAGTCGTGAGATTGTTGAATATCCACAACTGTTTTTGTTGTTTGGGTCTTAATCTTCTTTAAAATTTTATTTTGAGAAACAATATTCTCAGATTGCCAATCAAAGTTGCTTCAGCAGGAGACACTTTCTTTGTTGAACCATCAGCTTCTCTTGTGGTCGGATTTGGAATTTTAGGCTGATGAGAGATAGTTCCTATAACGTCCGTAAGGGACGTCATAGGAACCATTAACTTACATCGTTATCTTTTAATTATCTGATGACAAAACCCATACTTGGAAGTATTATCTAATTATTAACCTAGGATTTTTGGTGTAATTTTTTTTTATTACCATGTGAACATGTAGATTAACATTTTAATTTATTTTTTAACAATTGAATAATTTCTAAGTGTATATTATTAGCACTTCTCAGGATTGCATCTTTCAGATAAAATCAATATTACTAACCTTAAACAATCTTCCTCCTCAATTAGCCGGACAGAATACCCAAGGTATTCGGCTAACTAACTACCTGCAAAAATAGTTAGTTTAACATAATAAATATAAAATATGAAAGCAAATTTACAACCCCTAAATTATTACAAACCAAAGTCCATAAAAATATCTCATAATGTGCAGAATTAAATTTAAAAATAGCATTATCAACATTTTGTTTCATGTCATAATTTTGTGATCTAACACTACCATCTTTGCACACACATCTGTCCATCCATCCTTCATCCATAGCTATGGCCTTACCCTTATTTGCAACATGATTAACTTATGTAAGTGTTAAGCTTAGTAAGCACATTATGCAATCTCACAAAACATTACAATAGCTTTAACTAAAACATGAATCATTTGATCTTTGAAATAGTCATCATAGTGCATAGAGCACACTTTGTAAGAACATATCTTTCCTTTTTCCTTTTTCCATATTAAAAACATTCATTTTAATCTTTAGGGCCCTAGCGTTGCACTATTAATATCATTAGGGCACGCCGTCACGAGAAGAAAATGGTAGCTAATCCCAAACCAAACGTGAAAAGTCTACCTTGCCAGACAAACATCATCATCATCATCATTAGGTGTGCAATACCTTAATTAGGTGATACATATACATACATATATATATATATATATATATATTTATGAAAACGTCATATGCATCATGAAACAATGATGTAAACATCCGTAAAAAGATATTCTTCATAACCATGGTAAAAGGAGTCTTTTAAATGAGAAATGCATAAACATTAATGAAATAATAAAACATAATATTTCTCAAAACTTTTCACAATTCCTAATCATGTTGCAGGTGAGAATGTACTTACTTGACTTGTAACAATTTTACTTAACCTCTTGCAAGTAGATAGTTTCCTTTCTACTTCCAACGACTCAAGTGCCTCAAACGTCTTTAACATTATAACATGGTGATAAAAGAAACATTGTTGATATAAGAACATACTCAAACATCACATTCAATAGCACTACAACAAGCAGTTCCATACTTGATCAATTAAATCAACTTACACAATTACAGAATTAAGGCAAGTTTATTAACTCAACTCAGCAACTAACACTCCACAATTTGTATAAAATCATAGAAAATTCCAATAGCTTTGAACTTTTTATACAACATTCCTAACATGTACATACATCACCAAAATAAATTTCGTCACATTTGAATTAGTCTAAGTGCCATTTTCATATTTTTCAAAACACAACTCAGTTTCTAGATAGGTAACCTGGACAACCAGCATTCCATGAATTTTTAAAAATCACAAAAAATTTAAAATGACTTGAAATTTTTACCACATATTTTAAACATCAAGAATTACCAAATTTAATTTCATCACAATTGAACCACTTTAAGTCGTTCTTTTACGTACTACAATTTATAACTCAGTTGCTGGAATTTTGGTTGAGATAGTAGCAATAAACGAATTTTAGAAAAATCATTAAAATTGACATGGCTTTGAAACTTTTACAGAACATAATAGACATGTAGACCTATTATCATAATTAATTTCATCAAGTTTGAGCAAGTATAAATATTTTTCTTACAGTTTAGAATTCACAACTACAATCTGCTACTATGAACAGCCTATAGGTAGTCAACAATCAACGAATTTTATAAAATCATACAAAATTTCAATTGATCTAAAATTTTGGTATAGCATTCTTAACATCCCAACATAGTACCAAAAAAATTTTCATTATGTTTGAATCATTCTAAGTATTTTTCAACTATGTCAACTTTTACAAAACGTTGCAGAAAAATTACCAAAACAATGAGTAGTATTTATTGTACGATTTATTTATCTAATTCTAAAATACGCACGTGGCTAAAAATTTGTAGGCATAAACTAGACATCTAAATAAGCATTCACAAATTTTTCTAGCATTAAACATATCCTATGACATCATCAAACAAATCATCATATTTAAACGCAGTTTAAAGACCGTAAGAACAACATTTAGTATAAATTCTCAAACAAATCAAAAGTAGCTTATATGAATCCAAAATTTTTAGAGGAGATGCCTAACATATAGATATATAATTCTCAGAAGAAATTTTCTTAAGATCTCATGTTGATCTTCCCGAAAAAATCCCAAAATATGGGTTCTCATCTAAAAAGGTGATTAAAAATAATTATTCATAAAAAAATTTGTTTCTTAACAAAATCAAACATTAAACCATATAAAATCATTCCCACAAGGCCATAATATCATAGTAAAAAAATTTGGTGTAAAAATAGGTAGAAAACTGACCTTAAAATGTGGTTAAAAACTCCGTTCTGGCCCGATGATGGTCTCAACAAAACACACCGTAACTTGACCGTTTAGCTTCTGATTTTGGAGGGAAGTTTTGTTCTCTATTTGGGAAGTGTTTGAGAGCATAGAGGGTGGAGTTTAAAGGTATGGGTAATAGTATATGGTGATCGTTGTAAGTTGGCTAAGTATGTTTGTGTGTTCTCAGCCGTGAGACAAGCGAAGGAGGCATAAGATTGTTGGAAAAAGAAAGAAGAATGTTGGAGACAATGGTTGTTCTCTATAACATAGCCCTGTTGGAAAGAGAGCATAGCCAAGAGAGAGATAGAAGAGCATGGGAAGGTATGGTACATGAATGGCATATTAACATGCCTTGTCGGTGGGAACATGGACGGAGACAAAAAGAGCTGTTCACACATGACCATGGGTTATGGTCTAACCTTATCCTTAGCTGGAAAGGAGAGAAAACCAAGAATGAGGACAACTGGAGGTGGTGGAGGAGCATTGGTGAATGATTTTGTTGGGGGAAAGTGATGGAGAGAATGTGCGAACATGTGGGTTTATTTTCTTTTATCAAACTTGTTTTAAAACATGGTTAATAGTGTTTTTGATGACTTTTAACGTGGAAAATTAAAGAGAAATGATTAAAATTGATTTTTTCTTATAGAATAAATGGTTGGTTTACTACAACTCTGGACATGGGAGGAAGATAGTCTAAACGAGTTGTTGTTTTCAATTTTTTTTTCAATTCTGCCTCCCCAAAACAACATGTCGTTTTCGGTGGTCACCTCCCAAAAACAACATGTCATTTTGGGAGCTCCTCTAACTTATTTTTTTCCTCAAAAATTCAAAAATATATAAATTCTCCCAAAATTGGACAAAAAACTTCCAAAGTCAAAAAAATTCCTAAAATTAAAAATAAATCTCCCAAACATTAAAAAAAATTGAAAACAACACATTTACATAGATCAAAAATCCAAGTGAATCATTAGAATAGAAATTTTTTTTTAAAACCAAAATCATAATAATAATTCATTTGGCACTTTATGTCGTTGAAATTCCTTAGTCCATCCATGCAAATAAAGTCGTTAGTCTATAATAAATTTTATAAACATAATATCACACTGAAATTTTCATACAAAATATGCTTCTAGGTCATAATTTTCTTCATGTGACGCATAAAATTGTCAAACGTTACATAACATCAGTTGAAGAAGATAGCGGTTGTTACAGTACCTTCTTGGTTTTGGAAACTTTTTAAAGGAGGGAAATCTTTTTCGTAGTCTGCAGAATTTATCTTATAGACTTGAGGGATTGGTTGGCTCTATTTAGGAATAGGGAAGTGTTCTCCATGATCTTCCATCCATTTTTGGGCTTGTTTATAACATGGTAATATTAGAAGAGTTGGAGGAGTTGGTGGATTTGGTGGAGGTGTTTGAAGAGAATCATCCCATCTTGTGGGACTTATAAATGGCTGGCCAAAACACTATAGGGCTAAGTATTTGACCATGTATTCGAACTTGGCTGATGGCTCGACATGAAGTCCAACTCCTTTGTCTTGTTTGTCAAGACGTTGTTTAAGCATGCGTCCTGAGCTCTGTCTTTTGTTCTTCTGGACATCACCCTTGTCATCTTTCAGACAGTGTGGACATTTGCATACATCCCAATAGTAGTGTCCTTTGGATGGTTTAAAGGCATAATTTGGATTGCCTTGATCATTAAAGGATATTATCTCTAATACTGTAGGAGAAGTGATACTAATTATGATGTACTGGGTAGTAAAACAGTTAGAAGGCAAGACCTCCCTCTTGTCAAATGTCATTTGCATGCTGCCATCTTCGAAAGTTTCATACTTTGGATTTTTCATCTAGATTATGGGCTTTGGTGGATGCATCTTTTCATAGTTAGTGATCTACAAGCTTGGCAGTAACTTCTTTAATTCCCCTGTGGGGATTTGTCTTGGGATATGGGTGGTGCACATTGGGACTTGATCAGAATCTATCTTGATCAGCAAAGCAACGAATGATGTTGGTAGAGCCAGATGTAGAGCATGATCTTGAAGCCTATATGCCATCTAATAATGGAGAGTGGATCCAATGGAGTTTGGACCTTGGTCTATTCCCACTATTTGGATCTAAAAGCCTATTATCCATCAAAGACATATTAAAGTAAGGGAACAACGTAATAATTACGGTCTCTACATTTAATGTGGTCTCTATGGTAGCTATGCTAGCTTGTTGGTACTTGCTTAATCTTATATTAAGAAGACTAATTCTAGCACATATGGGAAGACCTTTTCTAACATGATAAGTGAATGCTAGTCTTATGGCACCAAAATGGACGTGGGTGGACCCTTGTGAAGGCCATTGATGAAGAAGTTCAGGTGGTATTTGAAGGGTTACCATTTGCTTGTGTGACACAATCGGTAGTTGACACTGGCTAAACTTTGAGGCCTGAATGTATTCTTTAGGGCTTTATGAGAAGGATAGATAAGGGATTTGGTTAATTTAGTAAAAGGGTTCATTGTTTTTGTAAAGGCATGGTAAGGATTTACAAGAGGACAAGATTCACAATTTATTTATTTTCATTTGGCAAGTAAGAAATTTCATAATGGTATTCTATCTTAGAGGATGTAGATTTTCTAATCGAAAGAGTAAGAGGTAGAGAAAGGGAGGTGGTAGGTCTTTAAGAGTAAGAACTAGAATCAGAACTAGAAGCCAAATGCATGGATGAGAGGAAACCTAATAACAAAATAGAAGGTTGGTTCTGATATCAATGGAGAACTAGGTCGCCACTTACTAGATCCAAATGCTATTGCTTATTTTAAAACCTTGTTTGAGATAAATGAACAATAGAAACATAAAATCTCAAGACGGTTGCATATTCCTGGATCGCCCTCCTCGCCTTTAGTGGAGACTAACGGCCTTGTCTGAGATTGACAGTTGCTATTGCTTTTTATCCAACCTGGGAGTTTTAAGGAGCCAATGTGTTAAGAAAGCACACTAATATTTAGTGTTACAGAACATTTCTTAAAAATGTCTTTCTATTTTCCTCTAGTAGAGGAAATCTAATAGCACACAGAAGATTGGTCCTTAACACTTAGGCTCCTTAAACTCCCAGGCTGGATAAACAACAATAACAATTGTTAATCTCAAACAAGGTCGTTAATCTCTGCTAAGGGCAAGGAGGGTGATCCAAGAGTAGGCAAACGTCTTGAGATTATATGTTTCTATTGTTTGTTTATCTCAGACAAAGGTTTTAAAATAAGCTATAACATTTGGGTCTAGTTAGTGGGGGCTTGGTCCTCCATTGGTATCAGAGCCAACCTTCTATTTTGTTACTAGGTTTCCTCTCATCCATGCATACAGCTTCCAGTTCTAATTCTAGTTCTCACTCCGAAACACCTAGCACCTCCCTTTACCTCTTACTCCTTCAATTAGAAAATCTACATCCTTTAGGATAGAATAACTTTATGAAATTTCTTACTTGCTAGATGAAAATAAAATAAATTAGGAATCTCTCCCTCTTAAAAATCCTTACCATGCCATTATAAAAACAACAAACCCTTTTACTAGATCAATCAAATCCCTCATCCATCCCTCTCATAAAGGCTGAAAAGAATACATTTAGGCCTTAAAGTTTAGCTAGTGTCAACTACCAGCTGTGTCACATGAGCAAATTGTAACCCTTCAAATACCACTTGAGCTTCCTCATCAATGGCTTTTACAAGGGTATACCCACATCCACTTTGGTGCCATAAGACTAGCATTCACTTATCATGCTAGAAAAGGTCTTCCCTTATGTGCCAGAATTGGTCTTCTTAATACAAGATTAAGGAAGTACCAACAAGCCAGTATAGCTGCCAGAGAGGCCACATTAAATGTAGGGACTGTAATTATTACGCTGTTCCCTAACTTTAATAAGTCTTTGATGGATAATAGGCTTTTAGATGCTGTAAAAGTCCAGATCCAAATAGTGGGAGTAGACCAAGATCCAAACTCTATTAGATCCATTCTCCATTATTAGATGGCATACAGGCTTAAAGATCATACTCTAGATCTGGCATACTGCCAAGCTTGTGGATCACTAACTATGAAAAGATGTATCAACCACAGTGCATAATCCAGATGAAAGAGCCAAAGTATGAAACTTTCGAAGATGGCAACACCCAAATGACAGTTGACAAGAAGGAGGTCTTGCCTCCTAACTGTTTTACCACCCAACATGATAACAAGTATCACTTATCCTGTAGTAGTAGAGATAATATCCTTTGATGATTAGGGCAATCCAAATTATGCCTTTAAATCATCCAAAGGACACTATTACTGGGATGTATGCAACTGTCTAGACTGTTTGAAAGATGTCAAGGGTGATGTTTAGAGGAGCAAAAGACAGAGCTCAAGATGCAAGCTTAAATAGCGTTTTGCCAAAAAAGACAAAGGAGTTGGACTACTTGGCCAGCCATCAGGTAAGTTTAATTACATAGTCAACTACTCAGCCCTAGAGTGTTTTGGCCAGCCACTTATGAGTCCCACAGGATGGGATGTTTCTCTTCAAACACCTCCACTAAACCCACCAATTCCTCCAACTTCTCTACTATTACCATGTAATAAACAAGCCCAAAAATGGATGGAAGATCATGGGGAACACTTCCCTATTCACAAACAGAGCCAACCAATCCCTCAAGTTTGTGTGATAAATTTTGCAAACCATGAAAAAGAATTCCCTCCTCTAAAAAGTTTTCAAAACTAGAAAGGACCTGTCTCTCACTAGCCTTAAATTCCAAATCCGACTATAATAGAAGCTGATGGTTCAACAAAGAAAATGACTCCCGCTAAAGTAACTTTGAATCGGCAATCTGACAATATTGTTTCTCAAAATAAAATTTTAAGGAAGATTGAGACCCAAACAATAAAAAACGGATGTGGATATTCGACAGTCTCAAGACTTTATCAATAACAAGCTGTCAGCAAAAATCCAACAGACCCATGAATAATTGATGGCTCTCATCAAGGCGAATACTATACCAATGCAAATCTTCTAAGCAAAAGAAGAAGAAATGAAAAGCCTTAAAGAGCAGTATGCTACCCTAAAGAGACAAATCCAAGAACAATCAAAGTCTGCAGCAACATTAGAAGTGACGCCTTGGAGATTCATGACTATGCTAAAAGAACCATAGTCGTTGATCCAACCCACTTCGACAACAGGGTCAACATCTATCCTCCATCTTAAGAAAATACTAGATGAAGAGGATAAGATGAAGAAAAGGAAAGCACAAGCCAAAGTCATTCTAGAAGCTGAACGAAATGAACCTAAACCATGGCCAAAATCCTCCCCAGCCAAAACACCACAAGTTGAAAAGTCTAAGGACTAGCTCATAGTCTAAAAGACTATTAATCCTTGGTCCCAAATTATACATGAATAATGTCTCAATAATCTTCAGATTATAACCAGCTCTAAAGAAGACTTTGAAGAAATGTCCAAAAAGGCCAGAAACATCCTCGCAATGGATATTAGAAGACGAAACAAGTGATGAAGAGCCTCTTTTCTACTTCATGGCACAACCAATCAAAACTTAAGAAAAGGGACAATCAATTACCATAGAGACACAAACTTATGTTGAAGAAGATGAAGAAGGAGAACATGAAAGTCCATCTCATAATGACTGCCCAGCAAAAAAGTCCTTTAAGTTTCATACTTTCACTCTTGATGATATTCCCCCTAGCCAATGGCATGTCAGATTTCAAGAGTTCAAAACATGGCTCCTATTATAAGCTCAGAAGCCTAGGATGTAGACCCGAACAGTCTTATTGGGCTTTGCCTCCAAATTTACTGGTATTCTTCAAGAATGGTGGAAAAGCCTAGGAGAATATAGAAAACTCCTGTTTCTCCATACGGACAATGTTGAAGCAGCCTTAACTTTGGTTTATACAGAGTTCTATGGACAAGATAATCAAACCTTAGAAAGACTTAGAGTATAATTTTTCAAGATAAAATGCTGCTCCATCGAAAGAAGGACTTGGAAAAACATTTCAGGAAGGTGACTTAGAAATTCTACCAAATTGGTGGAGTTAATGACCCAAACCTGAAACAAGCCTTCTTATCCTCTATACCAAAACCATTAGGAGAAGAATCAACTAGACTCTAGGCACAAGCTGGAAAAGAACTGCTCATGACTACTCTTGGAGAGCTTTACTAGCTAATTACAAGAGCATTAGAAAAAACGTGCTCTCAAAACAAGTTCTTACAAGAGTATCTGAGGCAGTCAAAGCAATTGGATAAAGTATGTAATAAAAAGGATCTTGTGATAAAATGTCCATCTGGCTCCAGTTGTACCTATTTACACAAAACGAGGAGAGTTAAGAAACACTTCTCCTGGAAGCATACTTATGAGCAGAAGTTTAGATGGAAGAAGTACAGAAAGAAAAAAGGTTCTCTCAAGTTCCTTAGAAAGAAAAAGAAGTTCGGAAAAACTTCCAACAGATGCTACAAGTATGGAAAAAAGGGTCATTTAGCTAAATAATGCCCTATGGGTAAACTAGCAAAATTGATCTCTTATATTGAGAATACCACTAGGATCTCACTTTCAGATAGTGATGTGAAATCCATATTTTCAATGGATGATGAAGCCACTACCTAGTCTCTATGTGTGTTTGAACAAGTTGAAAAATCAGGCTCAAAGGATCGAAAAGATGCTACAGGATGGATGCAATCAACCTGGTTCAACCATTTCCAACAATCTACATACAAGTTATTCCATCCAAGTATTCAAAACCAATCAATGTAGCAGCTTTCTTTGACATAGGTGCTTCATATACTATCATGAACCCAGACATCCTACCATCAGAATACTAGCAAAAGAAGAAGTAGTATTTTCACACCGCCAACAATAGCATCTTTAGTACAAAGCTTATCAGTAAACCAATAAAGCTCCAACTTTTCCCTGGATGCTCAGTAATTCATCAAGTCATAAGCTCAAAGTTATCAGGAAAAGATCTAATCATTGGATTTAATCTCTACACCAAAAAGAAAGGCCTGAGAATCTTGCTCGATGGGTTAGGGTATAAACAATACTTCACAGCATGGGAATCAATCCCCAACTTCTTTTAGTTGTCAATAGATCCTTTCAAATAGATCAAGGAGAGACAAATTCATAGGTCTTGTGCCACATTACATTCGGAGTTCCTATAGAAATGTTATAATCTACTTTGGACCAGAGAAGAATTTTTTGTTTCTCTCCCATTCAAACAAAATGAGGACGTCAATCCCACAAAGGCCAGTCATCCTAGAATGAGCCCTGAACATCAACAAATGGTCTCACAAGAATGCTAAGAGTTGCAACATCAAGGATTAATTGAGCCAACAACTTCATCATGGGTTGTCATGCATTTTATGTCAACAAAAGATCTGAACAAATTTGAGGAAAACAAAGATTGGTAATCAATTATAAACCTTTGAACCATTTTCTCTCTGATGATAAATTTTCTCTACCAAACATAAATTCCCTATTTTCTAGTCTTTCCTAAGATTTGATCTAAAAGTAGGCTTTTGGCAGCTAGGCATAAGACCAAAGGATAGGCCTAAGACCACCTTTTGCATCCCAAACCATCATTTCCAATGGACTGTTATGCCCTTTAGGCTTAAAACATCTCCGTCATTATTCCAAAAGGCCGTAATCAAAATTTGTGGCCCAATCCTTTCAAATGCTTTTATCTATGTCGATGATATACTTTTGTTTTCACCAGATGCCCAAACCCATTAAAACCTTTTGGCCCAATTTGTTGAGATAACTGAAGCTCATGGTATAATGCTATCTAAGAAAAAGATGATAATTGGACAACCTAAGATTGAATTTTTGGGTATGATGTTATCCAATGGACAATACAAAGCCCAGCTACACACAGACCAAGAACTATTAAAATTCCCTGATGAAACTTTACAAAAACCCAAGTCCAACAGTTCCTTAGTATAATCAATTATCTTCAAAACTTTGTTCCAACAATCTTGGGATGTATCAGTCCTCTTACCCAGCTTTTAAAAAAGGACCCTCCAACATGGTCATGTGAACACACAATGGCTATAAAGACATTAAAGCAGCTCATGCAAGATTTTCCTCCACTCTAGATTCTTCAGATGGAAAAAGGATTCTCCAAACAGATGCCAGTGATAGGCATTGTGTAGCTGTCCTTCTTGAAGAAGATAAGGGTAAGAAAAGAATAATAAAAGTGGTCAATTTAAAAATTCTCAATTGTGTCATCATTCCACTTTCAAATAGCTATTAGCAATAAAGATAGGAATCACAAAATTTATATTTTATTTCATTGGTTACCATTTCCTGCTTGAAACAGACTTTGCAGCCTCAGTAAGGATGATTAATTTCAAAAGTTATAAGACCATTAATGCATAGTTATTAAGACTGGCTACGTAGTTTGACCAATATCCCTTTGATATTAAGCATATTAAGGGAAAACAAAATGTTATTCTTGATTATCTATCTAAACCATCTATAAATACTATTGCCAAGAAACACTAGCATACCACCAAGAGTAACCAACCTCATTATACTATCAGCCATATCCTACTAATTCTCACAATGGCTCCGTTCTCATCTTTGTCCTGGTTTCCCAACAATGCTCATAGAATATTAATGGGTAAAAGCACTAGAGAAAAGGCAACCACGAGAGCTCTGTTTATGCCAAATCACCTCATTAAAAAAATGGGTCCCCCAATATATCATGATCTTGATGTCCATCTGAATTATCCCTTTGCTAAGATATTCTTTCTCTGAGATGCACTATTCATACCAAAGCCACTCGCTCATTTCTTCTGGTATTTGCCCAGTGTCTTCACCATAACCATTGAAGTCCAAACCATTGCTACGAGGACTTCTATCAAAGCTTTTTAGGACAAGGATGATTTTGAACCAGCATATCAAACTTAAATTAATGTCCTCTGATGGTTTCCTCCATTATCAAAATGGGATAGAATTCTCACAACAAAATGGGAAAAATTTCGTCAATCAAGACAAGTTTTCTTGTATCCTAATAGGCCAAATGACCGTGTGACAATCACTGCTTTACAATTCTACACCCTTCTTTTCCTAAGTTTGTCTTGCAGGTTAAATGAAGATGGCTCTATCACCACCAACCTAACAATTGAAGTCTTTGGATTTGACAAAGATCCCATTGAAAGTATGGAATAAAACAACGGGAAATTGAAAAATCCTATTTATCATGAATCAAATCATCCCAAACTAGCTTTGGCCAACACTAGATGATGATGTACCATGGGAACAGTTTCCACCTGAGTATAACAGTCAAATTGAGAAAACAATTTAGCAACATTCCTAGGATTCATCCATAGTTAATACTGATGACAGTCATAACACTCGGCTATATAGACTAACACAGAAGGAGTCCTTTATAAAAATCTAGGCCTTGTGGATTCCCAGGACCCCCTATCTTTTTAGTAATTTAGCCTTCTCCAAGTCAGCCAACACAAAGATCATTTGGACATGTCATGACATGTGTCCACCCATGAATGATGATGAAGTAGACTAAGCTCTAAGAGAAGCAGCAAAAGAGTGGTCTAACAGCTATTATGATGGACACGACACAAAGCAAAGTAGATTCCCCGACAAGACCATGTGAATCCCCGTCAAGGCCATGAGATAAAAGCAAACTTCTTTTCAACACCGCTTTAGCTTTAGCTTTATTAAAAGTTGTGATAATGTGTATGCTTTTCCTTCAGTCTGAATCTATCAGCTTTACATTTGGGTTTTACTTTTTGCCTTTTGCTATGATAGGTTCGCATGTCCTTCTATACTAATATCAGAGCTCTATATATAGGACCCCTATTTCTCTTGTAAGAAGCAAGAATTGTTATGAAGTAATAAAATATCAGTGTGCTTTCTTAAAAATGTCTTTTTAAGTTCCTTTAGTAGAGGAAATCAGATAGCAAGCAAAAGATGGATCCTTAACACTTAGGCTCCATAAAACTCCCAGGTTGGATAAATAGTAATAGCAGCTGTTAATCTCAGACAAAGCTGTTAATCTATGCTAAAGGCCACAAGGGCGATCCAGAAGTTGGCAAACGTCTTGAGATTATATGTTTCTATTGTTTGTTTATCTCAGACAAAGGTTTTAAGATAAGCTATAGCATTTAGGTCTAGTTAGTGGCGGTCTGGTCCTCCATTGGTATCAGAGCCAACCTTTTATTTTGTTATTAGGTTTCCTCTCATCCATGTAATATGGCTTCCAATTTTGATTCTAGTTCTGACTCCAAAACACCTACCACCTCCCTTTCTTTACCTCTTACACCTTCAATTAGAAAATCTACATCCTCTAGGATAGAATACCTTTATGAAATTTCCTACTTGCCATGAAAATAAAAAAAATTCAAAATCTCTCCCTCTTATAAATCCTTACCTTGCCTTTACAAAAACAATGACTTTTACTAGATCAATCAAATCCCTTGTCCGTCCCTCTCATAAAGCCGCAAAAGAATATATTCAAGCCTCAAAGTTCAACCAGTATCAACTATCGGTTGTGTCACACAAGCAAATGGTAACCCTTCAAATACCACATGAACTTCCTCATCAATGGCTTTCACAAGGGTACACCCACATCCACTTTGGTGCCATAAGACTAGCACTCACTTATCATGCTAGAAAAAGGTCTTCCCATATATGCCAGAATTGGTATTCTCGATACAAGATTAAGAAGTACCAGCAAGCTAGCATAGCTATCATAGAGACCATATTAAATGCAAGGACCGTAATTATTATACTCTTCCCTAACTTTAATATGTCTCTGATAGATAATAGGCTTTTAGATGCCTTAAAAGTCCAAATCCAAATAGTGGGAGCAGACCAAGATCCAAACTCCATTGGATCCACTCTCCATTATTAGATGGCATATAGGCAAGATCATGCTCTAGATCTGGCGCTACCAACATCATCCAATGCTTTGCTGATCAAGGTAGATTTCGATCAAGTCCCAATATGCACCCATATCCCAAGGGTAATCCCTATAGAGGAATTAAAGAAGTTACTGCCAAGCTTGTGGATCACTAACTAAGAAAGGATGTATCAGCCACATCACATAATCTAGATGAAAGTGCCAAAGTATGAAACTTTCGAAGATGGCAGCACACAAATGATAGTTGGCAAGAAGGAGGTCTTGCCTCCTAATTGTTTTACTACCTAATACATGATAACTAGTATCACTTATCTTGCAGTAGTAGAGATAATATCCTTTGATGATTAGGGCAATCCAAATTATGCCTTTAAATCATCCAAAGGACACTATTACTGGGATGTATGCAACTGTCTAGACTGCCTGAAAGATGTCAAGCGTGATGTCTAGAGGAGCAAAAGATAGAGCTCAAGATGCAAGCGCGTCTTGCCAAAAAAGACAAAGGAGTTGGACTACTTGGCCAGCCATTAGGTAAGTTTGATTACATAGTCAAATACCCCACCAAAAAGAGGGCAAGTATATTGACTAATTGTATAAAACTATTATTAGTATGAAAATTTACTATTTAATTATGTATATGTGGTAAATGTATGGTAGCATAGGTAATTTTAAAGCATATTATTTTTTGTAAAGAACATATTTATAAATAAATAAATAAATAAATAATTTTTTTCATTATATTTGTGTACATGTATTTTAAATACTTTATTAATATTATTAAAATTAGGATGAACAGTGACAAAGTCAGGAAATTTTGTCAGCGGGCTAATAATTACAACAAAAATATGATTCAAATCAATAATTATCAATGTTCTACAATTGTCCTCGATGGGTTTCATGCCTTGAAAATGTTGTAATATAACCTCATTATCAAAGCTATAAAAAATGTCTCTCTCAATATATACAAGTATTATTCATAAACCGATCTCCCATTCAATTTCGTAGTGGATTCTTCACAATGTTCATAGCAAAAAATACTCTATCCATAGTAACAGTGACAATATACCAAATCAATGCGAATGTCAGAAGTCGATAAACTAATAGATACTCAATATGTTTTCCTATTTGAACCATTCTTTTTGCAAGATCACTAATACATTTCAAGCCCAAGAGTTTATCATGATATTTGACACCAGCAATATAAGTTTCAAGTTGATCATCAAGTATCAAGAGCTCTATAGTAGAAAAATCTTTCGAATGATGCTCAGCAAATTCCATCAACTTTTTCTTGTCATAAGCTAAGAAACAATTTTTTGGACTTAATTATGCTATACATAAAATTAAGTTGGTATTTACCTCATTAAAGAGATCATTCAACTCTTGAGGAGCATATCGATAACAGTATAAATAACTCCATAAGAAAGTGATACAAATTTGTGATTGCTTGAAACTTGTGTCGTGATCAGCTTCGGGTTACAAATGTTTCTTCCATGTTTGGAACAACTATGTTATGTTTTCTACAAAAATTAGATCAAGAAAAGGATCCCATCCATTGTCCTTCATCATTTGCAGTTGTTGCTTGCAAGTTTCCACTAAATCCATGGCATTTTATAATATCTTGATCTTTTCTCTGAAGTTCCTTTTACAATTCATTTATAGTGCCCAACAATTTTTTCATCAAATGCAGACTAAATAAAAGATCAAATGATAGCATCAATTCTAACAAATTATTTGCTTCCAATCTCTGTTCAGAGTTTGTTTCATCATCTACAATTATTTCAAGGACATTTATTATCGGTGAAAACATGGTAATCAAGATGAGTAAAGTATCATAATGTGAACCCCAACAAGTATCACTGGGTTGTTTAACACTGGTTTTTTGATTTAGGCCTTGCCTACTTGAGATCTTGCATTCCTTGACTGCTTTAGCAATTATGGCCTCTTGCTTTTCTCGAAGCACATCACAATGCTACGATGAAGCTCCAACAACATTTACTATACTAGTAACTAAATTAAAAAGTGATGCAACCTGAATATGTTTCTTTGCCACAGCTACAAGAGCAAGTTAAAGTTGATGACCAAAACAATAAACATAAAAAGTACTTGGATTTTCTTCAAAATAAGTGTTTTAAGGCCATTGAACTCACCTTGCATATAACTTGCTCCATCATAACCTTGCCCCCGTAATCTAGAAATGCTTGATTCGTGTCTAAAAAGCAATTTATCAATAGCGGCCTTAAGCAACAAAACTGTTGTACTAGTAACAAGTTCAATCCCCACAAAATGTTCAGTCACATTTCCATTCTTGTCCACATAACATAGTACAATAGCCATTTACTTTTTTATTGAAATATCACGTGACTTATAAATAAGTTTAGAGAACATTGTGTCACCAATATATATCATGATAACATTAATGGTTTCAGCCACTGCAGCACTTACAACATCTTTTTGAATGTCAGATAATGTCAATTTCAAATTTTTAAGAGCATTTTTCAAAGTAACATCCTTGTTCTCATCATTATGATGAGCTAGAAAGCATAAAAACTCAAGAAAGTTACCTCAGTAGCTTGAATTTTTAGATTCATTATCACCACAAAAAGCAAGTCCTTGTTGTAAAAGAAATCAGACACAATAAACTGATGTGGTTAAGTGACTTCAATTTTCACTAAAAGTTTTTCCTGACCTCTTTGAGAGATGAATCAAGATGCTGCCTTTAGTTTAGCAAGACTTCACACTTCTTCCTAGCTTGGTTATGTGCGCTGTAAGGGCCTCCAACATGTTTCTGAATTCTATTATTTTTCTTAAAATTCGTAAACCCTTTAGCAACAAAAGAGTCAGCACCAACTTGTTCTCCAACATTTTGTTTGAAAAGATAACAGTAGCGATAAAATGCAGCATCTTTAGCTATACTATATTCCAACCGATTCGCATATTCATCACACCAACATGGGTTAATTTTTCTTGATTGTTTTTCAAATTTTGATAATGAAAATTTATGGTCCCGACATTGATAACGGCCATCTTGCAAATACATTCATCAAACTTGATCACAGATGTTAATACGATGCTCTAAAATTGGAGTTTGTAACCTAGGATCAATGGGCACTCCTTCAGGATTAAATTCCACCTTACTTGACTAAGTACAATTTTTATTTTGTCCCATGGTAATTGAAGAGACTTCTCTAGCTTTTTTGGTATGCCTTTCGATAGTTGTTCAACCAATAACACCTAAGTATTGAATAAAAAAAGTTCTATAGTAAATAACACATTTTGAGTTTTTTTTTTTTTGATAAACCTTATTCTCAATATAGCAGCAATAATACTTAAATCCTTTCCAAAGTTTAAATTATAAATGTAAATGAGAAAAAATAAAAATAAAAATTAAAAGAAGTAAAGAAGATTGCCAATCAAAAAAAGAGCAAATGATTTGATGATTCTTTATGTTAGCGGATGAGTTTTTCTTCTTCTTCTCCTCCTACTCCTCCACCTTCTCCTCTTCTTTCTCTTGGAGATCTTTTACTATCTATTGGCTACTGCAACTTGCAAAGGAAAGAACGTTTTCCCTCACAGTCCTCCTAAATTTGTCGGTGTTCACCAAAACTTAAAAAAAAAAATAAACAGGGCAAGAGATTGGGGGTTTCATTGGGTAGGAGGTTTCCTCTAGTTTTTATTTTGTTTTTTATTTTTATTTTTCTTTTTTGTTGCCCTTGAATCTAATTTAGGTGTGGGAAATTGCACTAAATAGCATAGCAATTGAATAGTCTTCTGTGACTTTTTTGAAATGTCTTTCTATACTTGTTCAACTAATAGCCACCTAAGTATTGAATAAAAAAAGATTCTACAGTGACTCATTCTGGGTTTTTTTTTTCTTTTTTTAATAAACCTTATTCTCAATATAGCAATGATAATAATTAAATCCTTTCAAAAGTTAACTATGAACAATACAGTACTATAATTCAATCAAATAAAAAGAAAAAATAAAAATAAAAAGAAATATAAAAGTCAATGAGAAAAAATAAAAAATAAAAAAAAGTAAAGAAGATTGTCAATCAAAAAAAGAGCAAATGATTTAATGATTGTTCATGTTAGTGGATGAGTTTTTCTTCTTCTTTTCCTCTTCTTTCTCTTGGAGATCTTTCTATCTATTGGCTATTGCAATTTGCAAAGGAAAGAACATTTTCCCTTACAGTCCTCCTAAACCTGTCGTTGTTCAACAAAAATTAAAAAAAAAAAAATGAAACAGGGCAAGAGATTGGGGTTTACATTGGGTAGTAGTTTTCCTCTAGTTTTTTTTTTCTAATTTTTATCTTTTCTTTTTCGTTGCCCTTGAATCTAATTTAGGTATGGGCAATTGCACTAAATAGCATAGTTTCATTCTTAATGTAAACAAATAGAACACTTTTAAAAATATTTAAATACATAACATGTGATGACCCGCTTTTTCAGGCTGTCACTTTACTTTCTTAAACAGTAATCTTACTTAGTAAGAAAAATACTAAATTAATTTTTTTTTCTTTTCCTTTTAACATCATTGAAAAACATACTTAAAAACTGCTGCGACCTCTGTCGTCATTTAAATTGAGACCTCACTTAACACTTGCCTTTAAAACCATTTCAAATTGTTTCTTAAAACTTAATAAGAAACATTTACTAAAACATAGCTTAAAACTTAACTTTATAATTATATAAAATAGTTTGTAAATTGTATCTTAAAACTTTGAAAACATTTCTTAATACTTTCACTTTATCAAAACTTCGACTTTTTTTTTTTTGCACTTTGAAAACATTGTATCAAATAGTGGAAAAACATTTTCTTTGTAAACAGAAACTTACTGTGGTGGTATCCATACCTAAATCTTCACATTTGACCTCTACAGTATCCAGCTCTTCTAATGGTTCTACTGGTCGCCTATAAAACTACCTACAACATGAATAAACTTTTTATGAGCTTACGCTCAGTAAGTTCAAACATAATCTCACAAATTATTTAAACATGCTTTAAAACTTTTCACATAAAACCTTTTCTCTTATAACATTTTCATAAACATTCTTCATAAACATTTCTAAAAACGTTTTTCATAAACATTTTTCATAAAACATTTCTAAAACTTTTTTCATAAATGCTTTTCATAAAACATTTAACATGCAACAATCCTTAGAATGCTTTTCTTAAAACGTCATTTATAAATCTTTTCTTCTAACCATGAAAATGTTTTCATAAACAATTAACATAAAAACATTCCTCAGAATGTTTTTCATAAGCATTTAATGTAAATACTTTATAATAAGAAATACAAGCAAATTCATAATGCATGATTCCAATTATGCTTAATTATGAACTTCAATTATGAGCATTTTATGAACATTCTATAAACTTAAACATTCCTTTCTTTCTTAATCTTTATCCTTGTTCCTTAACTTTCTTTATCTTGTAACCTTTAGTGTTGATACCAACATCTTTAATCATGAGATCATAAACATGATGCTTCCTTTGCGGAAGACTTGAGACCATTGAACATCGAGGTCATGTACTTCACATCTAAGAGGTCAAACTTTAACTTTACTTGTGTATCTCACATCTAAGAGGTCACAACAAGGAGACTGGTACGACACTTCCTTTTTATTATCTTTACTTTACCTTCTTTTTAAGGTTAGTGAGCATATGAAATGCAATCACATTATATGCAAACACATTTGCAAATCATAATTGTTCTCTTTAAAATTTATTGCATAACAAATACGATCAATAAACTTATAACTTAAACTTTAAAACATTATGCATTGACATAATGCAAAATATACTTTAAACATAATTATTGCAATTACATTGCAAATTTTTACTTGATCTTCAAAAACTTTATGCATATTAAATACAATCATGCTTTAAAAAAAATACATTGCAAATCATGATTTAAATTTTAAAACCTTTTGCATAACAAATGCAAACATTCTTTTAAATCAACTTGCTTAACAATTGCAAACACATTTACAAACATATACATACACATTTAAAAATCATTTACTTCATGCTATAGGTAAGGTTTGAAACTTACCCGGACTACACTCTAGCATTCTCTATTTCGTTCTTTTTCTTTTCATTAGTCGGCCTCTTATGTCCTGATCAAATAACAGCTAACTCATTAATTAACTTTCTTTTTATCAATCTACTTGATTGATAATAAAACGTGAACATTAAACATTCATTCCTTTTTTTCATAACTTGGTTTATTATTAGTTTACCCTTCTCTTTACTTAATTTTGTAACCCACTGGGTTACCTTTCCATTTGCTTATTTATATAACCACCGCGTTAGCATTCTTTCTGGTTAGCTTAGTAACCCATCAGGTTACCTCCTTCTTTACTTGACTTTGTAACCTACCGGGTTATCTTTGTTCTTAAGCATCCCTTAGTTAAACTTCTTGTTTCACTGGCAGTTTTGTTACTTAACATATTAGGAATATTTTCCATTTAAAAGCGTTATGCTAATTCGGAGTGTTCGACTCCGTTTTAACTGTTTCTTCAAAAATAATGGTTTTATCCTTAACGGGTTTTTCATCAACTTCATAACTCTATAAAACCCATTGGTTAACTTTAACATTTCATTACTTACATATTACAAAAAAATCCCCGCTAAGAAGCATTTTTCTAATATCGAACGTTTCGGGTCCGTTTTGGCTTTTTTCATAAAATAACCGTTTTGCCCTTAATCTCTTTTTCTTTTATTCTTTCCTTGACTAAACTTTGAATCCTTTAAAACTTAGCTTCTATGATTACTCACTACCTACAGCAGTGTAGGAACTTAGCGTTTCCAGGTGAAAACCTAGTTTTCAAACAATTTTATAGTTTTGGCCTAAAATATCAAAATATTTACATTTTTGCCCCAGAACCAAAAACAATCATTTCATACCAAAATGTTCAATTTTTCACATGGAGTAAAACTCATAAAAGCACCATGGTCAAATTCTAAACATTTCATAACGTTTCCATTTCTTGAAATTTTGTGCCCAAAATTTCGTAAAATTCATAACTTATCAACCAGGCAGAATTTTAGAAAACTATCCATGCTGTTCTAACAGTTTCAATAAGTTCTACAACTTTTATGTTGTAACTTTTTTGAAATTCTAACATTTAGGGGGACTTTTTGGCTAATTTTCAAATCTACTGAGACTTTATAAAACTTTGCAATTTAGTCCTTTTGAAATTTCATAAAACTTTGTTCACAAAAGTTGTTTCTCTTACTGTGTTGACATTTTTTAGACCTTGCTTGGAACATAAATTGGCCTCTAAGGCCCTCTAGACTATCACTTCTTGAAAACTAACTAAACTTTACAATTTTAGCAAAGTTTAATAACTTTCATTCTTTTGCACAAAACCTTGCTTTTTCTTCTTTCCATCACCATCACCATCATCATAGGACATAAACCAATCATGCCATAATATCCATTTACAAGCCATAGACCAAAACATTTCATCAAACACTTGGTATGCATATTTTTAGCATGAATTTTCAAGTAAAAAGTTTAGGGATTTACCTAAACTTTGCCAACTTTTTTTATCCTCCTTTGCCAAGCTCAAAACTTTGTCATGTCTTCTCCACAAAACCATGTCAAAACCCAATCAAGACCCATCCAAATCATGAACAAAACCCTTAGGCATAATAGGAAAAGTTTAGGTTTTACTTTGAAAATTCTTCAATCTTCTTCTCATTCACTTAAACCTGCCTTAATGCATGATTTGGAACTTGGAATTCAACAAAATTTTGAGAAAGAATTCCTAAGGGGGACGGTTTTCTTGGGAGAAATATGGAGCATATAAATTTGACGACTCACCATCATAAGTCATCACTAACATTATTTGTGATAAAAAGGTGGCTTAGCTTGGCATTATTTGATTTGGCCACCTCAAGGGGTATTTTTAGTAATTTTTCACCAAATTTGATCACTTGTCGTCGTCTAGCTTAACTTCGCAATGTGTAATTGGGCCACCCAAGAGGGTTTGGTGGCAATTTCCCATTCGTTGTGGTGTCCATGGTGGGTCCCACAAAGACTTTTCATACAGTCTAAAATTATACTGACTGTATTTTTTCTATACTATCGGTATTCTTTTCCATATAGTTCATGAGGTTCCATAACCTCTCATAATCCATCACATGATGTAATTCCAATGTTATCTAACTTTGTACAGTTTAAATTTATATTGACAGTATTTTTCTTATACTGTCGGTATATTTTCTATATTGTAACAACATTCTTTATTCATCCATATTCTCCAACTAGTATTATTCCTATAGTGCTTTAACTTAAATAGTCTAATTTCTATACTGTTTAACCTTAAACAGTCCAATTCTTACACTGTATTGCTTTTGTAGTGTAATTTTTATACTACGTAACTTTATTAGTATATATTTCTTACACTGTATTATTCTAATAATGTATAATTTTTTGTATTATTATACAGTATTTTTTTTAAACTGTATTTTTGTCTTACCTAATCCTTAACTTATTACATTTTTAATATAAGTAAAATGCTCAGGTGTTACATAACATTTTTGAATTCACGTTTTATTTTTAAACACTTAAATTTTCAATTTTATCTGATATTTTTTCTTCTTTTTCTTCTTCTCTTTCTTTCTTTTTTTAGTTTTTCATTATCTCAATGTTATTTCATGTTCTTCTCTACGTCATTTTATATCAAAATAAATTTTGTTTTAATCGAAATAGGCTATTTACTTAACATTGTTATATTTTAGTCTATTTATTTTTAATCCCAATAAATGATGGTATAATTCACTCATTCTCCCCAAGAAAGTTGCACTAAATAACACGGTTTTAATTTTTAATTTAAGTAAATAACACTTCAAAAATATTTAACTATATAGCTTTTTTGGAATCATATGTTCTTTTAAACATTCAAATTTTTAATTTTACCTCCTCTTTTCTCTTCTTTTTCTTTTTCTCTTTGTTTTTGTTTTGGTTTTTTATTTATCTCATTGTTGTTTCGTGTTTTTTTCTACATCATTTTATACAAAAATAAATTTTGTTTTAATTTAAATGGGCTATTTACTTAACATTGTTATATTTTATCTATTTATTTTTAATTCCAATAAATAGTGGTATAATTTCCTTCTTCTCCTGGTAGATATGCATTAGTTGGCCAATATGCAATGGGTTTTTTTTTTTTCTTTTTCGTTGTCCTTCATTATATTAGACTTTTATTTTAGAAGAATGAGAGAAATGTCAGATTTTTGAAACTGTTTGAAGTAAATATCAAATTTTAAAAAATATTTATAGTAAATAAAAATTTTGTGATATAAATAGCTTATTTCTTATATAAATAAGAAATATTTAAAATATAAATAAAGTGGTAAATACATTATTTGTTTTTTAAATCTATTTATTGTATAAATAAAAATTATTTACACTGTAAACAAATGTGTAAATAAATTGTTTATACTTAAATTTGATATTTACTATAAATATTTTTAAAACTTGCTATTTACTATAATTACTTTTAAAAAATGTGACATTTTCTACCATTGTTGTTTAATTAATTTTCATCTTTTTGCTACTCTTATATACATAGACACACACATAATATATCACATAAAGTTGAGGGGAGCTTGAGTCCCCTGGACCTATGATATTTTCATCTCTAAGGTGAACATCGGTGCCTTTTTTAAAAAAAAAAAAAATCAACTCACTTAGTCAAAGTTTAAATAGATTGATTTTAAATTTAACCTATCTAATCAATCTAAAGTTCAAAGCCAATCCATCCAATTAAAGTTTGAGGAAATTGATCAAGTTAAGTAATATAAAAAATAAATCAAAACTAATCATTTAAGCCAAGACAAGAATTTTGTTATGAATTGTCTTTACTCTAATTACAGAGTACATAAAAAACACTAAATTAACTTGAGATTTAATTTTATTTGATATTATCTGAATCATAGATTCTCATGTAGAGGTTTAAACTTTTATTCAAGACAAATTTTACCCTTGAAGGCATTATAAAGTGATTTGATGATTCCTTAATCAGACTTCTTACATTTTATATAATCTTGAAAAAAAAAAAAAAAAAACCTTTTGACAAGCAACACCTTCTGAACAGAATTCCCAAACCGACAAGATCAACTAAACTTATCTATTGCTGGGCTATCAAAGAAGCTGACCACTTTGAAATATGAAAAAAAAAAAAGAGAGCAGAGGAGGGGCAATGCTTTACCAGGTGAGGGAAAATACCGGCAGATGAGAGGGGATGACGCTGGCAAAGAGACGAGTAGGTCCACACTTCATGAAATCATGACGACGCCGAGAGGAGAAACAGAGAAACAGAGCTACCAGAGAGATGCTGTCACCGACAAGGGATGCGGCGATGAAAGGAGTCGAGACGGCATGCGTTAGGAACGAGTGAGAAAAACCAAGGGCTTTTCATTTCTCAGCTTTGTATATGCGTAGTCGATGTACTAAAATTATAAATATCTTATATATATATGTATTTATTTAGTGAAAAGCATCCTATGTGGTGTCATCAATCTTTTCTCTTTTTTAGTGCTAATTGTTGTGGAACTTGTAATCAGCAGTGAAGTGGAGAAACTAACCTGGTATAAGTGTAGTTATATATTAGTTGGAGGGACACGTTTATCATTCTAGTTGTACCATACAAGCCGAGAAAACAATGAGGTAACCTTACAAGCGTTAAACGTAACTCCCTTTAAAATTGTATGTAACTTTTCCTGATTCTATATATAGCCAGTAGGGAATTTTGTCCTTTTTCGTTCGTGTTTAATTGTTTGTGGATGCTTTTTTTTTCAGAATGGATCGTGGGTTAGGAATGGGCTTATGTTAATGCCCCAGTAGACTTCCTTTGTGCCCCTAATCTTTGTCTGTTTTCAAGTGATGTCGAACTTCAATACCCAAAGCCAAGGTCAGTTTTCAACTCTATTTCATATATGTGGATTTGTTATTATTTTTTGCCTCGGTGCCATTTTTTTTTATTTTTTTTATATGTGGATTTGTTATCACTTTTTGCCTGAGTGTTATTTATTTATTTATTTTTTTTCAAATTCAGCAGCACATAACAAAACATGAAAACTCACATTTATAACAAGAACACATAAAAGAGAAAATGTTGGAGTTAAATATGAATAGCAACGAAAGGAACAAATTGTTGACAAAAAAAATTTTCTGAAAACTTTGTTCATCGAGAATTGCTATATAATTTTAATTAATAATAGAAAGGTTGAAGGATTTTTGGAAACCTGTTGAAGAACTATCAGGGTATCTTAACTTTCCTCTTTGACACCACGATCTTTCAAGTCAGGCCTCTACATCTTTTAATTAATTTTAATTTATTTTAAGTCTGAAATAACCACTATATCAAATATATGGGAAAATGATATACTTCACAATCCCCGTCCTTTTTTTTTTAATTTTTTATTTTATCTTGAAATCATGTCATATATCTCTCATATATATATATATATATATATATATATATATATATATTCAAAACTTAAAAATTGATTCACCGTAACGTAACGTGAATATATATATATATATATATATATATAAATAAAAGTAAAAGCAAATCACGTTATATAATATATATATATATATTTAAATTTAAAAATAAATCATTCATTATTTAAGAATAGATCTAAATTAATTAATAATTTAATTTTGTGTCCATATTAAAAAGATAAAATATGGTCCCACCACACATGTGTCACACACAAAATTAAAATTATATTTAAAAAATTTTATTTAAATATTATCAATTAATTAATTTAAAACATATTTAATTAATCTCATGAATTAAATATAATCAATTAATTAATTAACCAATGTTCAGTTTAATGTAACAACATTTATCACATTACATTATGTGTCACAAAGAATATTTTTCTAGATCGCGTTAATAACTCACGTGTGAAATAATTAAATTCAGAATTTAATAATTCAAATTAAATATGTATTATTCATTTTATGCATTAACTCCAATACAATGTTTTAGAGGTAGCATTGGAGACCTATGGACCTATAACCTAAGCTCCAATAACTTTATAAATTAATTAAACTCTTTAATTAATGTGCCAAATTTATTAGTTTCAGTGTTACTCAACTAAAAACCTGAAACTGAACTCTTGAGATTATAGTGAGAGTTACTCAAAGAAAATTTGCAAGTAATCTATTGATATAATCATTACATATAAGTCAGTCCTCCATAAATTGTTCATAATAAGAGCTAGGTTCAATTTTCATTTACCTCTCTTATTATATCTTTATTCTTGAGTTTCAATAATTTTCTAATGAGCAGTTAATTAATAATCTTATTATGAACAAGCGTTTTACTATTCAAATTTCGAATCATCACTCAAGAGAACTATTTTTCTAATTTCCATAAGGAAGGAATGGATTCCGCATCTATAAAATAATATTCCCAGCTAGTTATCCCATTATGTTTCTAAGATACTAAGTTATGATCTGTGTTTAGACAAATCTTACCATGCAAGTCAAAAAACATAATGTCATAAATATGAGTCTAATAAATACTCAGGATTAATACTGTTAAATATATGATTATCATAGTGATAAATTTAAATACTCTATTTGTAATGGATGATTATTAGAGATTCATAATTTATCTAGCCCAGTCCTATATAATCTCATTATATAAACACTACAAGAAAAGAACAATTTAGGGACGACAATTATCGTCGATAAAACTAACATAGTCGCAGCTAATCATATACAGTGACGACATTGTCGTCGTAAAATGTTGCTGCTAATAAGTTGTGGCCAAAGACATTTAGCAACGACATTTTATCGTCACTAAAATTAGCAACGACCTGTCGTCGTTGATTAAGAACTAAATTTAAAATTTCTCAAAATTGTTCTAATTTCAATGATGACAAATATCGTCGCCATATACTTTCAGAGACAACAAATATAGTCACTATACACATTCAGCTGCGATAATGTATCGTCAATGTTCTTATTTAGAGACGACATTTGTTGTCACTAAATAGATATACTGACAACAAAGTCATTGCTGAAATTTAATATGTTTCAGCGACTTTCAACTATGACAACTGTCGTCGGTATTTTTTTTTAATTGTTTTAAATTTTTATTCCTAGCCATAATAAACCTACAAGTAAATAATTGCCAATTCACCAGATACATTCCTTTCATTTCTCATCATACAAATAACTAATAAAATTGGATATAAACAAAATAAAACTATATAGACAATAAGTTTATATGTTAAGTCAACAAGTAAGTCTAAATCATAAAAGTAGAAACTAATATGCTAAATTAGCAGTTTCATCATCATCATCATCATTGTTTTCTTCTTGAGGTGAATAGGAAGGCATAACAGGTGGAGGTGGTTGTGGTGGAGAGGGGAGGCATTGGTAATCTGGTAGTAAACGCTTGATTATAGCCGTCATTTGATTTTGATATTCGGCTATTTGATTTTGATATTGAGTTTGTTGCGTATTATACTAAGATTGTTCCTCCATCTATTGTTGCACCCATGGAGGGACTTGTGGTTGCTATGAATGAGCCTCCTCGAGAGTAGTTGCTACAAGGATGCCTTTTCTCATCCTTGGGCCCACTCTTTTCCTATGCCCTCTATGCAATCTAAGCACATTTTCTGCTATCTCTTCTTCATTCACGAGATGTGTTGTCTGAGATGTGCCCAAACTAGAAGCAGAAACAGAAGCAGAAGCAGATGCAGATGCAACAACAACTTGGGTTTGTTGAGTATGCATCTGAAGCATTTCATTCTGAACATTTCATTTAACAAAGTAAATTACAATCCAAATCAAAATTTCATAACTAAAACTTAATATGTTATATGACTTGCATATCTAGCCTCTGCAGTGTTATTAACCCATTTGCCATTTGAATATTGATGACAATGATGCCAATTTTTCAAAATTGAAAGCAACTCACTGGTCTTGGGATTTCTGTATAGAGGGAATAAACTTGTATTAGAACAATACATATCTTAACGGAAAAATAAAACCTAGTTTAATAAATTTTTATTTACTACCTTTTGATATATCAAATTAGCATACGATTGTGTTCCATGACGACTTAGCTGCTTCACGTTTGCTCTGTTTCATTTATTTGTTGCCAACCTTTTCTGTTAAAAGATGAATTATTAAAATTAGTAGGTTATATTGATATTTGTAGTGATAATCAAAAATAGAGTTTAGACCTTTAAACCTGAAAAGCTTTGCTGCAGAAGCGATCACAAGCAGCCTCCCAATCTGCTTGTGTTTGTACATTGTCAGGACATTGCTTTTACGCATTAACTACGTTTTTGCCCCCCCCTCCCCCCCAATTGTTTGAAGTCTTCATGAATGTCATTTTTCCATTCCTTATACCAGTCCTATGCATTATGATCTATTGATCCCGCCAATATAGGAGTCAAATCAAATTAAAAAAGATCCTATAATTATATTTTAAATACCACAATTAATACAAGGTTGCTAAAATAATATATTATAAATAAAATGTGAAATATTATTACCCGTGTTTGAGATAAAACTTGATCTTTGGCTACTACGGGAACCTTCTTCCAACTATTATAATATGGAGGAATTTTGGATCACAACGCCTGATCTATATAATTACTTAAGCAAGCTGCATTGTCCCCTAAGCCTTTATATGTCTTTCCTTGAGTGTCTAGGAACACCGGAAGTTTCCCTTTACTAGCACCAACAATCTTGTGGACATCCTTATTCTTTGTACGTCCATGAACTTTCTTACAGCGACAAAGATTGAAAAAAAAAGACAAAAAAAAGGCAACGCAAGAGTGTTAGAGTTTACATAAAGTTATAATACATTTGATGAAAGACATATTCTATTTAGACGTATCTGACTCACAATCTGCTGGATGTCTTCTTGGCCTCGGTGGAGGTTCTGCACCTCCAGAAGATCTAGCACATGTAGCAACAGGTCCAGTCATTAGGATCACCTATTGATAACAAGTTATTCAGACAGTATTTATTAAAAAGAATAATATAAAAAACGAAGTTCATTGAGAACTAGTACTGATAGAAATAAGTTAAATTTACAAGTACATTATTCGTTATCATGACTACTCTCATTTTCAGATTGTTCAAAACTAATATCATCATCTTCATCTTCATTTTATATGCTTGTATCATTGTCATACCCCAGTAAAGTATCATCCACCTCAAGGTCAATCTCAATGTCATCAGTTTCATGACCCATTTCAATTAATGTTGCATTCTCAACAACATTAGCATTAGCATCATTTCTTCTAAATGTTGTTGACTCCAAATTGGGTAGCTCAACTACCAGTTCAAAATTTGAGAAGAATCTTGTAACACAACTAGAATCTTCATGTTCGGTGTCAAGAAGATCCCACACATGTCGATGACCAAATTGTTGGACAACTTTCCAATTAGGGCCATTAAGTTGATCTTCAAGATAAAACACTTGTTTTGCTTGTGATGATAATATAAAGGGATCATCTTTATAAGCCTCGGCATTGACAAACACACTCGTCAAGTTTTTATTATGTAAGATCCTTTTCTTTCTTGGATCAGCGTCAAACCATTTACACCTAAACAACACAACTGAACAATCATTCCCATATGTCTATAAATGATACAAACCACGCCAAGAACTGACGCGACCCTAACCGAAGTTGGTTTCCAAGATCAACTTTCTAACCGGTTTTGGATGGAACCGCGACCCGATGCCCAACAAGAAGCACGAATCTTGGTATGTGAGGACGCCACAATCAGCTATGGAGAGACCGATTGATAAGTCTTGGTATGTGAGGACGCCACAATCAGCTATGGATGGACTGATTGATAAGTCTATGAACGCCACAGAAATTTCTGATAAGTTCGAATAGTTCGTTTAGGAACTAAAGAGAATTAAACCTCAAAATTATGTGTTATTACTTGTATCCCATTGAATGAAATTTGTTACAATATATAGGGGTTCCTATGCGAATTTTCAGCTCCTAATTCCCCATGGAATTTCGGCAAATCAATTACCAAATCACCTAATCTAAAGCAAATAAGATAAGTGTCCTTAATGGCTTAAAAACTTTACAATAATAGAAATAAACAAACGAAAATAAAGGAAACTAGACATTAAAAAGGTCAAAAGCTGATTCTTCTCGCCATGTGTCGCCTCAAAATGGGAAAGTAACTGAAATGGAAATTACTCAATCCCTTCTATAGCTTGAATCATGCATTTATTGGTCTGGTTGTCGCACGTAATTCCCTCAATGGGCCTCCATGCAATAGCTTGAGCCCAAGTTGCTTGAATCAGCCCAATAAGCGTTTCTTTAAACTTCTTCGCACGAGCTCTCGTAACCGGACCAATGGGAACTTGAATTGGATCTGAATATGTCTCCCACGTGCTCTTGCTTGTGCTAACGATGTCCTCATCATTACCCTCCTCTTGAGAAGGATTTGTCCTCAAATCGTCGCCTGCATCAAAAGGACTTAGGTCAGAAACATTAAAGGAGGCACTTACACCATACTCACCTGGCAAGTCTAGCTTGTACGCATTATCGTTGATCCTTTCGAGAATTTGAAAAGGACCATCCCCTCTAGGCAATAGCTTGGATTTCCTTTGTTCTGGAAACCGTTCCTTGCGTAAGTGCAACCACACCCAATCACCGGGCTCGAAGACGAGCTTGTGACGTCCTTTGTTGGCTTGTTCAGCATATTGTTTAGTCCTTCGCTCGATGTTGAGTCTTGCCTTCTCGTGTATCTGCTTAACAAGATCAGCTTTTCTTTTTCCATCTAAATTCACATGCTCAGACAAAGGTAATGGCATTAAATCCAAAGGAGTTAAAGGATTAAAACCATAAACAATTTCAAACGATGAAAATTGAGTAGCAGAATGAACAAATCGATTATAAGCAAACTCAACATGTGGTAAACACTCCTCCCATGTTTTGATGTTCTTTTTAATGACAGCCCTCAACAAAGTAGACAAGGTTCTATTCACAACTTCTGTTTGACCATCGGTTTGTGGGTGACAAGTAGTTGAAAATAATAGCTTAGTCCCTAACTTAGCCCACAAAGTCTTCCAAAAGTAGCTTAAGAACTTGGTGTCCCTATCAGAAACAATTTTCCTAGGCATACCATGAAGTCTCACAATTTCCCTAAAGAACAAATCAGCAACATTGGAAGCATCATCTGTCTTGTGGCATGGAATAAAATGAGCCATCTTTGAAAACCTATCCACGACCACAAATATTGAGTCTCTTCCCCGTTTAGACCTAGGCAAACCTAACACAAAATCCATCGAAATATCAATCCAGGGTTCACTAGGTATTGGTAAAGGGGTGTATAAACCATGGGCCTGCACTCTTGATTTAGCCTGCCTACAAGTTACACATCTACCACAAAGCCTCTCAACATCTCGTTTCATATGTGGCCAATAGAAGTGTTCCTGCAACATAGCTAAAGTCTTCATTACTCCAAAATGTCCCATCAATCCTCCCCCATGGGATTCCCTCACTAGCAAATCTCTTAATGAACAATTAGGCACACATAATTTATTCTCCCGAAACAAGTATCCCTCATGCCTAAAGTACTTACCACTAGCAATTCTCTCATAAGCTTGATACTCAGTACTATAGTCATGATCATCAGCATATAACTCTTTAATGTGTTCAAAACCCAGTAGTTTAGCATTAAGAGTTGAGATTAAGATATACCTGCGAGAAAGTGCATCGGCAACGACGTTTTCCTTACCTTGCTTGTAGCGAATGACATACAGAAACGTCTCTATGAATTCCACCCAACGAGCATGCCTTTTGTTCAGCTTGTGCTGGCCCTTCAAGTGTTTCAGGGACTCATGATCAGTGTGAATCACGAACTCCTTAGGCCATAGGTAGTGCTGCCATGTCTCTAATGCCCGAACCAATGCATACATCTCTTTATCATAAGTTCGGTAATTAAGAGTTGCCCCATTCAGCTTCTCACTGAAATATGTTATTGGTCTCCCTTCCTGCATTAAAACAGCACCAATTCCAACACCTGAAGCATCACATTCAATCTCAAAAGTTTTGGAAAAATTAGGTAAAGATAACAATGGAGCATTTGTCAACTTCTCCTTGAGTAGCTGAAATGCCTTTTCTTGCTCTTCTCCCCATCTAAACCCAACATTCTTCTTGATGACTTCAGTCAGTGGTGCGGCTATAGTACTGAAATCTTTCACAAACCGCCGGTAGAAACTAGCAAGTCCATGAAAACTCCGTACATTTCCCACACTAGTTGGACTCGGCCACTCCTGGATGGCTCGCACCTTTTCTTCATCAACCTGTATACCTTGAGCACTAACAACAAAACCAAGAAACACAAGCTTATCTGTGCAAAAGGTACATTTCTTGAGGTTAGCATACAACTTTTCCTTCCGCAAAACATCTAAAACAAGTTTTAAATGTTCAATATGTTCATCCAAATTGCTGCTATAGATAAGGATATCATCAAAATAAACAACGACAAATTTTCCAATAAAAGCTCGCAAAACATGGTTCATTAAACGCATAAATGTGCTAGGCACATTGGTTAAACCGAAAGGCATTACCAACCACTCATACAAGCCTTGTTTTGTTTTGAAAGCCGTTTTCCACTCATCTCCCTCTTTCATGCGAATTTGATGATATCCACTCTTTAGATCAATTTTAGAAAACACACAAGCACCATGCAATTCATCTAACATGTCATCCAAGCGAGGAATGGGATGTCGATACTTTACCGTGATGTTGTTGATGGCTCGACAATCAACGCACATCCTCTAAGTCCCATCTTTCTTAGGCACAAGTAAAACTGGTACGGCGCACGGGCTCATGCTTTCTCTCACGTGTCCCTTCTCCATCAACTCATTTACCTGCCGTTGGAGTTCCTTTGTCTCCTCGGGATTACTTCTATAGGCTGGTCGGTTTGGGATTGTAGCTCCAGGTATGAAGTCGATTTGATGTTCAATCCCACAGATTGGAGGTAAACCTTACGGTGTTTCCTCGGGAAAGATATCCTCATAATCCTGCAAAAGAGAAACAACAGAACTATGCAAGGTGGAATCAAGATCGTTAGTGTTTAATAACGCCTCCTTGTACATGAGTAAAATCATCGGCTGATTAGAAAACAAAGCTCTTCTCACATCACTCTTTCTTGCATAAAAGTTTGTTTTTCTCTCTACTTTTCTCTCATTGGCTGATTGTGAATTCTTTTTAGCCCTCTCAATTTTCTCTCCCTTGCTCTCTTTGCTCTCCTTTTTCTCGGCCATCTCTTTTTTTCTCTCACTGGCCGAACTCTCTCTCTGCACTCCCACTCTTGATTTTTCTTCGCTCTTCATTTTTTTTTTATCACTTTCTCTCTGTAAGCTCACTTGGTCTTCATAGACCTGTTTTGGTGTTAATGGAACCAGAGTGATCGTCTTTTGATTGTGAACGAATGAGTACTTGTTGGTGAAACCATCATGCTTAACTCGTCGATCAAATTGCCATGGTCTGCCTAATAACAAGTGCCCAGCTTGCATCGGAACCACATCGCACAAAACTTCATCTTCATATCTTCCAATGCGAAAAGGAACTAACACCTGTTTATGCACCTTTACCTCACCAGTATCATTTAACCATTGCAATTTATATGGTCGAGGATGCTTAATTGTTGGCAGGCCTAACTTCTCTACCATGGTTGTGCTAGCAACATTTGTACAACTCCCACCATCAATAATCACACTACATACCTTGTTTTGAACGTGGCACCTAGTGTGGAAGATGTTTTCCCGTTGCACCTCTTCATCTTCTTCTTTGGCTTGCACACTTAAAGCTCTCCTTGTGACCAACAATTCTCCTTGGACAGCGCACTCCTCATCGTCGGCATCCTCTAATGAAGGCATAGAATCATTGTCCGAATCCTCCTCGGTTTCAATGTCTCCATTGTCCCGCACCACCATAACTCGTTTGTTCGGACATTGGCTTGCTATATGACCCCTGCCTTGACATTTAAAACATTTAAAACATTTAAAACATTTACCTTGATTCCCATGGCTGGCCACCTCTTGTTTTTGCTCGATCTTTGGCTTGGGGTTGGATTGCTTCTCATCCCTCTTCCATTGGTTGATTTTCCAAGCCGATGTACTCGGGTTTTGGCTAGGACGTGTGCTACTGCCCCTCCTCATAAGTTGATTCTCAATTTTAATAGCCATGTGCACCATGTCCTCCAACTCCACATAATGTTGTAACTCAACGGCATTGTGGATATCTCGGTTCAAGCCCGCCAAAAACCTTGCCATTGTAGCCTCCCGATCCTCCTCTATATTAGCCCGAATCATCATAACCTCCATCTCCTTATAGTACTCCTCTACACTCCGGTTGCCCTGCTTAAGGTTTTGTAGTTTGTTGTACAACTCCCGGTAGTAGTAAGTTGGTACAAATCGCTTCCTCATCACGGTCTTCATCTCTTCCCATGACTCAATAGACCGCTCTCTATTGCATCTCCTGTTTATAACAAGCTGATCCCACCAAGTAATAGCATAATCAGAAAATTCAATTACAGCCAATTTTACCTTCTTTGCCTCAGAATAGTAGTGGCAGTCAAAGATGAACTCCATTTTCTTCTCCCATTCTAGGTACGCTTCTGGATTGGATTTGCCTTGAAATGATGGTATCTTCATTTTTATGCCTCTCAGGCTATCATCTTCCTTGTTCCTAACGCCTTTATCCCGTCCAAATCTTCTGTGACTACCCGCTGAATCTTCTCCTTCGTCGAACTCTTCCCCATCAATCCTATAGTAGTCATCAACCTCTCCTCTAACCGGAACCCTTTCTCGCCTACGCGCATGAGGAACATGTTGTGGCTATTCCACACGTGCATTCTCTATCCGGTCTATCCTCTCATGAAGCTGTCCTATCTCTCCCCTCAATAATCGCCTCATCTCCCCCATCATCGCTTCCATAAGAAGTTTTGGGTCTGCTGCACCCGAGGTACCCTCAATAGTGTTCTTGCTGTTGTTTGACATTTTCCAAAGGACCTTACCACACTCCCTTACGTGTTTCACTCGTGAAATGGTTCACTCAATTTCACTCGTGTTTACACTCAATACTTTCGGCTTTTGTCCACTCAAATGCTCTCGCCTCTATGCCTTTTTCCACTCGTTAATTCTCACTCAGTTCCTATAAAACTAGTCAAATCAATATCGAAATTTCCTTGACAATTCACAAATAGATTACCAAAGAGACAAGACTATAACAGGAACAAAGAATTTAGGCTTTTCAGAATCACACCCAAAAGGAACAAAATTTCAGCAAAAAAAATTTTTTGGTCTATGCAGGGAATTCAATTTTGGATTCCTTAAACGATGAATAACAAGAATCTGAAATAAAAATTTAAGGAAGGTTTCCAAATTTTTTTTTTTTTTTTTCGGATCCTCTTGTTTTTCTTCTTTTCCTTTTTGTTTTCTTTTCTTTTCGTTTCTTTTCTTTTCGGATCTTTTTTTTTTTTTTTTTAACCGACTTTGATAATGGAAATCAAAACTTACGAATAACTAAAACAAACATAAACTAAGAGAACGGATAAGCAAAACCTGATTAGAACCTCGCTCTGATTACCAAATGATACAAACCACGCCAAGAGCTGACGCGACCCTAACCGAAGTTGGTTTCCAAGATCAACTTTCTAACCGGTTTTGGATGGAACCGCGACCCGATGCCCAACAAGAAGCACGAATCTTGGTATGTGAGGACGCCACAATCAGCTATGGAGAGACCGATTGATAAGTCTTGGTATGTGAGGACGCCACAATCAGCTATGGATGGACTGATTGATAAGTCTATGAACGCCACAGAAATTTCCGATAAGTTTGAATAGTTCGTTTAGGAACTAAAGAGAATTAAACCTCAAAATTATATGTTATTACTTGTATCCCATTGAATGAAATTCGTTACAATATATAGGGGTTCCTATGCGAATTTTCAGCTCCTAATTCCCCATGGAATTTCGGCAAATCAATTACCAAATCACCTAATCTAAAGCAAATAAGGTAAGTGTCCTTAATGGCTTAAAAACTTTACAATAATAGAAATAAACAAATGAAAATAAAGGAAACTAGACATTAAAAAGGTCAAAAGCTGATTCTTCTCACCATGTGTCGCCTCAAAATGGGAAAGTAACTGAAATGGAAATTACTCAGTCCCTTCTATAGCTTGAATCACGCATTTATTGGTCTGGTTGTCGCACGCAATTCCCTCAATGGGCCTCCATGCAATAGCTTGAGCCCAAGTTGCTTGAATTAGCCCAATAAGCGTTTCTTTAAACTTTTTCGCACGAGCTCTCGTAACCGGACCAATGGGAACTTGAATTGGATCTAAATATGTCTCCCACGTGCTCTTGCTTGTGCTAACGATGTCCTCATCAATAAACTACAATCATGCTAATTATAAACTACAAAATCAATCTCACCATAAGAAAACTACACTCTTTTTCCTCATGTCATATGCCTATTATCGGATATTATCAGTTTAAAATCATGGAACCAAGGGATAAACACATTCTGATTACTGAATCAAAATATATGTTAAAATAGTTAATATGAACTTATACAAAGACTTAAAAATGCCATTGATCAATAGTATGTTTACAAATATGTAGCAAGCACAACTTCTAGGTGAATACAGGGTATCTTATGGCTATTCTAAAACTACTATCTAGAACTTAAACTAATAAAATCAATCATTGCCTCTTCTTTTCCATCTAATTTCAAACAAAGAGAAATGAAAATTATTATCCTTCTCTCCTATTATACCAAACAACTTTGAGGAAACTTATTATCCTTCCTTCCTTCACACTCTCCCTCCCTCCTACCTTATCCATCCCTCTTCTTTTCCGCCCCTTCTACCAAACACACCCTTAGTCCTCATGCCTTTATATAGGCACTAGAAGTCGGTTTCGATGGCCTACACCAACAATAACCTGTGGCGAGAGTTTATGTATCTAGAAAGCTCTATCTAGACTTCTCTTAAGCATTTGTGGTTACTTTTTTTCTACTCTGGACCTATTCACAACTGATTATATTTTTCACCGTAGTTTACTATAGATATTTTACACTAGACCTGATCTCTAGAAGAGTGAAGAATGTGCTTCAGTTTTTATTAGGGTATTCAATTAAAAATGTTGTTTTTGTTATAGCAACTCTACATTGTTTCTGTTATATCAAATATCTAGTCCCGATAATCAACCATTTACTCAGCAATAAGTGGGATAGTTTTGCTTGTAAGGAATTTTTATCTGCCTCCATTACTTGAGGAAATAGAATAAATATAACTAATCAAAGATTTTTATTTTTTTTTAAAGAAAGAAGTAAAAGCAAAGATGGCCTTGAATAATGAACAATGTCTAAGTCCCCAACATGCAAAATGGTTGTCATAATCGGACCAAAGACTTTCTGGTAAGAGATAGGAGACAACATGAATCTTCAAAACAGCACCAACCCTGACCCATGTACGATTTTGATTAAACATCAACATACACACACACACACACACACATATATATATATTGTGTGTGTATATATAAAGAATCAATTGCGCCCCCCTCTCTCTAGATTTAACTTTTTTTTTTTCTTTTTGTTAGTCCCAAATGGATCATCATAGCGCTCTGATAAATAATAGCATAGCTGCATACCAGACACAGTTGATCATACGGTGTGGAGTCCGCCATCATATTAAAGATCTATCATATATAGATACATTATTATTATTATTATTATTATACTTTTGTTTTTCTGCTTAAAAGATGCTTTTACCCGAATGAAAAATGAGAAATATTAGAACCACCAAATTTATTATTATTGCACTTTACAGATTATTATTGCACTTTAATGGTCAAAGCAGAAATTTAAATTGGAAATTTATATATAAATTTAAGTCAATTGAAAAGAAAGAATTTAACAGGAAACTATAGCAAAAAAAAGGATACCAATTTGGGTGGCAGACGACAAACGACAGATGGCAACAATGCGGCGTGGTAGACAGTGACAATCTGGCAGATGAAGAACACCGATGGAGCTTGCGGCCGATGAAGAACATGGGCGACAATTTGGAATCGTTTTTCCAAAAAAAATTTCAGAGAAAGAAAGGGGGTGAGGAGTGAGAGAGAGTCCGAGAGAGAGAGGCTGCAATGAAGAAGAGCTTGGAGGGGAGATTGGGATCAAGAAAATATTGGCTTTTTCAGCAACGACATATGTTGTCACTGAATCTCAAATTATAAAAACGATAATGTATCAAAAAAGTAAGGCTGGGATTTCATAAAAAATTCAGCAACAACAAATGTCGTCGCTGAATCTGTTAAAACATAAGCCTGCAAATTTATGGCAGGTGCTCGGAAATTTTGGTGGCGTAAATTTTTGTTAAAATATTCAACAATGATATAAGTCGTCGCTAAATGCAAGAAATTGTGGGATAGATTAGTGACAATTAGTGACGACAAAATTACTTTTAGCGACGACAAAATGTCGTCCCTAAAAGTTTTGTTGCTAAAACATATAATTGTTGTACTGAAAGTACCTTCAATCCAATGTCTCTATATTAATGGCCTGGATAAGACTATTTCATTCCAAATAAGATTGAACCGTACTTGTAATATTTAAATTTAAAATCTCAAACTTTAATTAATTATTACGGACTATTTAGATTATTATCCATAAATTTTATCCCTAAGCATATAACACTTATATGCTAAATTTATAGTCACATAAATAATCATAGAATTTTTTTTATGTTTATAAAAGTATTCATAATAGCAACCAAAATAATTATAAATGTCACTTTATTTATTTATTAACAATATAACACTTATAAGGAACCGACCCCAACAATCTCCCACTTGCCCTAAAGCAGGTGAGTCATGTCTCTAAGACCTAAGCCTTCCAAATGCCCCTTGAAGCTCTTTGTAGGTAACGTCTTGGTGAAAGGGTCAGTAAGGTTGTTTTTTGACGCTATCTTTACAACTTTCACATTGCCTCAATGCACTATTTCTCTGATCAAATAATACTTTCGCTCTATATGCTTTACTCTTTTGTGGCTTCTTGGTTCTCTTGAATTCGCCACTGCACCACTGTTATCACAATATAGTGGGAGTGGTTTATCCATGTCTGGAGCGACTTCCAGAACACTTAAGAACTTACAGAGCCAAACAACTTCTTTAGCTACTTCACAAGCAGCCACATATTTAGCTTCCATAGTCGAATCAGTTATACAAGATTGTTTGATGCTTCTCCAAACTATGGCTCCACCACCAAAAGTAAACACTGATCCTGATGTAGATTTACACGTGTCTTTGTCTGATTGAAAATCAAAATTAGTGTATCCAGTTGGAATCAAATTTTCACCAGAATATACCAGCATATAGTTTCTTGTTCTCTTGAGATACTTAAGAATGTGTTTAATTGTCACCCAATGATCTAATCTTGGGTTGGATTGATACTGACTGATTATACCCACCACACAACAAATGTTAGGTCTTGTACACAACATAGCATACATTGGAATTGCCACTGCATATGCATAGGGTACCCGTCTCATGTGTTTTTCCTCTCGAAGTGTCTTAGGACACTGCTCTTTTGAAAGATAAACTCCATGACGGGTAGGTAAAATACCTTTCTTGGAGTTTTGCATCCAAAATCTGATAAGCATCTTATCAATATACGATGCCTGAGGCAGCACTAACAGTTTGTTCTTACGATTTCTTATAAGTTAGATTCCAAGAACATAACTTGCCTCTCTCAAATCTTTCATATGGAATTGGTTAATGAGCTATTTCTTTCTATTAGATAATATTTGAGTAGGATGTCATCTACATAAAGAACTAAGAAGACCACCTTCTTATCTTGATATACTTGTATACACAAGGTTCATCAACATTTTGATCAAAACCATAAGACTTGATCGCCTTATCAAATCTTAAGTTCCAAGATCTTGAAGCTTATTTAAGTCCATAGATAGACCTTTGCAATTTGAAAACTTTTTGCTCTTGACCTTTGCCTACAAATCTTCTAGTTGCATCAGAATGAAGTGGGTAATGATGAGTAGCTGAGCATGGATCTCACATATCAAGCAACGTCTGATTTCTTCTCTCTGCAACACCATTATGTTGTGGTATTCTAGGTGCAATGAGTTGTGATAGAATACCATGTCCTATCAAACAGTCTTTGAACTCAATATCAAGGTATTCCCCTCCTCAATTAGATCAAAGAGTTTTAACCTTTTTTCCTAACTGCTTTTTAGCTCTTGCTTGAAATTCTTTGAAGTTTCCAAAAGTTTTAGATTTCCTTTGCATTAGGTACATGTATCCATAACTCGAATAATCATCAATAAATGTGATGAAATATTTGTAACTACCACATGCTTGTACATTCAATGGACCACATATGTCTGAATATATTAGCTTAAGTGGTTCCTTGGCCCTTTTGCCTTTTGCAGAAAAAGGCCTTTTATTCATTTTTATCTTTAAGACAAGATTCACTAACTGTAGAGAATTAACTTTTAGTTCTCTTAAAGGACCATCCTTTACCAATCTGTTAATTTATTCAAGGTTAACATGACCTAATCTAAGGTGCCATAGGCATGTTTCATCGTTAGAAGAAACCTTTTGCTTCTTGGGTGTTGGTTGTTCAACTTTGAATATTTCGGTATTGAGTAGTGATTTTCTGTTGGGCCTTACAGTGTAGAGCCCATTTCCAGATGCGTAGAACAAATATCTAAACCATTTCTAAAAATATTAGCATAATTACTATTAAAAGAAATTTTAAACATTTGTTCAAACAACTTGGAAATAGAAATCAAATTTCTACAAAAACTAGGAATGTAATAAATATTGTCCAACATTTAAAACTTATTTCTAAGACAAAGTTTAATGACTCCCACTACTCTTGCTAAAACACCTACTCCCGTTCCCACTTTCATCGTTTGCTCCCTTCAGCAAGCTCCCTTGAAGAACTAAGCATCTGCAAAGAAGAACAGACATGGTTAGTTGCCCCTAAATCAACTATCCAAGGTGAAGTATCATCTTCAACTAAACAAGCTTCTAAAATGAGTAAATTTGTTTTACCGTTGTTCTTCTTCTCTTTGAGCTCTTGAAGATACTTCTTGCAGTTTCTCTTCTAGTGCCTAACTACACCATGGTGAAAACATTTTCCTTTGGCCTTCTTTTGCTTTGAGCTCTTTTTGTTGTTGTTGTTGCTTTTGTTCCTCTTAGGATGTCCTCCATTATTAGATTTTCCACTTCCTCAATTATCTTTTTCATTTTCCTGTTCCTTTGAGTAGAAGAGGAAGGTTGAGCTTTTGCAACATTTGCCTTACCTTCTTTGGTCTTTTCCTTTGAAATTGACTTACAGGTTTATAGCTCATTAAGCAACTCAGTCATGTTATATTTCATCTTGTTCATGAAATAGTTGCTCTTAAACTAAAGGAAAGCAGGGGAGAGCGTTTCCAAAATCATCCCCACCTGAGTGGCTTCATCTATCGCCATCCTATTTACCTTAGCCTTATAGAGATAGTTAACCGTGTTGAAAACATGTTCTATAACCAAAACCCCCGCCTTCATTTTGGCATTCATCATAGCCTTAACGGCTTCATGACATGCCTTTTTAGAAGGTTTGCTAAACATGTCTTACAAAGACTACATTATCTCATAAGCAGTCTCCATGCTTTCGTGCTTCATCGTAAGCACGTCAGTCAAGCCAGTCAAAAGGAAGCAGTGGGCCTTGTTGTTTGCCTTGATCCAACGATCATATGCTTCTTGCATATTATAAGAGGCATAGGCAGTAGGCAGTAGAGGACATTCTTCTGTTAAGACAAACTTGTAATTTTCACAAATTAGCATTATATTCATGTTACTCTTTCACTTGACAACATTATCTCTAGTTAATTTTTCATTTGAGAGAATAGGGATAGTTGGATTAGATATTATTACTGTAATAAATAAATAAATGACATAAATTAAATGGTTGAATAAACATAATATATATATATATATATATATATATGTTTTGGAATAGAAAATGTGACACATCATTACAAGAAACTATTGATTACACAACTTTTATTTCACGACCATTTCCTAAAAGCCATCATGGTAAGGTGAAAAAAGCGCGGGGAGTTACACCCGCGAAAATGAAGACAGTCGTGGGATGGGGCCCTAGATACCACGATGGTTTTTTGAAAAACTGTCGTGCAAGAAGTGAGCTACCATGATGGTTTTTCAAAAAACCTTCGTGGCATATATGAGGTACCACGACAGTTTTTTGAAAAACCGTCATGGTATCTATTTGTATGTTCCACGATGGTTTTTTAATAAAACCGTTGTGGTAGCATACTTAAAACCCCTTTTTCCCACCTCGATATTCAGACACAATTTAGAAACACACTTCACAAATGCAAACATAGACCCATCTGAATTAGCTGCCACCGTCTCTCTCCGCCTCCACACTCCTTAATCTCAACCCAAATTGTAAGTTTTTGTTAGAAATTGATAAATTCTTGTTGATTGTGTTGTATAATTAATCCAAAATTGATAAATAGTTGTTGATTTTGTTGTTTATTCTGTGAAATTTGCATTGTGGATCATGGGTATGATTTTTTCGTTTTATAATGAGTATGTGTAACTTGTTTTATGATGGGTTCATTGTGTTTTTGTTTTAATTATGAGATATTAATATATATAAGTGGGTATATATATAAATTGTGAAATTAATTTTAATTGAATATTTGCTATTTATTATTTTGATTTAGGAATTGCAAAATGGATAAGAAATGGATGTGGGATTTTTGATTGTCTAGAGAGTATGTGAATGGTGTGGAAGAGGTCTTGGATTTTGCCAAAAGTCATGCCAATGGTGATAAAATTTGGTGTCCTTGTGTTCAATGTAGAAACCATCGATTGTATCCAATTCCAATTGTTAGAGGACATTTATTTCGAAATGGAATTATAAGTAGTTATGAAACGTGGCATTTTCATGGCAAGTCTAATGTCAATCCAACTTTACTAAGTAAAGAAAGGTAAGCTATTATGGAGGATAATGTGGATGATCAAGACAATATGGTTGACATGGTTAATGATTTAGAAAAAGACTTTATGCACTGTCCGGATTTATTTGAGACAATGATGAATGATGCAGAGACACTCGTGTATGAGGGGTGTACCAATTTCACTAAATTGTCTGCTTTAGTTGGATTATGGAATTTGAAAGCGTCGGGTGGGTGGTCAAATTCTAGTTACACAAAGCTGTTGGAATTTTTAGGAAGGCTTTTACTAGAGGGTAATAAATTACTAACTAGTATGTATGAGGCTAAGAAGACTTTGAGCACTTTGGGAATGGATTATGAGAAAATTCATGCTTATCAAAATGATTGTGTTCTCTATAGGAAAGAATATGAGGACGAGAATTATTGTCCAGTTTGTCAACAAGCAAGGTGGAAGAAAGAAAAGGAGCCAAAATACGGCAAGAATGGAGTGCCAAAGAAAGTGTTATGGTACATTCTACCGATATCACGTTTGAGGCATTTATTCAGAAACCTAGAACATGCCAAGAATTTGACATGGCATCATGACAAACGGGTGGATGATGGTATGCTTAGACACCCAGTGGATTCACCACAGTGGAAGACTTTTGAATCAGATCATCTCAACTTTAGTGCGGATCCAAGAAACATACATTTCGCTTTGTTGACGGATGGAATGAACCCACATGGTAACATGAGTAGTAGGCATAACACTTGGCCCATAATACTTGTTAACTATAATCTGCCTCCGAAGACGTGCATGAAGCGAAAGTTTTTAATGTTGTCTTTATTGATTTCGGGTCCTCACCAACCAGGCAATGACATTGATGTATATTTGGCACCATTAATCGATGAACTAAAAAAGTTGTGGGAAAGTGGAGTTGAAGTTAGAGATGCTTACCGAAAAGAGACGTTCACACTCCATACAATGTTGATATGGACAATTAATGACTTCCCCACATATGGCAATTTATCTGGTTATTCAGTGAAGAGTTCTATTGGTTGTCCTATTTGCGTGACAGAAACGTCTAACAAACGGTTGATGAATGGTAAGAAAACCATTTTTCTTGGTCATAGAAGATGGTTGCCAAGAGATCATCACTACCACAAACAAAAGAAAGCCTTTGATGGCAACGGCGAAGAAAGAGACCCTCCTCGCCCTTTGACAGGTGAACAAATATTTGAAATGGTAAAAGATATAAGAGTCGTATTCGGTAAGAGAAAGCGAGGTAAGGACGATCCACCAAATGATGGACCATGGAAAAAAAGATCAATCTTTTTTGATCTTCCCTACTGGAAGACACTTTTTGTTCGTCATTGCTTGGATGTTATGCATATTGAGAAAAATGTTTGTGAATCCATAGTCAGCACGTTGCTTGACATCTCAGGCAAGACTAAGGACGGTGAAAAAGCTCGGTTAGATCTCATGAAAATGAAGATTAGGCCTAATTTGTTTCCCGAGAAAAGAGGGAACCATACTCACTTACCTCCGGCAAAGCACATGTTATCTAGAGCAGAAAAGAGAAAGCTCTATGAATAGCTTGCTTCATTAAAAGTTTCGGACGGGTATTCTTTGAACTTCAAAAAGTTGGTGTCGGTGAAGGATTTGAAACTTATTGGCATGAAAACACATGATTGTCATGTGTTGATGCAACAATTACTACCACTTGCTTTGCGGGGAATTCTAACAAAGGATGTGAGATTTGCAATTTCCAAGTTTTGCTTGTTCTTTAATTCAATATGCTCGAAGGTCATTGATCCACTTGTGCTAGATTCACTACAATCGGAGTTGGTGCAAATCTTGTGCATGCTTGAAAAGTATTTTCCACGGACATTTTTTGACAACATGATTCATTTAACGGTGCACTTAGTACGTAAAGTTAAGTTATGCAGACCGGTGTATTTGAGATGGATGTACCCATTTGAAAGATATATGAAGGTTTTGAAGGGCTATGTGAAGAATCGAAATAGGCCAGAGGGATGTATTTTAGAAAGTTACATAGCTAAGGAATCGGTTGAATTTTGCTCTGAGTACCTATCTAATGCAGACATAGCTGGGGTGCCAAAGACTATAAACATTGAGGTTAGGGGACTATCTACGGGTAATCCTTCATCAGTAAATCACGAGGAGTGGGAGCAAGCTTGTGTTTATGTCTTGCACAATGCTAATGAAGTGGAGCCTTTCACTGAGGTACACATGAACAAATTAAAAAAAGCATACCCAAAAAGAGCAAGAAATGGGAAGTGGTTGCAAGATGAACACAACTGGACCTTTCAGTTGTGGATTAGAGCACACGTCTATGGCAAGTGCTCCACATCACAAGATGGAGGCATGTCACAGGAGTTAAAGAACCTAGCTAGAGGACCATCATCGGTAGTTACAAGGTATACATCATATTCCAAAAATGGTTACACTCTCTACACTCGCAAAAAAGATGGGAAGCATCCGGTGCAAAATAGCGGTGTGACTCTCCATGCTGAGGCTATGCATATTGCCTCCACCAAGGACAAGAATCTGGGATATGGGACCATGAACTACTTTGGTTTCATTGAAGATATTTGGGAACTTGATTATGGGGGATTATGCATAGCACTTTTTAAGTGCAAGTGGACCGACAATAACTATGTTAAGAACGACGATGACGGCATCACGGTGGTTGACTTTAGAAGATTGGGATACAGGAATGACCCCTTCATTATGGCATTACAAGCAATCCAAGTTTTTTATACTACAGATCCCTAGGACATGGAGTTATCTCAAGTCATGCCAACAAAGCCAAGAATAATTATCGACGGTGAAGAAGTTGATAAGGATTGCTCAGACATCCCTTTATTCACAAAGGGATTGCCACTGGTTAAAGAGATAGATAATTTTGAAGATGATGTTTTGCACTTGCTTCATGAAGATGTGGAATGAATATTTATTGAGGAACCAATGAAAAATAAGTTAAAAAGATAAGCATCAATAAACTAATTTATGTTAATTTACTTTTAAGATTTTTCTTTAAATTATTTCACTTTTCAATCTTTTTTTACGGGTTTTATATATGTATCTATAGTAAAATTTATGGTGAAAATGAAGATAAAGTATACATGATTCTGGGCCATTGGATGCTTAACACACAGCTAGCCACCCTGGGCAGCAAAGACTATTATTATGTGTAAGAAGTGTTTAAGACAATTTTTTTATGATGGTTTTTGCAAAAACTGTCGTGAAAAATGTCTCACAGCACAAGCACACTTTTTAAGGCATTTTTCACGATGGTTTTAGAAAAAACCGTAGTGAAAAATTAGCCTTCCATGATAGTTTTAACAAAAACCATCGTGGAAGGCCAAGTCTTACTCTACGATTTTTTTAAAAACCGTAATAGAAGACTAGATCTTCCACGACGGTTTTTTAAAAACCATCGTGTAAGACTTGGTCTTCCACGACGGTTTTTTGAAAAAACCGTGACGGTTTTTGAAAAAACCATTGTGGAAGACTTGATTCCTCAAAATTTTGATATTCGCGCCTACAACCCATGCCATATGTATGCACGCCCATCACCTCCAAGCATTCCTCACTCTCCTATCTCAAATCCCTCTTTCTCTCTCTCTAAAATCCCTCTTTCTCTCTCTTTAAAATCACCTCCACCGCGCAGCCATCACCTCCACCACATCGCCATCACCTCCATCGGGCCGCCATCACCTCCACCGCCGGTAAACTCCCCCTCCTTCTCTCTCCTCTTCCCCCTTGCCCCCCACCCCCTACCCCCCACCTGCCCCTCGCTCAGCCCCCCTTCGCCTAGCCTAGCCCCCCTCGCCCCCACCCCCACCTGCCCCTTGCCCAGCCCCCCGACCCTCACCCGCCCCTCGCCCAGGCCCCCCACCCCCACCTGCCCCTTACCCAACCCCCCCACCCCCACCCTCCCCTCGCCTAGCCCCCCCACCCTTCACCTCACCCAGACCCCCTTGCCCCACCCCACCCCTGCCCTCGCCCACCCCTCGCCTAGCCCCCCCGCCCCCCACCCGTCCCTCGCCCAGCCCCCCACCCCTTGCCTAGCTCCCCCACCCTCCCCTCGCCTAGCCCCCCCACCCCTGGCCTCACCCAGCCCCCCTCGCCCCCACCCCCACCCCCACCCATGCCTCACCCAGCCCCACCCCCACCTGCCCCTCACCCAGCCCCCCACCGGCCCCTCGTCCTAGCCCCCCCACCTACCCACCCGCCCCTCACCCCCTTGCCCCCACCCACAACCCCCCTAAGCCCTAGCCCGTCACATGTGTATAAGGCGAAATTATGTATTTGAAATTGTAAATTTGTGAATATGTGTAATCTATGAAATTGTGTAATTGAAGTTGTAAATTTGTGGATATGTGTAATATGTGAGGATATGTGAATATGCGTAATATGTGAAATTATGTGAATATGTGTAATTTGTGGTATTATATATGTAATTGAAATTGTGAATTTGTGAATGTGTAATATGTGAAATTATGTAGTTGAAGTTGTAAATTTGTGCATATGTGAGGATATGTGAATATGTGTAATTTGTGAAATTATGTGAATATGTGTAATTTGTGGAATTATATATGTAATTGAAATTGTGAATTTATGAATATGTGTAATATTTGAAAATATATGAATATGTGAAATTGTGTAGTTGAAATTGTAAACTTGTGAATATGTCAAGATTTGAATACGTCAAATTATGTCAATATATGAAATTGGGAATATTTGTAATATGTGAGGTTATGTAAATATGTGTAATTATGAAATTATGTGAATATGTGCAATTTGTGAAATTATATATGTAATTGAAATTGAAACTTTGTGAATATGTGTAATATGTGAAATTATATGAATATGTGAAATTGTGTAAAAATGTAAGAAGTGAAATATGTGAAGATGTGTAGTTTGTGATTTAATATTAGTATGTATGTTTTAGTTTTGTGAATACTTTGCACAGGTACAATGTCTCGCGAGATCGATAGTGACCAATACGAGGACGAGTACGAAGACTACACTCCATCTGCATCGCAATATAGCAAGGGAAACAACGTAGTAAGCCACAAAGGCGAATCGAATTTGATCCGAAGTTGACATTGAGTGAAAGGGTACATTAATGAAAAAAATTCATGATATGAGAAAGAAAGGTTTAAGAATTGAAGTGACTTTTGATTCAAAAGGCCAACCGAAAGGCGCCCTTGGCCATGAATTAAACAGGTGGATCGGAGTCCTCAGTTGAGAGCACGTTCTGATATAGACAAAAGATTGGAGGTCTAAGGATTTAGATAAAGTAAAAGATGTGATTTGGAGAGAGATATACGAAGCTTTCACAGTCGAGGATTGGTATAAGAAAAGGGCTTTGAAGGTTCGCGGTGAATTAGCAAAGGGGTTTAGATCCGATCTCTATGTTACCTTCATACAGCCATACCTTTCCATTCCAGAGGATGATGAAAATGTATATAAACGACCTTCTGCGGTAATTCACTACTACCCCTCCATAAACGATGACGATTGGGAAGCTTTTGCGACGTATCGATGTTCCACCGAATTCCAACTGCAATCATCAAATGCAAGAAAAATAAGAATAGAAAATGAATTCTGCTCTATGGTTAGCCGAGTCGGATATAGAGAGCTCGAGCAATCCTTGGTACGTTAATATTTTACTCATATTACATATATAAATTATTCTATCATTACTATGCTACTAACAAGTGTAACACAGTTTGCAAAGACAGACGTGCTACCAACACGGGAGGAGTTGTGGGTCAAATCACGTCAAGGTCCCGATGGCCAGTTCAAAAATCCAAAAGTAGCAGAAATTGGGAATTTGATTGTAAGTTTACTGACCACAAATAGTTAATTTGTAATTTAATACCAAATGAAGGATTGCTTGAATAATATGGTTGTGTTGTTTTACAAGATGAATACACAATGCAACAAAGTCAAGGGAGCTTCCAATTGGTTGGTAATGATGACATTTTGACGAGGGCACTAGGGAAACTAGAACATTCAGGATGTGTTCACGGTCAATTGAAGTATGTGAAACAGTCTCAATACTTCGACTTGCAATCAGGTAATTCAAAATTGAATTCCCAAATGTCGAAGATGCAGATGGAGATTGTAGAACTGCAGGGTCTTGTAACTGAGCTCATTTCCCAAGGATGTGCCAAGTCAATGGATGATAGCATCTCACAATGCAACAACTTCAAAGCTAGTTGTAACCCTTCCAATAATGTAGTAGAAGCTCCACATGCTCTAGAAGTCCAATTGTCACCTCCTCGTCAAGAGCTCAAACAATGTAGGCTCTTCGTTGAGGATAGAATTAATGGTGGGTGTGCACTTGTTTTACTTGGGAAGGTGTGGATGGAGAGTCTTCCAACTCATACAGTTCATGGACGACTATTAGGGGAAAATACGTGTATGCTAGCATCACTACCATCAGAGTTAGAACTGCTGAATTGCCTGTTCCAACACTTGAAGCAACAACTGTGGGTGAAGTAGCCGGAAGCTTTGTCGCATGGCCGAAGAGGTTAGTTGAAGTCATCGCATTGATGAAGATGAGTCGAGCGCCTAGCCATGTTCCATAAGATCTAAGCGAAAAGAAATGCTAAAAAAAGAAGAGCTCTACAAAAGCAAGAGAATCACAACCTGAGGTAGAATAAGAACAAGAACAAACTGTTGCTGATGAGCAACTGCAAGCATTTAACTTCGCTTCAGTGCCTCAAAAATTTATGCAGTTGGCACTATACGCAGATTCTTTCATGCGCGATGGGTCGACGATTCAGTACCTGATACTGGTAAATGTCACTGGCAATGAATTGCCTATCTATGTGGGTTATGAAGACGTGTACTACTTCATCAACTTTGCTAAAATCGGGGCAAACTGTATCCTGGTATACCTCAGGTAATAGCTCCATCCTTATTTCATATTTTTAAAATATAGGTAAAGTTGTAAGGTGCTTTCAAATAATTGACTGTATTGTTTTTTATTGTAGTTTTTTGGCGGAATATTGTGAACTTCAAGGCTTGGTGCAAAATTTCGGCTTCATATCTCCGACCATTGTTTCAAGTGCTACAAGAGATGTACAGAGTGATCGTAGAGAGTGCGCCACATCACTCCTCCACCTATTAGCTCAAGCACCGAGGGGAAAATTATTCTTCCTGCCATACAATATTGGAGAACATTGGATATTGGGACTTATTTCGCCATAGGAGGACAAAATATATTGGTTTGACCCCCTCGGACACCCACCACGTGAGGATTTTGTATCAGTCATGACATTGTAAGTATTAATGTAATACATTAAAATTAAATTAACTAGCTCGGCGTTCCACATAATTGTATTGTCTATTAATTCATTTAAACATGACACATTGTTAGGGCACTTAACGATTGGAAGCTTCAAGTGGGAAGCGGTGTCACAAACCGACCGAACGGAACGTTATATTCCAAAGGTAAGCGTCCAAGACAACAAGGAAACATAGAATGTGGTTTTTTTATTCTATGTTTCATGCAGGATATAATTACAAGTGGTATACAAGCCTTGGGAAAAAAGGATTTTTATATACATACGGATATACATGAAGTTAGATTAGAGTGGGTACAATTTGCAAATAGGTATGTGCTCTTTAGATAGATAGGTGGAGATAGTAGATAAACAGTTGCTCAAAATAGCTCAAATGTAAATGATCTTGTAAATACGTGGCAATTTCAATATACACCAATTTTTGTATGCAATCAGGGCCTTGCTGTAATGGATATAACACACAAGACTAGCCATCCCATGGGAAGTCAAAAATTTTTAGAGATTTGTTTTTAAGGGAATACCAATTTTCCACGATGGTTTTTCAAGAAACTGTCGTGGAATCCTTAAGGTTCCACGATGGTTTCAAGAAACCGTTGTGGAATCCTCACGTTTCCACGATGGTTTCATGAGGTTCCATGACAGTTTTTCATGAAACTGTCGTGGAATCCTTCTGTTCCATGATAGTTTTCTCAGAAACCATCGTGAAAATTTACCCCATTAACCCCCCTCTCGCGCCAATTTTCCTATTACACGATGGTAAAAACTGTTGTGAAAACTCTATGTTGTACCATAACTAAAGTTTTCACGACGGTTTTTTGACCGTTGCAAAATTTTTCCATGATGGTTATAAACTATTGTGGAATAGACAGTTTGTAGTAGTGCATAATGCATATGAAAAAAATATATTACTAATTCCATGATTATTCAATTTTAATAAATAAAGTGTCATTGTAGGGTAGGTCAAATTATTTATAAATAAAATTGAGACATTGTCAATTAATAAACATATTCAAAATATGTCATATTTTTTATATATATTAATAACCATTTATTTTGGTCAAGATATAATTAACAAATAAATTATATCTTTACGAGTGTAACCCACTATTTCAGATTCTAATAACTTGGCTCAAAATTGCCACCGTAGGGTAGGTCAATTTTTAAATACTCTATAAAATCTGATCTTTAAAAGCCAACCTTGTTATTGATTTAAATGGACACCCTCCGTAGGGAGGACAAAATCAAAGCGTCGCGAGGTGCCACCTAAATCTTATGGCATTATGCTAATAGTGGAAACCTATAACGCCCCCTTATGGACATCATAGATGTTGTTACTTTTACCCTTGTTATCATTATTTTATGATAAACTATTCAAATAATGTATAGTTAGATATACATATCCCAAGATCCATGCATATATTTTTTTAATTTAAAATACTTTTAAAACAACTTATATATATATATATATTAAAATAATTTATCAATACCAAAATAATGAAACCATAATCTTAAATAAATATTAAACAGTCATTCAAAATTGCTTTGCTAGGTCGATAGGCCGAACTTCAGACACTGGTAGGCCGAACATGACCTGCAGTCTAAAATTCAACCATCGATAAGCCGTCAAAGGCTCTGCAAAATTAGAGTTTTAAAACACCCAGGTCGGTAGGTCGATACAAGGCAATCGACAGGCTGATTATGACATCGACAGTCCGACTAGTAATGGTCGATAGGCCGATCTACTGCCAAAATAAAAGTAAATTAAACCAAGTATTAATAAAACATAGCACGAAAAATTATCATACAATAATAAAATCATTATTCAAGAAAATAAATTCTTTTTTGCTGTCAAAACAAAAGTAAATTAAGTCAAGTATTAATACAACATTCCTAGCACACACGCCCATCCTCTTCATCCACCAATTCCAAAACTCTTTTACCTTTGTCTGCAACATGATGTAAAAGTAAGTAAGCAAAAGCTTAGTAAGTATACTTTCCTATATCACAACATAAAACATTTCATGAAAATCATTACATAACATCCCCAACAAAATCACCATAATCATAGCAGTGCACTTGGCATAAGTTCATATAGAACATATCTTTTCATTAAAGCTTCCACATTAAAACTTCATTCATTTTGTCTTTAGAGGCCCAAGTGTTGCACCATTAACATCATCATAGACACGCAATCATGAGAGGAGAGAGGTAGTTAGTCCCAAACCAAACATGACAAGTCTAACTTTTGGACATCATAAACATAACATTGGGTGTGTAACACTTAATTAGGTGATACATATATAAATATATACATATTTTTAAGCTTTAACATACCTCATTATCAAGACATTCATTAAACCTTGTTATAACATCAAAAGCTTTTATGATAAGACATTATGTAAAAACATCTTAAAAATCATCATGAAATATATTCTCAAAACTTTTCATAAACTTTCGTCATGTTGTAGGTGAGAATGTACTTACTTGACTTACTTGCTTACTAAACCTTAATTTAGGTGACATTGCCACGGTCCTCAATGTGCTCGTCTTTTGGAGTGTTTATGTCAATCAATCATATACATATTGAATTATTATTCACTTCATACTGCCATTCAACACCATTATACATTACATACTCATTAACATAAAATCTGCCAATATAAACTATGCAGTAAGCAATCTTAATCATAAATTATGTATTAAATTATTTAAGCCATAAAATAATGTATAAAAATTACTACACATATTAAACACATAGAACTTTAACATATTCAAGATTTAGCTTCAAATAAATTTGGAATAATTCAAAAGATACATGTGAAATCAGGGGTTAACTTTCAATGCATAAAGCAATGAACACTCTTTAATTATCCTCTTTAAATAAATAAAATAAAATTAGTTTGACTCTAAAACTTTTATGACAATCTTTAAACATATAATTATAACATAATCCAAAGTTTTGTTGTCAAACAAATTCATTTAGCTATATTAGAAAGTCATAGATGCAATAAGTCAAGAATTTAGAAATTTGACGACAAAAAGGACCCAGTTAAAGAAAGTTCAAGAACTCATAAAATATCCATAAAACCACTATGAAACTTTCCAGATCATAACCTAACATCTAAATGAATATTTCCACAAAATTTTATAAAACCAAAACATGCTTTCCCCATGAACAAAGATTGTATTTTTGCAAAGCTTTACGGGTTAGCAATAATTTGACCATGACTGGTAGATAATGAAAATTCAATATCAAAGCATAGACAAATCCAATGACATGAAACTTTGAGCAACATCATCTAATATACACATAAACATCATATTGAAATTTCATAGAAAATAAAAATTTGCAGGCAAAGTTATGTAAGTCAGAATCTAAGAGAAAATGCAAACACAAGTTAAACCTAGAATAGATTCTTACTTCAAAATGGAGCTTCTCTAGTTTTCTTTGAATTTGGTTGATAAAGTGTAAGATTCCTTAATGCTTTCCCACATCTTTACTGCGACAATAAGGGAGAAAAAGAATTGAAGAAAAAAAAGTGGAGCAAGTTGGGTTGAAAGTATTTGTGAGAGAGAGGAAAATGTGACGAAAGGTGTGATAGAATAAGGGAGGATGACCTTCTTTATTGGCAGCAAATTTTTTTATAAAATGGTGGGGTGAATCTGTGGGAGGTGGTGAGAAATTGTAGAGAAAAGTCTATAAATAAATAGGGGACATAATGATATTACCTTGACCAACCATATGATGTTTTCTTTCAAAGTAAGACAACCTATGAACAATTAAAGAAAAAATATGGTGTTGGTTTCAAATTTGAAATCCAGATCCTTTCTCAAAAGCCAACATTGTATTCCATAAATCATGCCCCACAAGCTTAAATAAATCGTCGTGATTAGGATATGCCTCATCATTAAATCTTGACACCACCAAAAATAAGGAGTCCTATCCTCACATAAAATAAAAATAGATAGGAGTGGGGTAATAAGACAAATTCATACAGCACACTATTGTGGTTAACATAACTTACTTTTTCTTATATTGCCCATTGGCTACTCGTTAGCATCCTTTGGCCTGCTGACAACTTAGGATCGGCCTGCCAAAGTTGCGGGATTCGGCCTGCCGATGAAATCTATTGGCTTGCCAAACTAAGAAGAACAATTCAGGCTGCAAAACTAGAAAGATTTAGCCTGCAAAAATACCACATATAATAGTGTATGAATAAAACATTAATTATTCATTATGTTTAACATCATTAATGACATGAACATTCTAAGCACATCATTTTTACGTGACTGTCACCTGTCATAAATCTCAAAATAAATGGTTAATAACATTATTTAGTAAAAAAAATTACATAACACCGTTAAATATCAAGCATTTATCATTACAAGAAAAATGGTGGGTGTTATAAATCTCCCCACCTTATAAGAGTTCTGTCCTCGAAATTCAAAACAATTGTAGATATTTGGCTCTCAAATCATCTTCATGTTCCCACGTAGCTTCTTCCACTTGGTGATTTCGCCATAAAACCTTAAACAAAGGAATTTCTTTATTCCTCAAGATTTTAGTTTTTTGATCTAAAATCTCAACTGGCTTTTTCTTCATAACTGAGGTCTTCTCGTATTTCAATTATCTGTGACTTGATCACGTGCGCAGGGGCTAGGACATACTTTTTGAGCATCAAAACATGAAACACATAGTGATAGATGACATCTCTGATGGTAAACTCAACTGATAAGCTACCTTGCATATCCACTTCACAATTTTATTAGGTCCGATAAACCTCAAGTTCAACTTGCCTTTCTTTCTGAACCTCATAACCATTTTCATTGGTGCCACTTTTAAGAATATAGAATCACCTATGGCGAATTCTAAGGGCCTTCTTCTCTTGTTGGCATAGCACTTGTGTCAACTTTGAGTGGTTTCAATTCTCTTTTTTTATTAATTTTATCATCTTAGGAGTCTTGTTGACAAAATTAGTCTTTTCACTATCAACGTTTTCTATCATTTTCTTTTCACCAGCTTTATGCCAACGTATAGGCGACCTATATTTCTACCCATATAGAGCCTCATAAGGTGCCATTCTAATTGTCGCCTGATAGCTATTGTTATAAGCAAATTTCAATAATGATAACATTTTACTCTAGCTTGTCTTATAATCAAGGGTATAGGCATGAAGCATATCCTCTAAAATCAAATTTTTCCTCTCTATTTGGCCATCAGTCTAAGGATGAAAAGCTATGCTAAAGTACAACATAGTCCTATCACGGTTTGTACACTTTTTTAAAATTTGGATGTGAACCTGCCGTCACGATCAGAGATGATAGACTTAGGAATTCCATGAAGTCTCACTATTTCTTTGACATAAAGTTCTACCAATTGCTCCATAAAGTAATTGATCTTAATGGGGATGAAGTGTACCATCTTTGTCAATCAATTAACAACCCAAATGGCATCAAATCTATTCATAATCCTTGGCAACCCAAATGGCATCAAATCTATTCATAATCCTTGGCAACCCAAATTGCATCAAATCCATTCATAGTCCTTGGCAAACATGTGATGAAATCCACTACAATCTCTTCCCATTTCTATTCTGGTATCTGAATTGATTGTAAGTCACTACCAGGTCTTTCATGTTCAGTTTTGACTTGTTGCCATTTCAAACATTTCTTTACATATATTGCAACATCACGTTTCATTCCAAACCACCAAAAGCTGTCCCTTAGATCATTACACATCTTTGTGACGCTAGATGAATTGAGTAAGGAGTATCATGAATTTTCGCTAATATCCTTTCTCTTAAACCATCAACGTTGGGAACACATAAGCAACTCTTGAGATATAAAGTTCCATCATCAGCAACACGAAACTCGTCACATCTTTTGTCATTGATTTCATACTTGATCTTTGCTAGACTCGCATCTTCACCTTGTTTACATCGAATCTCATCTAATAATGATGGAGCAAGAGTCAGTGCTAAAAGCTGTCCCAATATTATTTCCAAACTGAAGTCTAGAATTTCTTTACTCAATGGCCAAGACATCGCTCGTAAGGACATCAATGTTGCAACCGTCTTCCTACTTAGAGCATCAGCCACTCGATTTGCCTTTCCTAGATGATAAAGGATTTTACAATCATAATTCTTTACTAGGTCTAACCATCTCTGCTACCTCATATTCAGTCCTTTTGAGTGAAGAAGTACTTTAAACTTTGATAATCGGTGAAAATCTTACATTGAACTCCATACAAGTAATGTCTCCAAATCTTTAGTGCAAAAACCACAGCTGCCAACTCCATACTTTAAACTTTGATAGTCGGTGAAAATATTACATTGAACTCCATACAAATAATGTCTTAAAATCTTTAGTGCAAAAACCATGGCTGCAAACTTGAGGTCTTAAATGGGATAATTCTTCTCGTAATCTTTCAATTTTCTTGAGGCATAAGCAATCGCTCTATCATTATACATCAACATTGCACTAAGACCCATTTTAGAAGCATCACTATAAACTACGAATAGATCATTTCTTTCTAGAATAGCCAAGATTGGAACTGTAGTCAACCTTTTCTTTAATTCTTAAAAGATCTTCTCGCATGCATTTGTCCATTTAAACTTCTTTCCTTTGCAAGTAAGGTTCGTGAGAGTCATTATCCTAGAGAAATCTTCCACAAAATTTTGGTATTAACCAGCTAATTTTAAGAAGCTTCCTATCTCACTTGCATTCTTTGGTTGCTTCCAGTTAAGAACAGCTTCAACCTTAGTAAGATCTGCCATTATTCCATCCTTTGAAATAATATGACCCAAAAATGATACACTATTGAGCTAAAACTCACACTTAGAGAACTCTGCATACAACTTACGTCTCTTCAAGATCTCTAGTGCAATCCTTAAGTGTTCAACACTTCTTGATTCTTCAAATACACAAGAATATCATCGATAAACACTATGACAAGTTTATCAAGATATTCCTTGAATATCCGATTCATCAGATCCATAGAAGCTGTAGGTGCATTTGTTAGACCAAAAAGCATTACCACAAATTCATAGTGACCATACCTCGATCTTAAAGTTGTCTTAGGAATTTCTCCTTCTTTTATCTTCAATTGATGGTAACCCGATCGTAAATCAATCTTTGAAAGCACAAATGCATCCTTAAGTTGATCAAACAAATCATCAATTCAGGGTAATGGATACTTATTCTTGATCGTCACCTTGTTCAACTCTCGATAGTTGATGCAGAGTCTCATGGAGCCATCCTTCTTCTTTACAAATGAAACAGGTGCTCTCTATGGTGAATGACTAGGTTAGATGAAACCTTTATCAAGAAGTTCCTTTAGTTACGAGTGTAACTCTTTTAATTCCACTGGAACCATTCTATACGGTGCCTTAGAATTCGGATCAGTGCCTAGAGCGAGCTCGATCTCAAATTCAATTTCTCTATCTGGAGGTAAACTTGATAGATCATCTGGAAATGCCTCAGGAAATTCTCAAACCACTGTAACATCATCAATATTTGTTTTTTCTTCTTGACTTTTATCTACGATGTTCACCAAATAACCCATACAATGTCACAACCTGCCTTTCTCGGGCTGTGATTAAATACTTTTCTTACTTGTGTATTTATGGAACTTGGGAATTTTTTTTTTAATTATAATATATTACACATACGTACTTAACCATCACTCGTAATACAAATATGTACATATACTTACATAAACGAACCTTCTTTTATAATATTATTTGTTAAATATTTTCAAAAGAGATTTTGTCTCACTTAACTATATTACAGCTTTTATACATTAAGTTTCAAAATAACTTGAAACACAAAACAGCGAAGACATGTCTATAGCAGTATCCATACCTGGTTCTTCACATTGCTCATGTTCCACCACCACCAACTTATCAGTGAAGTTACTCTAACCTTTTCGTAGGAGTACCTATAGCATGAAATAACCTATTGAGCTTAAGCTCAGTAAGTCTAAACTTAGCCAAAATGCATCATATGCTAGTATGCATGATCCATTTATGCTTTCTTATGAACTTTCTTTATTCTTGTCATCTCTTATCTTTATCTAGGGCCTAAGTGTTCATACCACATTCGCGCATAGTTCTTCATAAGATCGAAACCATCATCTCACTTTAACCTTTAACTCCCCTTTGCATCGGGAGCAGGTACGACACTTTTACTAGTGGTGATCCATTTACCAGTCTAATTATTTAGGTTATCATACCATGTGTGTCAATATACTTACATTCTAGGTGCAATACATATGCACTTTTTCAATTGTGTAATACACACGAGTATATTTGCATAGGAATACTGAATGTAATACATATACACTTAAACCTACTAGTTCATATTGTAGGTGGTTTGGAACTTACTTGTTTTGGCTGCTACGCACGCCAACCTTAGTCCTCTTTTTCCTAATCTTCTAGTGTCCTGTTAGCCAATTACAACACTATTAGCCAAATTTTTACTATTTTGTCTCATGTGTCAAAACAAAACATTCTTTAATTAATAGACTGGTTATATACCTATCTATTGCTCTAATAATCTCAGACTCTCTTAATCCTATCTTACTCTATCCTATCGTTTCTAACGAAAGGTGAAAATCTTATTACTAATCCTTTTTTCGTTTTTGGACATTTCAGAACCATTTGGGACACCTGTAGAAAAATGACAATTTTGCCATCCATGGGCCTTTTTAAATTTCCCGAGCTCGATTTCGCTATTTTAACAAAGATTGTTGCTTATTAGCTTTAAAACAAAGAACTTGGGGTGTTGGGTTTTCTTATTTTACATTAATGCCCTAGTTTAATAAAACTTTACAATTTCGTCCCTTATTTGAAAATTTTGACGATTTTGCCCCTAGGACTAAAAATAATCTCTTTAAACCATAATTTTCTATTTTTCCATAAGGATCAGATTTGCTCAAAATACCATACCCAAATTCCTTTTGAAAAATAATATTTTTGCCCTTTGAATTTTTTTTCCAATTTTAATAAATTTTGTAAAATCTATAACTCACAAACAGAAGTGATTTTCGACGAACCGCTTACGATTCCTAATAGTTTCATCGAGATCTACAACTTTTTTGTTTTGACTTTTTCAAATTTCCCACTGTATAGGGGTGTTTTTGGTCATTTTTTAAATCTGTCGAGAAAAACTTTTTCTTTGCAATTTAGTCCCTAGTTGTTTTTTTGAAAAAAATCAACTCTAAAACAACATTCCAGCCATTGTGAATGCAGGTTCTACACTTCCTAAAACCATTTTCATGCCCAAATCACAATTCTAACCCTAAACACTAAAACTTTACAAAAACTATCCTATTTTTCACCAAATAGAAAATTTACCCATCCATATCTCAAATTCACCTCAAAACATGCCATAAGATCATTTTAAGCATGCCATAACCTTTTCTAAATCATTACATACCATACTTGAAGGAAATCAAAGCAAAATCATCATGAACTTTGAAATTTGGAAAATTGAACTTTAACAAAGAAAAAGTCATGATCTTGCACCTTAAACACTTGATTTCCTTGCCAATTCTCCTAGACATATTTCATGGAAGAAAAAAACTTCATTAACTCCCTTGAATCCCCAAAGAAACTCTTAGAAAAACTTAGAAAAAGTTTGAATCTTACCTTGAAAATTAAAGAAATCCTGAGTTTACAACTTGGTCCTGCTTGGAATTTGCTTGAAAATGGTTATATGAGAGGATTTGTTTGAACAAAATTTTTGAGAGGGATGAACCAAAGGATGCCGAACTTGATGGGGAAGAAAAATGAAAGGATGTTAGTAGTTTAAGTCTTTAATTAAGACTTATCTAAACGTTTTTTTTTATGGGTGAGTCACCCACTAGGTTATGATTATGGGGATTAGTGGCCAATTATGATTGGGCCACCTTTCATGATATGGTGGCCCAATAAGGATTCATTGGGCTTCCACTTAGTGAGACCCACCACTTTACACAGTGTAATTGTTCATCACACAGTATTTTCTTATACCATTGAGGTGAAACCGTTGGAAAACCTATTCTTGAACTGTATTAAATATCCTTCCTATTCTTTGGTTACCCTTTGGAACCCAAACACAACATTTCCTGTATTTGTGTTTTTACCTTAGCAGGTACTTATACCGTGTCGTATCCCTTCTTCACTATTTTAGGGTTTTGACATGTTTTTCCACCTTATTTCTATCGTAATCGTGCATTTATTTACATCACAATGTTATAATTAATTGTGATGTAAAATTCATTCCATGGATTTTTTCACAAATTTTCAAACATTTATGCTTTAAAAATTTGCATTTGGCACTATCCAGTATTGCATCGAGTCTATAGTAAAATTTTCTATTGATACTTCTTATTTGTACATTATCATAATTTTTACAAAAAATATAATATTTAAGGATAAATTCATTAATTAAACCCAATTAAATATGAAATTTTATTAACGAGCTTGGTCATCACATATAGCCACTTGTTAATAACTTTCTTGCTTTTACAGTTGACAAAAACATATTTAGCTTCTTTCTTGACTCGCCCACGAACACGAATCTTCCTTCACTTTCTGGATGAAAAATTACCTTTCATCTTTGGCACTTAATAGAAGCATTATACTTAGGAAATCCATCTCGAAAATCATATATAGTCATACATATCGATTACAGTAAGATTGAAAAAAAGTTCTCTTTCGAAAATCTGTAAAGGAACTGTATATAAATAATGAGTAGACATCATCACTTCCCTAAAGGGTAGTGTCGTAGTGAATCCCTGTCTCAGAGGTTCTAGATGTTCTCTTAACTTCTTAGCAAAAGATAAAGATATAAATTAATGCGTGGTACCCGTATCAAATAGAGCATATGCATTAAAAGAAAGGCTTGAAATCTAACCTGTGAGAACATTAGAGGTTTCAAATGCCACTTGATCCTTCATCATTGCATAAATGTAAGCATTGGTAGGTGGGGCTTCAAGTTTTCCTTGGTTTATCAATGGTCCCTCTAAATTAGCTTGCATATGGTGAAGCTGAGCATAAGGAGTTCTTTGCTGACTTTGAGCATTAGATTGAGTATGGCAGTTCTTGGCAAAGTGACCCTCATGTTTGCAAATAAAGCATTGGTTTGATCCAAGACGATATTCACCTGGATGCTACTTTCCACACTTGGCACATGGTTGTATCTGCCTGTAATTATTCTTATATTGACCACCACTATGTTTCTTGTTGCTTTGACCCTCCTGGTTCTAAAAATTGCCCTTTCTCTTATTCTTCTTCTAGTTCTGATTGTTGTTGTTTATGCCCTGGGGTCGATTCTAAGTGTTTGTATTATTCGTAGGATGACTTGGTTGAGGCTAGTTTCACCTTAGTTTTGATAAGTGGAATTCAGCTTGTTGCACCCTTAAAATAACTTGTTCTTGATTTCTAAGTGGAATCGCCCCAACAATGATTGCTGTAATTTCTGGTCGTAGAACTGTAATCAACCTTTTGACCCTCTCACCTTCATTGCTGACCATTCTCAGGCAAAGGCAAGCCAACCAATCAAACTTAGCAACCACATCATTCACTGACACATCTCCTTGGTGAAGATTCTTGAACTCATCATAATGTTTCCAAGTGATGTTCATATGAAAGAAATTTACATTAAATTCCCAAAAAACATCTGCCCATGTCTTCTAATCTATATTTCTGCTTTCCTCGATCTCATCCCACCAGATTTTAGCTTCCATTGTCAGGCAGTACAAGGCACAAAGGACCTTTTCATTTTCAGTAAAAACCATAAGCTTTAGAGTGGCCTTGATTGTCTTCAACCATCCTTGAGTGACCAGGGGATCCTTAGAACCTTTAAAGTCTACCAGTTTAACAACTTCCGTCTAACCAATAAGGGCTCTTGGTAAATAGGTCTTGCTTCTGGTGCAGGAACTGAGGCTTCCATTCTTTGCTACTGAGGAGGAGGAGGCATGTTTTCACCTTGTCTTTTGCCTTCAAGGCTATTAGTTCTTAGCTCCTTGATCTCTCTTCTTTGATCTTGAAATTGTCTTTGTAGTTTAGCAATCATTGTCATCAGTCTTGCATCAGCTGGATTGTCAGTTCCAATGGTGGCTTGAGCATGAGTTTGAGTCCTTCTATGGTTTTTCATCTTTGATTCTCTAAAAGAATTATGAACTTAGGAATGAACTTCCAATTCTAGGAGTGAAACAGGATTTCACTTCTAACTTTATGCACTAAGGCATTAATCACTATACATCTAGATCTTACACTTATCTTTAAGCTTACATCCACATCAATTTAGCTAAAACATAATTACTTGGAGGACTTTAATTGACGTGTGGCAATGTGTATTGGAAAGAAAATCCGCTCTGATACCAAGGCTTGTAATGCCCCCTTACGGACGTCATAAATGTCGTTACTTTTACCATTGTTATCATTATTTTAAGATAAACTATTCAAATAATATATAGTTAAATATACATATATCAGGATCTATGCATACATATTTTAATTTAAAATACTTTTAAAACTACTTATATATATATTTAAATAGTTTATCAATACCAAAATAATGAAACCATAATCTTAAATAAATATTAAACAGTCATTCAAATCTGCTTTACCAATTTGGCAGCCGAACTTCAGACACCGACAGGCTGAACATGAATGGCAGTTTGAACTTCAATCATCGACAAGCCGTCAAAGGCGCTACAAAATTAGAGTTTTAAAACACCTAGATCGGTAGGCCGATACAGGGCAATGGGCAAGTTGATTGTAACATCAATACTCTGGCCAGTAATGGTCGGCAGGCTGATCTGCTGCCAAAACAAAAGTAAATTAAAACAATTATTAATACAACATAGCATGGAAAATTAACATACAATAATAAAATCATTATTCAAGAAAATAAATTCTTTTCGTGGCGTTCTTCTGTTTTCCAATCCAACATTCCTAGCACACACGCCCGTCCTCGTCATCTACCTATTCCATAATTCTTTTACCTATGACTGCAACATGATGTAAAACTAAGTCAGCAAAAGTTTAATAAGTACACTTTCCTATCTCGCAACATAAAAGATTTCATAAAAATCATTGCATGATATCCTCATCAAAATCATCATAATCATAGTAGTGCACTTAGCACAAGTTCATATAGAACATATCTTTTCATGAAAACTTCCATATTAAAATTGCATTCATTTTATCTTTAGGAGCCCAAGTGTTGTACTATTAGCATCATCATAGGCGCGCTGTCATGAGAGAAGAGTGGTAGCTAGTCCCAAACCAAACATGACAAGTCCAATTTTGGGATATCATAAACATAACATTGGGTGTGTAACACTTAATTAGTTGATGCATATATAAATATATACATATTTTTAAGCTTTGACATACCTCATCATCAAGACATTCATTAAACCTTCTTGTAACATCAAAAGCTTTTATGATAAGACTTAATTTAAAGACAACTTAAAAATTATCATGAAACATATTCTTAAAACTTTTCATAAACTTTCATCATGTTGTAAGTGAAAATGTACTAACTTGACTTACTTGCTTACTAAACCTTAATTTGGGTGACGTTGCCATGGTCCTCGATATGCTCATCTTTTGGAGTTTCATGTCAATCATTCATATACATATGGAATTATTATTCACTTCATAATGTCATTCAATACCACTATACATTACATACTCATTAACATAAAATCTGCCAATATACACTAAGCAGTGAGCAATCTTAATCATAAATTATGTATTAAATTATTTAAGATATAAAATAAAGTATAAAAATTACTACATATATTAGACACATAGAACTTTAACATATTCAAGATTTAGCTTTAAATAAAGTTGGAATAATTCAAAACATATATTTGAAATCAGGGGTAAAATTAAGTTTAAATACATAAAGCAGTGAACACCATTTAATCATCCTCTTTAAATAAATAACATAAAATTGGTTTGACTCTAAAACTTTTATGACAATCTTTAAACATATAATTATAAGATCATAACAAGTTTCATTGTCAAACAAATTCATTTAGCTATAATAAAAAGTCATAGAATCAATAAGTCAAGAATTTACAAATTTGACAACAACAAGGACCTAGTTTAAAGAAAGTTCAAGAACTCATAAAATATCCATAGAACCACTATAAAACTTTTGAGATCTTAACCTAACATATAAATGAATATTTTGACAAAATTTTATAAAAATCAAAATACGTTTGCCCCTTGAACATAGATTGTGTTTTTGTAAAACTTTACAGATCAACAATAATTTGCCCATGAGTGGCAGAGAATGAAAATTCAATATCAAAGCATAGACAACACCAAATGACATGAAACTTTGAGCAACATCATCTAACACATACATAAAGATCAAACTAAAATTTCATAGAAAATAGAAATTTGTAGGCAAAGTTATGGAAGTCAGAATCTAAAAGAAAATACAAACACAAGTTAAACTTAGAATAGATTCTTACTTCAACATGGAGCTTCTTTAGTTTTCTTTGAATTTGGTTGATAAAGTTTGAGATTCCTTAATGCTTCCCCACATCTTTGTAGCAACAATAAGGGAGAAAAGAATTGAAGATGAAAATGTGGAACAAGTTGGGTTGAAAGGATTTGTGAGAGAGAGAAAAATGTGAAGAAAGGAGTGATAGAATAAGGAAGGATGACCTTCCTTATTGGTAGCAATTTTTTTTTTATAAAATGGTGGAGTGAATCTGTGGGAGGTGGAGAGCAATTGAAGAGAAAAGTCTATGAATGCATGGGGGACATAATGATATCAGCTTGACTAACCATGTGATTCTTTTTCAAAGACAACCTATGAATAACTAAAGAATAAAATATGGTGTTGGTTTCAAATTTGAAATTCAGATCCTTTCTTAAAAGCCAACATCGTATACCATAATTATTCATTATGTTTAACATCATTAACGACATGAACATTCCAAGCAAATCAATTTTACATGACCATTACCTATAATAAATCTCAAAATAAATGGCTAATAACATTATTTCATAAAAAATTACATAACGCCGTTAAACAACAAGCATTTATCATTACATGAAAAATGGCGGGTGTTGCAAGACCATAGGTTATATTGTCATATTACCTTCTCCTACTCATTGTTTAAAAGATGTGTTTTATCTTATAAAACATCCAATGTTTCATAATTCTAGTAAATAAAAACAAATTTTAATTACTAGGTTCTATTTTGCGTTAATAGAATCCTATCCTATTTACACTTAAATATTGCTAGATTTTCTAAAAATCTAGAGTTATTATGAATTTTCTAAGCTACCCAACTTTAAACAATTTAGAATTAGATAACTTATAATTAATGTGAATTTTACTAAGTTTTAACTGTTAAAACTAAAATCACATTATTTGGTTGATTAATAAAATAAATTAAAATTCTTTAAAACCAACCTAATTAATTTAATCTCATTAAATTGATTCTAACGCATATTAAATCATTTTATAAACAACTTTATAAAAAATGAAATAATACACAAGTGTATGCATGTCATGTTACAACAACTATAAATGGACACTTTCCTAGATGACATGTTATAATGCATGAACATGTTATCACAAATATCACATAAAATAACAATGAAAATAACAGATTTTTGACTAAGTCCTTTTGGATAATTAAATTACAATGCATAAAAAATAAGATAAATAAAAAAAATTATAGGGGTCTTCTTGTAACAACATATTTCCCAGCTCCATTGAAGTAGAATTCACCAGGCAGTTACCTTTTAAAAAATTTGATAGGCCCAAGTTCTTAATTGGGCCAGCAATCCAATTTGTTACAAAAGGCAACCAAGTCTACTTTTCTTCCTGATCATGATTTCTCCTTCGAGCATCAAAGCATCTACCACTCCTTTTCGTGGTACTAATATAAAATCATGGCTACGGTGTACTTGATGCTTCTATCTTTAATTTTGTTTAAATGCCTTTTGCACATTAATGTCCGTCAATGGCTTTTGCTATGCACGTGATAGTGACTTTTCCTAGTTTAAATGCCTTTCGCAATTAATGTGCATCAATGGCTCTTACTGTGCACATGAAAGTGCCTTTTGTTTTTATTTTTATTTTTATTTTAAGGTTGCTGTATGTGGACATCAAAGATGTAGGTGTGGCTTTTGATTGCTTTTTGCCATATAAACGTAGTAGTTATCCAAGTGAATAGAGGCAAGGAAAGTTAGTAATTGATGTGATATGCATATATAGGGTAACCATGTGCATGTGTTTCTTCATGTGTTGCTTTTAGTGTTTCACATAAATGGAAAGAAGAAAATAGGCAAACAATAATAAATTACAAAAAACCCATGCCCCCTTATGGGCTTATACAAATTTGATCTAATCAAATAGAAAATAAAAATAGCAATCCAAAAGGACTATATAATTAAATACCAAAAATCCATTCATAAAATAACCATTCATCACATAAACAAAAGTTTCAAAATGCAAAGTGCCCACAACATGCATCAAGTACATGAAATTATCAAAATAAAATCATGTTTAATTGAAATTATATATGCTATATCTAATGCCATTTGTTGGAGTTAAATATGAAAAGCAACAGAAGGAATGGATCATTGACAAAAAAAAATTTATTGAAAACTTTGTTTGTCGAGAATAGCTATATAATTTTAATTAATAATTGAAAGCGTGAAGGATTTTTACAAACCTCTTGAAGAACTATCAAGATATCCTAGCTTTCCTCTTTGACACCACAATCTTCCAAGCCAGGCCTCCACACCAATGGAAAGACGAGTGAGTGTCAAACTGCAAGAATGAATTTACCTCACACTTTTCTAGATTACTATGTACTCAACACATAAGATAGTAGACCTTTTTTTATAGAAACAACTCTTGGTTTTTCTCTCTGAGTATTCTGTAAAAGTTAGATGAAAGATAAATTTAGATAACTATTATCTCTATCTTTTTATATCTGAGCAGTTAGTTACTTTTTTAGTTAATTTAAATTTATTTTAAATCTGAAACAACTACCATATCAGATATATAGGGAAGGGATATACTTCACAATCCTTATCCCTTTTTTATTTTTTTTTATTTTATCTTAACATCACATTATATATCTCATATGTATATAAATGAATTCAAAACTTAAAATTGATTCACGTTAACATGAATCTATTAATATATATATATTTAAATGAATTCAAAACTTAAAAATTGATTCGCTTTAACATGAATCTATTAATATATATACATATAAGTAAAAGTAAATCATGTTATATAATATGTATTGTTAGACATGTATGCCCTAAGGAGTAAAAAGGTAATACGTTTTTGGAGACATTTTTATCAATAAAGAATTTATTCATTTATATATACCAAATTTTGTCCTCTTTACGTTCATATTTGTTGAATGTATGATAAGCAAACAGTAGTCTGAGACTGTCAGTCTAAACCTTAAGAATTGGGCATATGATGGACTGAATATACGAAAGGCATGATTCTTAAGGTGACGGTCTAAAACATATGATCCGCAATCGAGAGAATAAAGTTAGGCACTTTATTCATGTAAAGATTGTTATGTTGTCTATATCCCTTATGGGAGATGGTTTGTCTTGACCATCGAAGTTGGACTCCGTGAATAGAAACATTGGCACGTTGTCATAGGTGACGATGTGTTGGATCGGGACATAAAGTGAATTGATTTGGATTAATAATTCTGTCTTGGCAAATCAATTTACTTTAGACAATCATTTGTATTGTATCTTAATTCTGAGATGAATAGTGGGCCCGTTGTCTCGACTTGTGTCTTTTGATGTACCAAAGGGTGACACCCACATTTCAATAGTGGTATGCATGCCAGTACGTTGGAGGCATGGCTCTTGATAGCGTAGACTTGTTATTTATAGATATGAAATCCATAGCTCCTCTTTAGGAGTAATGATATCCTCTTATATGCATTGTCCTATAATTGAAAAACTAGAGTGCTCAACCATTTGGATACATAGGTGTAACCGAATGGTATACTATCTTTGGATGGTGAGTTTTCTAATGGTGAGACAATGGAACGTAAGATAAAAATAATTGGGAAGGTAAGACAGAACTTGTCCTTAAGCCGATTATGGATTATCATATGGGGATACGATACACTATGATATGTCATGGAGACTTAGCTACACGAGCTTCGTAATTCTATAAAGTTCGAGAATGCAGCTCCAAGCTTTTAGTGGAGCAGCGTTGGAGTTGATAATTGTGAAATGTATATCTGGGATATTGGGTTTCATAATTATCATGAGCTTGAACTTTATAGGTCCATTTTGGTCCCCTTCGCTAGCTCACAAAATCCTGTAATGACACGGCGTGCTTTTCCAATAATTGGTGACTTATGTCGAATTTATCAAATTGGTTTAAAATTTATAAGAATCAAATAATTCATGTCTGTTTATTGGTTGAATTAATTTTGTAAGAAATTAGTTCAAGATAAACTTGTTGAATTATTGCGATCAGATAATTCTTGTCTGTTTATCGGTTGTTTTAATTTTGGACAAATTAGATCAAGATAAACTTGTAGAATTATTGTGAATTGATTTATTTTCTTAGAGATTATCTTGATAAAGTTTGTTTTGATTAGATAACTTCTCTATTTGGTTATTTGAATCAAAACTGAGACTTTATCCTTTAGAATCTCGGGTGAAAAATAAAAGATTCGTGGAGATTTTTTCTCCAGAGTTTGGCCTACCGGATGACGTGTTCGGCCTATCGATGGGGCCAGTTTGGCCTGCCGATCAGCGAGAGATAAGATTATGCATTTTCACGTGAATCTTATCAGATATTGATTCGAACTTGATTCTGTTTCAAATTTTTGAGACCTATTCTGATAAGGACTGACCCCAGGACCAATAGCTATATAAAGGGAGTGAGTCTTATGATTTACTTAGATCAATTTGAGAGATTAAGAGTGATACTCTTCTAGTGAGTATCTGAAAACTCCCAGAGAGCTTTTGTTCACAAATCACGAACACTAGCTTTGGGTTCTCTCTATTGGTTGGAAGGAGAGTCACCGATGGAAGAGCTATACGTGTGAGCCCACACTTACTCCGGTTGTGGATAGAGAATAGCAAAGAAGACCAGTTAGTTGAGGCTCTTCTAAAACATTACTTCTCTACACAGGTTGCGGAGGTTCTTCGGCACATAGAGGTTAGTAAGATCTGTCTAATTTATACGTATAACATGTCAAACTTGTGTTTTGAAAAATACTTTGATGAAAAATTTTAGAAATTCTGCTGCGCACTTTGTTTCCAACAATTGATCATATTATATGCATAAATTTTGTGATCTTAATCTCTCCTATGCTTGAATTGAATTTTATAGAGAGATGGCACTCTAGGTTTCTATATAATATATATGTTGTCATGGATTATGTGGTGAATGTTTATTAATTAATTATGGTTGATTAAATCATTGTTTAATTATTTATTAATTAATTAATTCATACCGGTTATGGTTCCTTAGAGGTTAGAATATGTATTTAAGTTTTTCATGTAATTAGATGGCGGACTATCATCTCCGTCTAAGAATTGTTATTTAATTTTAAATTTATAAGAATTTTGTAATTAAATGATTATTTAGAGAAGATGGAACGAGAAGTCAGATCTTGAAGAGATAGATGATGGCGCCTCCAGGTATTTCCTAAGTCTCTAATTTTATGTTTTTGAATTGTTGAAAATAAAATTGATGAATTGCGTTAAAAGTTGTATTTTCTGGAATAAGGGTTTTTTGCTCGGTCGGCATGCCGGACGTCACAGCTCGGCAGGCCGTTGGTCACAAATTAGCAGGCCGAACGTGTGGTCCAGTAGGCTGATAGTGGGGCAGAAATTGGGGTGCTTTGTCGGCAAGCCGTTGTATTAGATCGGCAGGCTGATGAAGCATGACCGGCAGGCCGATGAAGCATGACCGGCGGGCCGGTCACCCAGATCAGCTTGCCGACCGAGAGCTGCCAAGTGTCCAAAAAAGGTACAATTTTTTTGGTGCAGTTTTAATTTTATTTTTTAGACGATTTTGAGAAACATTATATTTGGATATGAACAGAAATATGAAGTATTCGATTCATACGAGATTGAAGACTTAAAGATGAAAATTACATGAAGAAGGATACAGCTTGAGGATTCAAGAATGAAGAATCGATAAATGTCTCGATTATTCTCTTGTAATCTTAGTTTTCTATTCCCTAGGGTGGAACCATAATATTACGGTTATTATTATTTTGCTTGTAGCTTTGCTTGATTGCTTTACTTGTCTGCATTATAATATGATTTACCATGTATATTGATAAGATGTCATATAGAATAGGGAGTGCCGCTCATATTAAGATTGTTCATGCATAATTTTAAAATAAAACCTTGATTTCAAAAGATTGAGTGGGAGAAGGTTTTTGAAGAGAGGACCTAAGGCCTCCATCGTTGGTCCATAGGAAGAACATGGTGGTCCCGACCCCTAGGAAGAGATTTCTATCATGTACCAAATTGGATCTCTGAAAGGATAAGGTATTTTAGTGTGATTTATGGTTGCATACCCCTAGGTGGTGATTATAAATCATGGATAAAATATTGAAACGATGGTTATACACTCACATTAATTTTATTATTAACCTCCCCTAGGAGCTCTGTTAATAAAATTAATGGCCAAAGAAATGATTATTAGTATATGCTGGATCATACGGGTCCTGGATGGCATATATTAATCAGGATGGGATCCATGTTCCTGATTGAATTTGGCATGAATCCCTTAGGAGCTTGTTGAATTCTGAGTTGGGAATTATCGTCGTAAGGTTGTGATATTTTCAAGGTTTTGACACATAAACACATTTGTATGATTTTACATGATTGTGTTATCTTCCTAAATTATTATATATGTTTGCCTATATTTGGTATATGATTCTTTATTGTAGATTGAAAATGTCTAAAAATGCTTTATCATCGATACTTGACAAAAACCAATTAACCGGTGAGAATTATAACGATTAGAAACAGAACCTAGACATTGTCCTATCCTTTGAGAAACTGAAATATGTACTGACAACCCCTTGTCCTCCCTAGCCTACGGGAGACTCAAGTAATGAGGAATTCCAAGCGTACGACCACTGGAAAGATGCTAATGATCAGGCCCGCTGCTATGTTATGGCTAGCATGAACAACGTGCTGCAGGCTCAACATCAGGATTATGAGACTGCAAAGCAGATCTTGGATAATCTTGAGGACATGTTTGGAGGCCAGGCCATAACAAAGCAGCAAGGGGCGCTTTGGAAACTCTTAAACTGTAGACAGAGACCGGGGACATCTGTAAAGGAGCACATGATGTTGGTCATGGGTTACTTCGCTGAGGCTCAAACCAATGGAGCCGACATCGATGCTAAAACTCAGATGACAATGGTCTTTGAGACTCTGTCTAAGGAATTTATTCCGTTTAGAGCTACTTTTAATTTAAGTAATAGACAGGATATGACCTTGACAGAACTAATGAAACAGTTACAGGAGTTTGAACTGCTGATCAGGGAGTCTCCTGCTGGTGGTGAGGCCAACATGGTAGCTGCTTCTGGTTCCAATCCTAACTCTGGGAATGGAAAGAAGCAACGGGCCAAGAATGGGAAGTCTTCTATTCCTACTACTACCAAGAGCAAGAAGAAGAAGAAGAAGAACCCAAAGAAGCTTAAGTGCTTCTTCTGTGGTAAGGTCAGGCATATAAAGAAGCATTGCAAGGACTTCCTTTCCAAAGGAGGTAGGTGTGATCTTCTATATCTAGAAACTTGTTTGGTTGAGGAATCCAGTGACATCTGGGTCATAGATTCTGGTGCAACTAATCATGTTTGTGTTTCTTTAAAGGGATTCAAAGAAATGAGAAGTCTGCTACGTGAAGACTTAACGCTTCAGATGGGCGATGGATCCTTAGTCTCAGTGGAAGCAGTGGGAGATGTCCATCTTTACTTTGATAATTATAGGAATTTAATTTTACGAGATTGTTTTTATGTTCCTAAATTTAAAAGGAATTTAATTTCTATATCTTCTTTATTTAAAGACTCCTACGTGGTATCTTTTAATGAAAAAGTGGTGATTCATAAAAACAAATCTTTTATCTGTTCTGGATGGATGCAAAATAATCTATATCTTATCAAACCCAAGATGGACTTATTGCTTAATGCTGAGATAAATGATAATGACTCAAAAAGACTTAAAACTTCTCACTCTAATAAGATTTATCTTTGGCATTTACGCCTTGGCCATATTAACCTGAATAGGATGCAAAGGTTGGTAAGGGATGGACCTTTAAGTCACTTAAAGGTGGAATCTATACCCCAATGTCAATCTTGTTTGGAGGGTAAAATGACCAAAAGACCATACTAGTCTAAGGGCAATAGGGCCGAAGGGGTTCTAGAACTTGTGCATAGTGATGTTTGTGGACCGATGAACATCCGGACACGAGCAGGGTATGAGTATTTCGTCACTTTTATTGACGATTACTCAAGATATGGGTATGTGTACTTGATGCAAGACAAAAGTGAAACTTATGATAAGTTCAGGGAGTTTCGGGCTGAAGTGGAAAAGCAATTGGGTAGACCCATAAAGGCACTTCGATCTAATTGAGGTGGGGTATACCTTTCTGATGAGTTCTTAAGACACTTGTTAGAGAATGAGATTTTATCCCATTTGACTGCGTCGGGCGCTCCGCAGCAGAATGGCCTAGCGGAGAGAAGGAATAGGACTTTGTTGGACATGATTCGGTCCATGATGAGTTATTCATTATTACCTTTATCCTTTGGGGGATATGCACTGCAAACCGCATGTTATCTTTTGAACAATGTGCCTTCAAAATCGGTCCCTAAAACTCCTCACGAGTTGTGGACAAGACGGAAGCCATCCTTAAACCATATTCGCATATGGAGATGTCTAGCTCATGTCCTGTTTAAGGATCCGAATGAGTTGGAAGCACGTTCGGAAGTTTGTGTGTTGGTAGGATATCCAAAAGGGACTAAAGGGGGTTATTTTTATAATCCAAAGGAAAATAAAGTCGTGGTTTCAACTAATGCAACTTTCCTTGAGGAGAGTTACATGGACGACTTTAAACCTCGAAGCAAAGTGGTGCTGGAGGAGTTAAGGGGTGATCCGTTCACTCTTGAGGTTCTGAATGAAACCATTCCGATCGGTGTAGAAAAACCAAACAAACCTGAACAGTAACCTCAGGAGCTTCGGCGTAGTGGGAGGATCAGGCGTCAACTTGAGAGGTATATGTTCAATGGAGAGGTCTTCTTGGCTGAACCGGATGAACATGAAAGGGATCCTTATACTTACGTAGAAGCTATGGAGGATGTTGATTCAATACTCTAGACAGAGGCTATAAACATAGAGATAAAGTCTATGGAGACTAATCGGGTCTGGGAGCTTGTGGATCTTTCCGAAGGGGTAAAACCCATAGGGTGTAAGTGGATCTACAAGAGGAAAAGAGGAGTGGATGGAAAGGTCAAAACCTTTAAGGCTAGACTAGTAGCTAAGGGTTATACGCAAAAGGAAGGAATCGATTATGAGGAAACCTTTTCGCCTGTAGCCATGCTTAAGTCCATCCGAATTCTCTTGTCCATAGCTGTCACTCTCGACTATGAGATTTGGCAGATGGATGTCAAGACGGCTTTTCTAAATGGCGATCTTGATGAGTTCATTTATATGGAACAACCAAATGGGTTCAAGGTCGCGGGTCAAGAGGGTAAGGTTTGTAAGATGCTAAAGTCAATTTATGGACTTAAGCAGGCTTCTCGTTCTTGGAACACAAGATTTGATCAAGTGATCAAGACTTATGGGTTCTCACAAAACGTGGATGAACCATGTGTTTACAAACACATTAAGGATGGGAAAGTGGTTTTTCTACTACTCTATGTAGATGACATTCTGCTAATTGGCAATGACGTTGGGGCATTGTCATCGGTCAAATTATGGTTGACCAAGCAGTTTGACATGAAGGACTTAGGTGCGGCTAATTTTGTTCTCGGTATCCAGATCTTTCGAGATAGGAAGAACAAAATGATAGCTTTGTCACAGGCCGGCTACATAGATAAAATTCTCAGGAGGTTTGCAATGCAGGATTCCAAGAAATGTGGGCAACCATCTAGGTCTGGAATTACTCTTTCTAAGAAAGACTCTCCAAAGTCTTATGAAGAAAGAGAATACATGAAGAAGGTGCCTTATGATTCGGCAGTGGGTAGTCTCATGTATGCCATGCTCTGCACACGACTGGATATTAGCTATGCGGTCGGGATTGTAAGTCAATTTCAGGCTGATCCAGGACCGAACCATTGGGTTGCGATAAAGCATATTTTCAAGTATCTGAGAAGGACTTGAGGGTATATGCTTGTGTATTTGTGTGAGGATTAAACACCTCTAAGATACACTGATTCAGATTTTCAATCCTGTCTGGATTCTAGGAAATCGACTTTGGGGTTTGTGTTTACTCTGGGTGGTGGTGCCATCAGTTGGAGAAGTACGAAGCAAGATTGCACTTCGGATTCAACAATGGAGGCCGAGTATGTGGCGGCTAGTGATGCTTCGAAAGAAGCAGTGTGGCTTCGCAAGTTCCTTGGGGATCTTGAGGTAGTTCCTGGTATGGATAAAGCGGTATCACTGTACTGTGATAACAGTGCGGAGGTAGCTAATGCTAAGGGAATGAAGATTTCACAAGAAGAGTAAGCATATTGATCGAAAGTATCATGTGATAAAGGACTTCGTTGAGGGCAGGCATGTCACAGTGTACAAGATCACGTCAGAGGACAATTTAGCTGATCCATTTACGAAGACACTTACTGGGAGAGTCTTCGAGAGGCATGTGAAAGCTATGGGGATGCGAAATTTGCTGTATTTACTCACTTAATGCTAGTGGGAGATTGTTAGACATGTATGCCCTAAGAAGTAAAAATGTAATATATTTTTGGAGACATTTTTATCAATAAAGAATTTATTCATTTATATATACCAAATTTTTTCCTCTTTACGTTCATATTTGTTGAATGTATGATAAGCAAACAGTAGTTTGAGACTATCAGTCTAAACCTTAAGAATTGGGCATATGATGGACTGATTATGCGAAAGACACGATTCTTAAGGTGATGGTCTAAAACATATGATCCACAATCGAGAGAATAAAGTTGGGCGCTTTATTCATGTAAAGATTGTTATGGTGTCTATATCCCTTATGGGAGATGGTTTGTCTTGACCATCGGAGTTGGACTCCGTGAATAGAAACATTGGCACGTTGTCATACGTGACGATGTATTGGATCGGGACATAAAGTGAATTGATTTGGATTAAGAATTCTATCTTGGCAAATCGATTTACTTTAGACAATCATTTGTATTGTATCTTAATCCTGAGATGAATAGTTGGCCCGTTGTCTCGACTTGTGTCTTTTGATGTATCAAAGGGTGACACCCACATCTCAATAGTGGTATACATGCCAGTGCGTTGGAGGCATGACTCTTGATAGCGTAGACTTGTTATTCATAGATATAGAATCCATAGCTCCTCTTTAGGAGTAATGACATCCTCTTATATGCGTTGTTCTATAATTGGAAAACTGGAGCGCTCAACCATTTGGATACGTAGGTGTAACCGAATGGTATACTATCTTTGGATGGTGAGTTTTCTAATGGTGAGACAATGGAACTTAAGATAAAAATAATTGGGAAGGTAAGACAGAACTTATCCTTAAGCCAATTATGGATGATCATATGGGGATACGATACACTATGATATGTCATGGAGACTTCGCTACACGAGCTTCGTAATTCTATAAAGTTTGAGAGTGCAGCTCCAAGCTTTTAGTGGAGTAGCGTTGGAGTTGATAATTGTGAAATGTATATCTGGGATATTGGGTTTCATTATTATCATGAGCTTGAACTTTATAGGTCCATTTTGGTCCCCTTTGCTAGGTCACAAAATCCTGTAACGACACGGCGTGCTTTTCCAATAATTGGTGACTTATGTCAGATTTATCAGATTGGTTTAAAATTTGTAAGAATCAAATAATTCATGTCTGTTTATTGGTTGAATTAGTTTTGTTAGAAATTAGTTCAAGATAAACTTGTTGAATTATTGCGATCAGATAATTCTTGTCTGTTTATCGGTTGCTTTAATTTTGGATAAATTAGATCAAGATAAACTTGTAGAATTATTGTGAATGGATTTATTTTCTTAGAGATTATCTTGATAAAGTTTGTTTTGATCAGATAACTTCTCTATTGGGTTATTTGAATCAAAACTGAGACTTTATCCTTTAGAATCTCGGGTGAAAAATAAAAGATTCGCTAAGATTTTTTCTCCAGAGTTTGGCCTATCGGATGACGTGTTCGGCCTGTCGATGGGGCCTGTTCGGCCTGCTGATTAGCGAGAGATAAGATTACGCATTTTCAAGCGAATCTTATCAGATATTGATCTGAACTTGATTTTGTTTCGAATTTTTGAGACCTATTCTGATAAGGACTGACCCCAGGACCAATAGCTATATAAAGGGAGTGAGTCTTATGATTTACTTAGATCAATTTGAGAGATTGAGAGTAATACTCTTCTAGTCAGCATCTGAAAACTCCCTGAGAGCTTTTGTTCACAAATCACGAACACCAGCTTTGGGTTCTCTCTATTGGTTGGAAGGTGAGTCACCGGTGGAAGAGCTGTATATGTGAGCCCACACTCACTCTGGTTGTGGATAGAGAATAGCAAAGAAGACCAGTTGGTTGAGGCTCTTCTGGAACATTACTTCTCTACACAGGTTGCGGAGGTTCTTCGGCACACAGAGGTTAGTAAGATCTGTCTAATTTATACATATAACATGTCAAACTTGTGTTTTGGAAAATACTCTGATGAAAAATTTTAAAAATTCCACTGTGCACTTTATTTCCAACATGTATATATATATTTAAATTTAAAAATAAATCATTATTTATTTAAGAATAGATTTTAAATCAATTAATAGTTTAATTTTGTGTTCATATTAAAAAGATAATATGTGGTCCCACCATAAATGTGTCACACACAAAAATAAAATTATATTTAAATAATCTTATTATTTAAATCTTATCAATTAATTAATTTAAAACCTATTTAATTAATATAATTAATTAAATATAATCAATTAATAAATTAACTAATGATTAGTTAACTACAACAACATTTATCACATTACATTATGTATCACAGAGAACATTTTTCATTGTCACATTAATAACTCAAGTGTGAAATAATTAATTCAGAATTCAATAATTCCAAATTAAATATATATAATTCATTTTATGCATTAAATCCAATACAATGTTATAGAGGTGGCATTAGGGATCTATGGACCAATAACTCAAGCTCTAATAAATTTGACAATAAATTAAACTCTTTAATTAATGTGCCAAATTTATTAGTTTCAGTGTTACTCTACTAAAAACCTGAAACTGAACTCTTAAGATTATAGTGAGAATTACTCAAAGAAAATTAGTGAGAGTCTATAAATATAATCATTACATATAAGTCAGTCCAAAATAAATAGGTCATAATAAGAGCTAGGTTCAATTGCCGTTTACCTCTTTGTTAGACATGTATGCCCTAAGGAGTAAAAATGTAATATGTTTTTGGAGACATTTTTATCAATAAAGGATTTATTTATTATTCATATACCAAATTGTTGTCTTCCTTTTATTCATATTTGTTGAATGTATGATATGCAAACAAAATTCTAATGCTATTGGTCTAAACCTTTAAAATCAGGCATATGATGGATAGATTATACGAAAGATATGATTCTAAAGGCGATGGTCTAAATTATAAGATCCGCAATTGAGGGAATAAAGTTCGGTGCTTTATTCATGCAAATGTTGTTATGTTACCTATATCCCTAACGGGAGATGGTTTGTCTTGGCAATTAGAGGTGGACTTTGTGAATAAAAACATTGGTGCATTATTATAAGTGATGATGTATTAGATTGGGATATAAAGTGAAATTAACTTAGATTAATAATTCTGTCTTAGCAAATCAATTCACTTTAGACAATCATATGTGTTGTTTCTTAATCCTGAGATGAATAATGGGGTCGTTGTCTTAACTTATGTCTTTTGATATACCAAAGGGTGACATCCACATTTTATGTTGGTATGCATGCCGGTACATTGGAGACATGACTCTTGATAGCATAGACTAATTATTCATAGATACCAGAATGCATAGCTCCTCTTTAGGAGTCAATGATATTGTCTTATATGCGTTATCCTATAATTGGAAGACTGGAGTGCTCAACCATTTAGATACATAGGTGTAACCGAATGGTATACTATCTTTGGATGGTAAGTTTTCCAATTGTGATATAATGAAACGTAAGAGAAAAATAATTAGGAAGGTAAGACAGAATTTATCCTTAAGCTAATTATGGATAATTATATGAGGATACGATACATTATGATATGTCACGAAGACTTAGCTATTCCGGCTTCATAATTCTATATAGTTTGAGAGTGTAGCTTTAAGCTTTTAGTAGAATAGCATTAGAGCTGATAATTCTGAAATGTATATCTAGGATATTGGGTTTCATAATTATTGGGAGCTTGAACTATATAGGTCCATCAGGTCCCCTTTGCTAGCTATAATAAATCCTGTAACGATACCGTGTACTTTTTCAATAAATTGGTAATTTATGTTAAATTATTAAATTGGCTGAAATTAGATAGGATTAGATAATTCATGTCTGTTTATTAGTTGATTTAATTTTGTGAAAATTAACGCAACATAAACTTGTTAAATTATCTAGAATGTTTATTTTCTTAGAGATTATCTAGATATGACAGTTTTAATCATATAACTTCTCTATTGGGTTATTTGAATTAAAACTGAGGCTTTATCTAAAGAATCTCAGGTGGGAAATAAAAGATTCGGATGAATCATTTATCGTAAGTTTGGCAAGGCAATCTTTAGGTTTGGCTACTGAAGGAGTAAGTTTGGCAGGCCGATCTGTTGGTCTGGCCTACCAACCAAACAATAATTTGATCACATGTTTTTACGAGATTTTATCATATATTGATCCAGCTTCAAATTTTTGAGGCCTTATCTGATAAGGACTAACCCCTAGGTCCAACATCTATAAATAAGGAGTGAGAGTTATAAGTTATTTAGATCAGTTAAGAAATCAAGAGTGAGCACTCTATTTTGTGAGTCTCTAAAACTCCTGTGAAGAGCTATTGTTTACAAATCACAAACGGTAGTTCTGGGTATTTCTCAATTGATTGGAAGTAGAGTCACCAGGGAAGAGTTGTACAAGTGTGCCCACACACATACCGATTATGGATAGAGAATAACAAAGAAGAACAGTTGGTTGAGGCTCTTTCAGAACGTCCTTCTCTTCACAGATTGCAGGAGCTTTTCGGCATACAAGGTTAGTAAGATCTGGTTAATTTATGCATATAACAGGTCAAACTTGTGTTTTAGAAAATACTCTGATTAAAAATTTTAAAATTTCCACTACATACTAATTTTCCAACAATTAATATCAGAGCCATCGTTTTTACATAAATTTATAATAAGACTTATCTTTAGTATTTATGATTAGGTCATATTTACCTGAATAGGATTCAAAGGTTGGCAAGGGAAGGACCTTTAAGTCACTTAAATGTGGAATCTATACCACAATGTGATTCTTGTTTGAAGGGTAAAATGACTAAAAGACCATTTGGGTCTAAAGGCAATAGGGCCGAAGGGGTTTTAGAACTTGTGCATAGTGATGTTTACGGACCTATGAACATCAGGCACGAGAAGGGTATGAGTATTTCATCACTTTTATTGATGATTGCCCAAGGTATGGGTATGTGAACCTAATGCACCGTGAAAGCAAAACTTATGACAAGTTCAGGGAGTTTCAGGCTGAAATGGAAAAATAAATAGGCAGACCTATAAAGGCACTTCGATCCAGTCAAGGTGGTGAATACCATTTTGATAAGTTCTTGGAACACTTATTAGAGAATGTGATTCTATCCCATTTGACTGTGCCAAGCACACTCTAGCAAAATGGTGTAGCTGAAAGAAGCAATAGGACTTTGTTGGACATGGTTAGGTCTATGATAAGTTATTCATTATTGCCTTTATCCTTTTAGGAATATGCACTACAAACTGCATGTTATCTTTTAAACAATGTGCCTTCAAAATCATTTTTTAAAGCTCCTCACGAGTTGTGGATGGCGAAAAGGACATCCTTAAACCATATTCGTATATGGGGATGTCCGGCTCATGTCCTGTTTAAGGAAGCAAATAAGTTGGAAGCACGTTTGGAAGTTTGTGTATTTGTAGGATATCCAAAAGGGACTAAAGAGGGTTATTTCTATAATCCAAAGGAAAATAAAGTGTGTTTTCAAGTAATGCAACTTTGCTTGAGGAAAGTTACTTGGACAACTTTAAGCCTTGAAGCAAAGTGGTGCTCGAGGAGTTGACGAGTGATTCAATCATTATGAGGGTTTCGAATGAAACCGTTCCAATCAACGTAGAAAAACCAACTAAACAACAACTTAAAGGGCTTCGGTGGAATGGGTGGATTGGGTGTCAACCTGAGAGTATATGTTCAATGGTGAAGCCTTCTTGGCTGAACCGAATGAACATGATAGGGATCCTTTCACTTACAAAGAGGCTATGGAGGATGTTGATTCAAAACTCTGGACAAAGGCCATGAACACTGAGATGAAGTCTATGGAGACTCATCGGATCTAAGAACTTGTAGATCTTCTCAAAGGGGTAAAACTCATAAGGTGTAAGTGGATCTATAAGAGAAAGAGAGGAGTGGATGTAAAAGTGGAAACCTATAAGGCTAGACTGGTAGCTAAGTGATACACGTAAAGGACAGAATCAATTACGAGAAAACCTTTTCGCCTGTAGCCATGTTTAAGTCCATCCACATTCTCTTATCCATACGAGATTTAGCATATGGATCTCAAGACGGCCTTTCTAAATGGCTATCTTGATGAGTTCATTTATATGGTACAACCAAATAGGTTCAAGGCTAAAGGTCAGGAGGGTAAGGTTTGTAAGCTACTAAAGTCAATTTATAGACTTAAGTAAGCTTCCTATAATTGGAACATAAAATTTGATCAAGTGATCAAAACTTCTTGGTCCATACAAAATGTGGACGAACCATGTGTTTACAAACACATTAAGGTGGGAAGGTGCTTTTCTACTACTCTATGTAGATGACATTCTGCTTATTGGAAATGATGTTGGGGGGTTGTCATTGGTCAAATTATGGTTGACCAAGCATTTGACATGAAAGACTTAGGTGAAGCAAATTATGTTCTCGGTATCCAGATCTTTCGGGATAGAAAGAACAAAATGATAGCTTTTTCTCAAGCCAGCTACATGGATAAAATTCTAAAAAGGTATGCAATGTAGGATTCTAAGAAAAGTGGGCAACCATCTAGGTCTGGAATTACTTTTTATAAGAAAGACTTACCAAAGTTGACGAAGAAAAAGGATACATGAAGAAGATGCTTTATGTAACACCCACCTATTTTATGTAACGGATCACGTTAAGTTAGTAACAACGTTAAGGAAATTTTATTAATAATTTATGTTATATGTTATGAAATATGATTTTAATGTTACTAGCTTTTATGTCAAGTTTTATGACAGGTGACGACCGCATGGAAACGTTGTGCTCAAGTGTTCATGATTTTTTTAATGTATGTTTAATTATGATGCAATAATGAATTGAATGTTTAAATGTATGGCATTTAAAGACAATTCGGCAGGCCAGACTTTTAAGTTTGGTAGGCCAAAAAAGACTGCAAAAATCGACAGGCCGATGGGAACCATCGGTAGGCCGAACTTGGTGGAACCAGCAGGCCGAACACAGCTGACGAGTAGTCAGCAGAAATCTCTCCAAATTTATGGTTGAGATGATTACATTAAATGGGTGATTTATTGTGATTAATTGGCATAATAATGGAATAATTTTTTCAATTAAGGAAATAAAAGGTTTGACTTCGCATTGATTTGTATTATTTTAAGTGGTTTCTATTTTTTAGAGGGCAAAAATATGGCAAGTAAGACTAAAGTTTTGACTTTCCCTCTTTTCTCTCCTTCCTCCACGCCAATAGCCATCAATTAATCAAAAAAAAATTCTGACTTAATGGAGGGTATTGAATTTTTCGATTATGCTCATTACGTTAAAAATTTTTAACGTTCTTTTCCATCTTTTTCTCTCATCTTCTCACTCTTCTCTGTCTCAGTTTCTGAGACGTTTTCTCATTTCTCTCTTCCTCTTCTCTTCTCCACGAATTCCATTTCTTCTCTCTCGAAAGTTCTCTACAAGAAAATTGAAAGAAAAAGTTATATTTTCGTTGGTTGAATTCAAGGGTTTTGAGAAGAAAGTTTTTAAGGTAAGGACTCGTTTCTTTGTGTTTTCAAAAAAGCATTTCTTCTCCTCCATTCATCTGCAATACCTTTTCTTTAGGTATTGTATTTTGTCCTAAATTTTTAATATGTTATGCATGTATGTATTATGTGATGTTTCTCTAGGTTTCAAGTCATTTCATTGTTTCTATGATAAAATATGAATTTTCTATCCTCTACCCTTCACAGTAAAATATTGCTATTTGGATATAATGTAAGAAAATGTAATGTTTATTCAATGGGTAAATGAATGATGTTTTTCATGAAAGTTGACAAGAATGTGTATGTATATGTTATGATGTAGACTGCAAAGTTTGGTAATGTATGATGAGTGTAATTTTATGTTATGAAATTTCTATGAGATTAGGTTAAGAAAACTGTTTTAACAATGTTATTTTTGGATTTTTGTTTTATGAAATGTTTTATTTATTTAAATGCTTTTATTAATGAGGATATAATTTTGTGATATTGAAATGCATAATAATATGACGTTTGTATGAATTTTAAAATTAAAATAAATGTATTTTAAAATATTAGAAAATTTTTTCAAAAGATTTTCATGTTTGTAATGTATGAGATGTTTTGATGATAATACTTAAGGAAGCATGTTATGAATAATGTAATATGAGACGAATGTATATGTGAAGTGATATGAATGAATGTTATATGAATGGATGATTTACGCTATGACAATAGGTATTAATTTTATTTTTTTTTAAATGAAAAAATGACATGAACACATAAAGGAACAAGCACAACGAGACCGCGGCGTCGTCACCAGATCGTATTAAGGTTAAGTAAGTTAGCTTTAAGGTAAGTGCATTCTCACCTGCAACATGACACGTTTTACAAGGTTTGATGATATGTTCACAATGATGTTCATGATGATTTTATGGTTGTTTTCCTTAACGGATTTCTTATGAAAGATTTACATGATTTAAAGTTATGTATGTATGATGATGACATGTTTCAAAGTATGAAAATTATGTATATATGTATCACCTAATAAGTGTTGCACACCAATATTATGAAATGATATGTTATGATGTCATGTTTGGTTTGGGATTAGCTATCCTTCTCCTCTCATGATGGCGCGCCTACAATGATGTTTATGGTGCAACACTTGGGCCCTTAAGATAAAATGGAATAAGTTTTAATATGGTCAATATAATGAAAGATATGTTTCTATGAAATTGTGCTTAAAGCACTTCTATGATATGATGATGATGATGATGTATATGAAATGTTTTAAATTGTGAGAATTATATGTGCTTACTAAGCATTAGCTTAATCAAGATTATGTCATGTTGCAGATAAGGGTAAGAAGATCATGGATTAGGCGGAGGACATAGGAAGGCGTGTGAGCATTAAGCATGATGAATTGTAACCGGAAGAACGCCAAGAAGAATGTTTTTATGTTTTAAATCAAGTTTTATGTTTTGAACATATTTTTATGTTAAGTTTTAAGAATACTGGAACTATGTTTTTATATTTTATTTTATCATTTTAAAGAATTTTGATCTTCTGCATTTTTATGAAAAGTTGGTTTTGTTTTAAAAAAATTAAGTTTTCTCAAGGATTTTTGGCTCGGTCGGCCTGCCAATGTTTGAAAGTTTGGCCTGTCGATTACGTTTTTGGCCTGTCGAATGATGATGAGTTTTTAAGCTTGATTTGCAAAGCCTCTACCAGCCTACCGGTTGAGGAACTCTGGCCTGCCGATTATGTCCAGCCTGCCGAACTATGGGAGCATGTAACTATTAAATGATGTGATGTTTTTATAAGTTATGATTTTTATGTCTATTTTATTAAAACAAGTTTATGATCAATTTAAAGTATAATTAAATTAATTGTGGTATGGAATAAGTTAAACAATGTTGTTAAAAAAAATGTATGAATGGATCCTAGTTAAGTGTGTTTAATTATATTTACAATTTAAAGTGTCGTATAAGTTTTGTAATTTTGTTTATGTTTACAGTCCAAGTAAGTATGAATGTAAGAATGTAACGACATCTGTGACGTCCGTAAGGGGGGCGTTACAGAAGTGAATTGATTTGGATTAATAATTCTATCTTGGCAAATCGATTCACTTTAGACAATTATTTGCATTGTATCTTAATACTGAGATGAATAGTGGGCCCGTTGTCTCGACTTGTGTCTTTTGATGTACCAATGGGTGACTCCCATATCTCATTAGTGGTATGCATGCCGGTACGTTGGAGGGATGACTCTTGATAGCGTAGACTTGTTATTCATAGATATGGAATCCATAGCTCCTCTTTAGGAGTAATGATATCCTCATATATGCGTTATCCTGTAATTAAAAAACTGGAGCGCTCAACCATTTGGATACATAGGTGTAACCGAATGGTATACTATCTTTGGATGGTAAGTTTTCTAATGGTCAGACAATAGAACGTAAGATAAAAATAATCGGGAAGGTAAGACAGAACTTGTCCTTAATCCAATTATGGATTATCATATGGGGATACGATACACTTTGACATGTCATGGAGACTTAGTTACGCAAGCTTCGTAATTCTATAATGTTTGAGAGTGCAGCTCCAAGCTTTTAGTGGAGTAGCGTTGGAGTTGATAATTGTGAAATGTATATATGGGATATTGGGTTTCATAATTATTATGAGCTTAAACTTTATAGGTCCATTTTGATCCCCTTTGCTAGCTCACAAAATCCTATAACGACACGGCGTGCTTTTCCAATAATTGGTGACTTATGTCAGAATTATCAGCTTGGATTAAAATTTGTAAGAATCAAATAATTCATGTCTGTTTATTGGTTGAATTAATTTTGTAATAAAATTAATTTAAGATAAACTTGTTGAATTATTGGGATTGGATAATTCTTATCTGTTTATCGGTTGATTTAAATTTGGATAAATTAGATCAAGATAAACTTGTAGAATTATTGTGAATTGATTTATTTTCTTAGAGATTATCTTGATAAAGTTTGTTTTGATCAGATAACTTCTCTATTGGGTTATTTGAATCAAAACTGAGACTTTATCCTTTAGAATCTCGGGTGAAAAATAAAAGATTCGTGCAGATTTTTTCTCGGGAGTTTGGCCTACCGAATGACGTGTTTGGCCTGCTGATCAGCGAGAGATAAGATTGCGCGTTTTCACGCGGATCTTATCAGATATTGATCTGAACTTGATTCTGTTTCGAGTTTTTGAGACCTAATCTGATATGGACTGACCCCAGGACCAATGGCTATATAAAGGGAGTGAGTCTCATGATTTACTCAGATCAATTGAGAGATTAAGAGTGATACTCTTCTAGTAAGCATCTAAAAACTCCCTGAGAGCTTTTGTTCACAAATCACGAACACTAGCTTTGGGTTCTCTCTCTTGGTCGGAAGGAGAGTCACCGATGGAAGAGCTGTACCTGTGAGCCCACACTCACTCCAGTTGTGGATAGAGAATAGCAAAGAAGACCAGTTGGTTGAGGCTCTTCTGTAACGTTACTTCTCTTCACAGGTTGCGGAGGTTCTTCACACAAAGGTTAGTAAGATCTGTCTAATTTATACATACAGCATATCAAACTTGTGTTTTGGAAATTACTCTAATGAAAAATTTTTAAAATTCCACTGCGCACTGCTTTTCCAACAACTGATATCAAGGCCACGGTTTTTACATAAATTTATGAGTTTGTGATCATGTTATATGCATAAATTTTGCGTCTTTGTCTCTCCTATGCTTGAATTGAATTTTATAGAGAGATGGCACTCTAGGTTTCTATAAATTATATATGTTGTCATGGATTTTGTGGTAAAGGTTTATTAATTAATTATGGTTGATTAAATCTTTGTTTAATTTTTTATTAATTAATTAATACCGGTTATGGTTCCTTAGAGGTTAGAATATGTATCTAGGTTTTTCATGTAATTAGATGGTAGACTGTCATCTCCGTCTAGGAATTGTTATTTAATTTTAAATTTGTAAGAAATTTTATAATTAAAAAATTATTTGAAGAAGACGGATCTAAAAGACGGATCTAGAAGAATGATGATGGTGCCCCCAGGTATTTCCTGAGTCTCTAATTTTATGTTTTTGAATTGTTGAAAATAAAATTGATAAATTGCATTAAAATTGTATTTTCTGGAATGAGGGATTACAGCTCGGTCGACATGCCGAACATCACAATTCGGCAGGCCAATGGTCACAGATCGGCAGGCCGGACGTATGGTCTGGCAGGCCGATAGTAGGGTAGAAATTGGGGTGCTCTGCCAGTAGGCCAAACTTTCAGTTTGGCAGGCTAAACCTTCATGGATCGGCAGACTGATGAAGCATGACTGGTAGGCCGATCACCCAGATCGGCCTACCGACCGAGAGCTGCCAAGTGTCCAAGAAAGGTAGAATTTTTTCGGTTCAGTTTTAATTTTATTTTTGAGACGATTTTGAGAAACATTAAATTTGGATATGACCAAAAATATGAAGTTTTTGATTCATAACGGGATTGAAGACTTGAAGATGGGTATTGCTTGAAGAAAGATACAGCTTGAGGATTCAAGGATGAAGAATCGATAAATGTCTCGATTATTCTCTTGTAATCCTAGTTTTTCTACTCTTTAGGGTGGAACCATAATATTATGGTTATTATTATTTTGCTTATAGCTTTGCTTGATTGCTTTGATTGTCTGTATTATAATATGATTTACCATGTATACTGATAACATGTCATATAGGATAGGGAGTGCCGCTCATATTAAAATTGTTCATGCATAATTTTAAAATAAAACCTTGACTTCAAAAGATTGAGTGGGAGAAGGTTTTCGAAGAGAGGACCTAAGGCCTCCATCGTTGGTCGATAGGAAGAACATGGTGGTCCCGACCCCTAAGAAGGGATTTCTATCATATACCAGATTGGATCTCTAAAAGGATAAGGTATTTTAGTATGATTTATGGTTGCACACTCCTAGGTGGTGATTATAAATCATGGATAAAATATTGAAACGATGGTTATATACTCACATTAATTTTATTATTAACCTCCCCTAGGAGCTCTGTTAATAAAATTAATGGCCAAAGAAACGATTATTAGTATATGCTGGATCATACGGGTCCTAGATGGCATATATTAATCAGGAGGGGATTCGTGTTCCTGATTGAATTTGGCATGACTCCCCTAGGAGCTTGTTGAATTCTGAGTTGGGAATTATTGTTGTAAGGTTGTGATATTTTCAAGGTTTTGACACATAAACACATTTGTATGATTTTACATGATTGAGTTATCTTACTAAATTATTATATATGTTTGCTTATGTTTGGTATATGATTCTTTATTGTAAATTGAAAATGTCTAAAAACGCTTTATCATCGATACTTGACAAAAACCAATTAACCGGTGAAAATTATAACGATTGGAAATGGAACCTGGACATTGTCCTATCCTTTGAGAAACTGAAATATATACTGACAACCCTTTGTCCTCCCGAGCCTACGGGAGACTCAAGTAATGAGCAATTTCAAACGTACGATTGCTGGAAAGATGCTAATAATCAGGCCCGCTGCTATGTTATGGCTAGCATGAACAACGTGCTGCAGGCTTAACATTAGGATTATGAGACTGCGAAGCAGATCTTGGATAATCTTGAGGATATGTTTGGAGGCCAGGCCATAACGAAGCGGCATAGGACGCTTTGGAAACTCTTAAATTGTAGACAGAGACCAGGGACATCTGTAAAGGAGCACATGATGTTGGTCATGGGTTACCTCGCTGAGGCTCAAACCAATGGAGCCGACATCAATGCTGAAACTCAGATGACTATGGTCTGTGAGACTCTGTCTAAGGAATTTATTCCTTTTAGAGCTACTTTTAATTTAAGTAATAGACGGGATATGACCTTGACAGAACTGATGAAACAGTTACAGGAGTTCATACTACTGATCAAGGAGTCTCCTGCTGGTAGTGAGGCCAACATGGTAGCTGCTTCTGGTTCCAATCCTAACTCTGGGAATGGAAAGAAGCAACGGGCCAAAAACGGGAAGTCTTCTATTCCTGCTGCTACCAAGAGCAAGAAGAAGGAGAAGAAGAACCCAAAGAAGCATAAGTGCTTCTTCTGTGGTAAGTTCGGGCATATAAAGAAGCCTTGCAAGAACTTCCTTTCCAAGGAAGGTAGGTGTGATCTTTTATATTTAGAAACTTGTTTGGTTAAGGAATCCAATGACATCTGGGTCATAAATTTCGGTGCAACTAATCATGTTTGTGTTTCTCTGTAGGGATTCAAAGAAACGAGAAGTCTGCTACGTGAAGACTTAACACTTCGGATGGGCGATGGATCCTTGGTCTCAGCAGAAGCAGTGGGAGATGTCCATATTTACTTTGATAATCATAGGAATTTAATTTTGCAAGATTGTTTTTATGTTCCTAAATTTAAAAGGAATTTAATTTTTGTATCTTCTTTATTTAAAGACTCCTGCATGGTATATTTTAATGAAAAAGTGGTGATTCGTAAAAACAAATATTTTATCTACTCTAGATGGATGCAAAATAATCTATATTTTATCAAACCTAAGATGGACTTATTGCTTAATGCTGAGATAAATGATGATGACTCTAATAGACTTAAAACTTCTCACTCTAATGAGACATATCTTTGGCATTTGCGCCTTGGCCATATTAACCTGAATAGCATTCAAAGGATGGTAAGGGATGGACCTTTAAGTCACTTAAAGGTGGAATCTATACCTCAATGTGAATCTTGTTTGGAGGGTAAAATGACCAAAAGACCATACGGGTCTAAGGGCAATAGGGTCGAAGGGGTTCTACAACTTGTGCATAGTGATATTTGCGGACCGATGAACATCGGGGCATAAGGAGGGTATGAGTACTTCGTCACTTTTATTGACGATTACTCAAGATATGGGTATGTGTACCTGATGCACCACAAAAGTGAAAATTATGATAAGTTTAGGGAGTTTCGGGCTGAAGTGGAAAAGCAATTGTGTAGACCCATAAATGCACTTTGATTTGATCGAGGTGGGGAATACCTTTCTGATGAGTTCTTGGGACACTTGTTAGAGAATGGGATTTTATCCCATTTGACAGCGCCAGGCACTCCGCAGCAGAATGGCGTAGCGGAGAGAAGGAATAGGACTTTGTTGGACATGATTAGGTCTATGATGAGTTATTCATCATTACCTTTATCCTTTTGGGGATATGCACTATAAACTGCATGTTATCTTTTGAACAATGTGCCTTCAAAATTGGTCCCTAAAACTCCTCACGAGTTGTGGACAAGAAGGAAGACATCCTTAAACCATATTCGTATATGGGGATGTCTGGTTCACGTCTTGTTTAAGGATCCGAATAAGTTGGAAGCACGTTCGGAAGTTTGCATGTTTGTAGGATATCCAAAAGGGACTAAAGGGGGTTATTTTTATAACCCAAAGAAAAATAAAGTCGTGGTTTCAACCAATGCAACTTTCCTTGAGGAGAGTTACATGGACGACTTTAAACCTCGAAGCAAAGTGGTGCTTGAGGAGTTAAGGGGTGATCCGTTTACTCCAGAGGTTCCAAACGAAACCATTCCGATCAGTGTAGAAAAACCAAACAAACCTGAACGACAATCTCAAGAGCTTCGGCGTAGTGGGAGGATCGAGCATCAACCTGAGAGGTATATGTTCAATGGGGAGGTCTTCTTGGCTGAACCGGATGAACATGATAGGGATCCTTATACTTACGCAGAAGCTATGGAGGATGTTGATTCAAGACTCTGGACAGAGGCCATGAACATAGAGATGAAGTCTATGGAGACTAATCGGGTCTGGGAGCTTGTAGATCTTCCCCAAGGGGTAAAACCCATAGGGTGTAAGTGGATCTACAAGAGGAAAAGAGGAGTGATAGGAAAGGTCGAAACCTTTAAGGCTAGACTGGTAGCTAAGGGTTATACACAAAAGGAAGGAATCGATTATGAGGAAACCTTTTCGCCTGTAGCCATGCTTAAGTCCATCCGGATTCTCTTGTCCATAGCTGCCGCTCTGGACTACGAGATTTAGCAGATGAATGTCAAGACAGCTTTTCTAAATGGCTATCTTGATGAGTCCATTTATATAGAACAACCAAATGGGTTCAAGGTCGCGGGTCAAGAGGGTAAGGTTTGTAAGCCGCTAAAGTCAATTTATGGACTTAAGCAGGCTTCCCATTCTTGGAACATAAGATTTGATCAAGTGATCAAGACTTATGGGTTTTCACAAAATGTGGATGAACCATGTGTTTACAAACACATTAAGGATGGGAAGGTGGTTTTTCTACTGCTCTATGTGGATGACATTCTGCTAATTGGCAATGACGTTGGGGCATTGTCATCGGTCAAATTATGGTTGACCAAGCAGTTTGACATGAAGGACTTGCGTGAGGCTAATTTTGTTCTTGGTATCCAGATCTTTCGGGATAGGAAGAACAAAATGATAGCTTTGTCATAGGCCGGCTACATAGATAAAATTCTCAGGAGGTTTGCAATGCAGGATTCCAAGAAAGGTGGGTAACCATCTAGGTTTGGAATTACTCTTTCTAAGAAAGACTCACCAAAGTCTTATGAAGAAAGAGAATACATGAAGAAGGTGCCTTATGCTTCGGCAGTGGGTAGTCTCATGTATGTCATGCTTTGCACACTACCGGATATTAGCTATGCTGTCGGGATTGTAAGTCGATTTCAAGCAGATCCAAGACCGAACCATTGGGCTGCAGTAAAGCATATTTTCAAGTACCTGAGAAGGGCTTGAGGGTATATGCTTGTATATTCGGATGAGAACTTAACTCCTCTAGGATACACTGATTCAGATTTTTAATCCTATCTGGATTCTAGGAAATCAACTTCGGGGTTTGTGTTTACTTTGGGCGGCGGTGCCATCAGTTGGAGAAGTGCGAAGCAAGATTGCACTTCGGATTCAACGATGGAGGCCAAGTATGTGGCGGCTAGTGATGCTTCGAAAGAAGTAGTGTGGCTCCGCAAGTTCCTTGGGGATCTTGAGGTAGTTCCTAGTATGGATAAAGCGGTATCACAGTATTGTGATAACGGTACGGCGGTAGCTAATGCTAAGGAACCAAGATTTCACAAGAAGAGTAAGCATATTGATTGGAAGTATCATGTGATAAAGGACTTTGTTGAGGGTAGGCATGTCACGGTGTGTAAGATTGCGTTAGAGGACAATTTAGCTGATCCATTTATGAAGTCACTTACTGTAAGAGTCTTCGAGAGGCATGTGGAAGCTATGGAGATGCAAAATTTACTGTATTTACTCACTTTGTACAAGTGGGAGATTGTTACACATGTATGCCCTAAGGAGTAAAAATGTAATACGTTTTTGGAGACATTTTTATCAAAAAATAATTTATTCATTTATATATATCAAATCTTGTCCTCTTTAGTTCATATTTGTTGAATGTATGTTAAGCAAACAGTAGTCTGAGACTGTCAGTCTAAACCTTAAGAATTGGGCATATGATGGACTGATTATGTAGAAGACACGATTCTTAAGCAGACGGTCTCAAACATATGATCCGTAATCGAGGGAATAAAGTTGGGCGCTTTATTCATGTAAAGATTATTATGTTGTCTATATCCCTTTTGGGAGATGGTTTGTCTTGACTATCAGAGTTGGACTCCGTGAATAGAAACATTGGCACATTGTAATAGGTGACGATGTGTTGGATCAGGACATAAAGTGAATTGATTTGGATTAATAATTCTGTCTTGGCAAATCGATTCACTTTAGACAATCATTTGCATTGTATCTTAATCCTGAGATAAATAGTGGGCCCATTGTCTCGACTTGTGTCTTTTGATGTACCAATAGGTGACTCCCACATCTCAATAGTGGCATGCATGCCGGTACGTTGGAGGCATGACTCTTGATAGCGTAGACTTGTTATTCATAGATATGGAATCCATTGCTCCTCTTTAGGAGTAATGATATCCTCTTATATGCGTTGTCCTGTAATTTGAAAACTAGAGCGCACAACCATTTGGATACATAGGTGTAACCGAATAATATACTATCTTTGGATGGTAAGTTTTCTAATGGTGAGACAATGGAACGTAAGATAAAAATAATTGGTAAGGTAAGACAGAACTTGTCCTTAAGCCGATTATGGATTATCATATAGGGATACGATACACTTTGATATGTCATGGAGACTTAGCTACGTGAACTTCGTAATTCTATAAAGTTCGAGAGTGTAGCTCCAAGCTTTTAGTGGAGTAGCGTTGGAGTTGATAATTGTAAAATGTATATCTGGGATATTGGGTTTCATTATTATCATGAGCTTGAACTTTATAGGTCCATATTGGTCCCCTTTGCTAGCTCACAAAATCCTGTAACGACACAGCATGCTTTTTCAATAATTGGTGACTTATGTCGAAATTATCAAATTGGTTTAAAATTTGTAAGAATCAAATAATTCATGTCTGTTCATTGGTTGAATTAATTTTGTAATAAAATTAATTTAAAATAAACTTATTGAATTATTGGGATCGGATAATTCTTGTCTGTTTATCGGTTGATTTAAATTTGGATAAATTAGATCAAGATAAACTTGTAGAATTATTGTGAATTGATTTATTTTCTTATAGATTATCTTGATAAAGTTTGTTTTGATCAGATAACTTCTCTATTGAGTTATTTGAATTAAAACTGAGACTTTATCCTTTAGAATCTCAGGTGACAAATAAAAGATTCGCGTAGATTTTTTCTCGGGAGTTCGGCTTGCCGAATGACGTGTTCGGCCTACCGATGGGGCCTGTTCGGCCTGTCGATCAGCGAGAGATAAGATTGCGTATTTTCACGCGGATCTTATCAGATATTGATCTGAACTTGATTCTATTTCAAGTTTTTGAGACCTAATCTGATAAGGACTGACCCCAGGACTAATGGCTATATAAAGGGAGTGAGTCTCATGATTTACTCAGATCAATTGAGAGATTAAGAGTGATACTCTTCTAGTAAGCATCTAAAAACTCCCTGAGAGCTTTTGTTCACAAATCACGAACACTAGCTTTGGATTCTTTCTCTTGGTCGGAAAGAGAGTCACCGGTGGAAGAGCTGTACGTGTGAGCCCACACTCACTCTGGTTGTGGATAGAGAATAGCAAAGAAGACCAGTTGGTTGAGGCTCTTTTGGATTGTTACTTCTCTTCACAGGTTGCGGAGGTTCTTCATGCAAAGGTTAGTAGGATCTGTCTAATTTATACATATAGCATGTCAAACTTGTGTTTTGGAAATTACTCTGATGAAAAATTTTTAAAATTCCGCTGCACACCGTGTTTCCAACACTTTCAAAAACACATATTCGCCTACGGCGAACTCTAAGGGTCTTCTTCTCTTGTCAGCATAACTCTTCTGAGGGCTTTGAGTGGTCTCTATTCTTCTTCTTATCAACTTTATCATCTCAAAAGTTTCATTAACAAAATCAGTTCTTTCAACATCGACGCTTTCCATCAGCTTTTTTTCACCAGCTTCATGCCAACATATAGGCGACCTGCATTTTTGTCCATACAGCGCTTCAGAAGGTGCATTCCAATTGTTGCCTGAAAGCTGTTGTTGTAAGCAAACTCTGCTCACGGCAACATTTTACACTAGCTGGTCTTAAAATTGAGAGAACAAGCCCGTAGCATATCCTCTAAAATCAAGTTCGTCCTCTCCGTTTGGCCGTCTGTCTGAGGATGAAAAGCTGTACTGAAATGTAGCCTGGTTCCCATAGCAGTCTGGACACTCTTCTAAAACTTAGATGTGAACCTGCCATCATGATCTGAGATGATTGTCTTGGGAATCCCTTGAAGTCGTACAATCCCCTTAACATAGAGTTCCGCTAACCGTTCCATAGAGTAAGTGATCTTAATAGGAATGAAATGCGCAGTCTTAGTCAATCGATCAACAACTATCCAAACTGCATCATAACCATTCATAGTTCTGGGCAAACCGGTAATGAAATCCATTGCTATATCCTCCAATTTCCATTCTGGTATTTGGATAGACTATAGTTCACCACCAGGTTTCTGGTGTTCAGCCTTTACTTGTTGACATGTCATACATTTCTTCACATACTTTGGAACATCACGTTTCATTCCAAACCACCAGAAGTTACCCCTTAGCTCATTATACATCTTTGTTGCACCTGGATGAATAAAGTAAGGAGTGTCATGAATTTTTGCCAAGATCTTTTCCCTTAAGTCCTCAACATTGGGAACACATAAGCGGTCCTTGAGGAATAGAGTTTCGTCATACGTAATACGAAACTCTTGACATTTTCCTTCTTTCATTTCTTGCTTAATCCTTACAAGACTTATATCTTCATCTTGTTTTCTCTGAATTTCATCGTACATCGTGGGAGCAAGAGAGAGTGCTAATAGTTGTCCTGCTATAAGTTCCAAACTGAAGTCTAGAATTTTCTTTCTCAAAGGTTGAGGCATCGCATGCATTGACATCAACGTGGCAACTGACTTCCTACTTAAAGCATCAGCCACACGGTTAGCTTTTCTAGGATGATAAAGGATTTCACAATCATAATCCTTCATCAACTCTATCAATCTTCATTGTCTCATGTTCAGGTCTCGTTGCGTGAAGAAGTACTTTAGACTTTGATGATTAGTGAAGATCTTGCATTGGACCCCATATAAATAGTGTCTCCATATCTACAACGCAAAAATGATTGCTACTAACTCGAGGTCATGAGTAGGATAGTTCTTTTCATAATCCTTCAATTGCCTTGACGCATAAGCAATCACTCTTTCATTTTGCATTAATACAGCTCCGAGGCCCATCTTGGATGCATCACTATAAATTACGAACCCATCATTTCTTTCAGGAATAGGCAATACTAGAGCTGTCATTAGCCTCTTCTTCAGTTCTTGAAAACTTTTTTCACATGCATCTGTCCATTCATACTTCTTTCCCTTGCGAGTAAGATTCGTGAGTGGAGCTGCTATCTTGGAGAAGTCTTCTACGAATCTCCGATAATAACCTGCTAAACCTAAGAAGCTCCTTATTTCTCTTGCATTCATCGGTTGCTTCCAGTTGAGAACAACTTAGAGAACTTTGCATATAGCTAGTGTCTTCTTAAAGTCTCCAGCACAATCCTTAAATGCTCCTCATGTTTTTCTTGATTCTTAGAATAGACAAGAATATCATCGATAAATACAACAACAAATTTATCGAGAAAATCCTTGAATACCCTGTTCATCAAATCCATAAACATCACAAGTGCATTTGTCAGACCTAAAGGCATAACCACGAATTTATGGTGACCATACCTCGACCTGAAAGTAGTCTTGGGGATATCTCCTCCTTTAACCTTTAACTGGTGATATCCTGATCGTAGATCAATCTTTGAGAAGACCGATGCACCCTTAAGCTGATCAAACAAATCATCGATTCGAGGCAATGGGTACTTGTTCTTGATTGTCACCTTATTCAGCTCTCTGTAGCCAATGCAAAGTCTCATAGTGCCATCCTTCTTCTTTACAAACAAGAATAGAGCTCCCCATGGTGAGTGACTTGGCCTAATGAATCCCTTGTCAGGTAGCTCCTTTAATTGCATGTGAAGCTCCTTTAGCTCTACCGGGGCCATTTTGTAAGGCGCTTTAGAGATCGGATCAGTGCCAGGAGCGAGCTTAATCTCAAATTCAACTTCTCTTTCTGGCGGTAGACTCGTCAGATCATAAGGAAACACATCTAGATATTCATGTACAATAGGCACATCTTCAATACTTATCTTTTCTTCTTGGCTTTTGTCTACTATGTTCGCCAGATAGCCCATACAGCCACTTGCTAATGACTCTCTTGCTTTCATTGTCGATAAAAACATGTGGGGTTTCTTTCTAGACTCGCCAACATAAATGAACTTCTAATCACCTTCTAGATGGAAGATCACCTTCCGTTTTTGGCATTCAATAGAGGCATTATACTTGCTTAGGAAATCCATCCCAAGAATCATGTCATAGTCATGCATGTCGATTACAATGAGGTCGACGAAAAGCTCCCTATCAGAAATCCATAGGGGTACTGTATGCAAACAGTGCGTAGATAATATCACTTCCTCAAAAGGTAGTGTCGTAGTGAATCCCTGTCGCATAGGCTCTAAGCGAACCTCTAACTTCTTAGCATATGACATAGATACAAAAGAATGCGTGGCACCCGTATCAAAAAGGACATAAGCATCATTAGATAAACTTCTTATCTGACCTGTGACCACATTGGAAGCTTCTGCAGCCACTTGTTCTTTCGTCATGGCATAGATTCAGGCATTCGTTCGTGGAGCTTCAATTCTCCCTTGACTAATAAGTGGCCCTTCAAGGGAGGCTTGCATCTAATGTAGTTGGGCTTGAGGAGGAGCTCTCTGCAGGGCATTGGTATTCATCAGCTTGGGGCAGTTCTTAACAAAGTGGTCTTCACGCCCACAGATGAAACATTGGTTTGTTCCCAAATAACATTCCCCTGGATGCTTCTTTCCACATTTGGCACATGGTTGAAACCGTCTGTTATTGTTGTTGTACTGATCATCATTGTGCCTCTTGTTATCTTGGCCCTGCTGTTGTTGAGGATTGCCCTTCCTCTTGTTATTCCTCCAGTTCTGGTTGTTGTTGTTGCTGTTGTTGTTGTTGTTGTTCCTGTGTGGAGGGCGGTTATGATTGTTTGCATTGTTAACCTGTTGACCTGATTGAGGCTAGTTCCTTCTTAACTTAGACAGATGGAACTCCACACGTTGGGCCCTCATGACAACCTGTTCTTGACTTCTGGGTGGACTTGCCCCATCCACAATAACAGCAATTTCAGGCCCAAGAACCTTGATCAGCCTTCTGACCCTTTCACTTTCATCCATAACCATTCCTGGACATAGACGAGCAAGCTGATCAAACTTTGTCACCACATTAGTGACTGACATATCCCCCTGGCGCAAGCTTTCGAACTCCTTATAATGTTTCCTTGTGATATTCATATGGAAGAACTTCGTGTTGAACTCATGAACGAAGTCAACCCATGTCATTTCATCAACATTCCTGCTCATTTTAATGCCATCCCAGCAAACTCTAGCCTCCATGGTAAGACAGTACGAGGCACAGAGGACCTTCTCATTATCCGTGAAATCCATGAGTCTTAAGGTGGCTTCGATCGTCTTCAACCATCCTTGAGCTACTAGTGGATCCTTTGAACCCTCAAAGTCTACTGGCTTAACTCTCTTCCATCTGACCAGTAGGGGTTCCTGATAGGCCGCTCTTGGTTCAACAACAAGAACTGGGACTTCGTTGACTTGTGGCTGCGGAGGAGGAGGAGGCTCAACATTGTCTCAACGTTCGTCATTCTGGCCGTTGGCCCTTAACGCAGCAATTTCACTTCTTTGATCCTCAAGTTGTCTTTGCAGTTCAGCAATCATTGTCATGAGTCTTTTATTAGTTTGGGTGCGGGTCTGCATTCTTCTTTGACCATCCATCATGAATTCTCCTAAAAGAATTTAGAACTTAGAAATAATCTTCTAATATGGGACAGGTTTTCACTACTAGATCGTTAATCATTAAACATTTAGACCTTAATCTTATCATCATACTTGCATCATAACATCTAACTTTATAACATACTTACTTGGAGGACTTGGATTGACGTGTGGCGATATGAATTGTAATCGGAATTTGTTTCTGATACCAAATCCTATAACGCCCCCCTTACAGACGTCACAGATGTCATTACATTCTTACATTCATACTTACTCGGACTGTAAACATAAACAAAATTACAAAACTTATACGACACTTTAAATTGTAAATCTAATTAAACATACTTAACTAGGATCCATTCATACATTTTTTTTAACAACATTGTTTAACTTATTCCATACCATAATTAATTTAATTATACTTAAAATTGATCATAAACTTGTTTTAATAAAATAGACATACCAAGTTGTAAAATCATAACTTATAAAAACATCACATCATTTAATAGTTACATGCTCCCACAGTTCGGCAGGCCAGAGTTCCTCAACCGACAGGCTGGCAGAGGCTTTGCAAATCAGGCTTAAAAACTCGTCATCATTCGGCAGGCCGAACTTTTAAACATCGGCAAGCCAACCAAGGATGTTCAGCAAGCCGACCGAGCCAAAAATCCTTGAGAAAACTTAATTTTTTAAAAACAAAACTAACTTTTCATAAAAATGCGGAAGATCAAAATTCTTTAAAATGATAAAATAAAATATAAAACCATAGTTCAAGTATTCTTAAAACTTAACATAAAAATATGTTCAAAACATAAAACTTGATTTAAAACATAAAAACATTCTTCTTGGTGTTCTTCCGGTTACAATTCATCATGCTTAATGCTCACACGCCTTCCCATGTCCTCCGCCTAATCCATGATCTTCTTACCCTTATCTGCAACATGACATAATCTTGATTAAGCTAACGTTTAGTAAGTACATATAATTCTCACAATTTAAAACATTTCATATACATTATCATCATCATCATATCATAGAAGTGCTTTAAGTACAATTTCATAGAAACATATCTTTCATTATATTGACCGTATTAAAACTTATTCCATTTTATCTTAAGGGCCCAAGTGTTGTACCATAAACATCATTGTAGGCGCGCCATCATGAGAGGAGAAGAATAGCTAATCCCAAACCAAACATGACATCATAACATATCATTTCATAACATTGGTGTGCAACACTTATTAGGTGATACATATATACATAATTTTCATACTTTGAAACATGTCATCATCATACATGCATAACTTTAAATCATGTAAATCTTTCATAAGAAATCCTTTAAGGAAAACAACCATAAATTCATCATGAACATCATTATGAATATATCATCAAACCTTGTCAAACATGTCATTTTGCAGGTGAGAATGTACTTACCTTAAAGCTAACTTACTTAACCTTAATACGATCTGGTGACGACGCCGCGGTCTCGATGTGCTCGTTCCTTTGTGTGTTCATGCCATTTTTCCATTTAAAAAAAATAAAATTAACACTTATTATCATAGCATAAATCATCCATTCATATAACATTCATTCATATCACTTCACATATACATTCATCTCATATTACATTATTCATAACATGCTTTCTTAAGTATTATCTTCAAAACATCTCATACATTACAAACATCAAAATCTTTTGAAAATGTTTTCTAAAATTTTAAAATACATTTATTTTAATTTTAAAATTCATACAAACATCTTACAATTATGCATTTCAATATCACAAAATTATTTCCTCATTAATAAAATCATTTAAACAAATAAAACATTTCATAAAACGAAAATCCAAAAATAACATTGTTAAAACAGTTTTCTTAACCTAATCTCATAGAAATTTCATAACATAAAATTACACTCATCATACATTACCAAACTTTGCAGTCTACATCATAGCATATACATGCACATTCTTGTCAACTTTCATGAAAAACATCATTCATTTACCCCTTGAATAAACATTACATTTTCATGCATCATATCCAAACAACAATATTTTATTGTGAAAGGTAGAGGATAAAAAATTTATATTTTATCATGGAAACAACGAAATGACTTGAAACTTAGAGAAACATCAAATAATACATACATGCATAACATATTAAAAATTCAGGACAAAATACAATAACTAGAGAAAGTATTGTAGACGAATGGAGGAGAAGAAATGCTTTTTTGAAAACACAAAGAAACGAGTCCTTACCTTAAAAACTTTCTTCTCAAAACCCTTGAATTCAATCAACGAAAATATAACTTTTTCTTTCAATTTTCTTGCAGAGAACTTTCGAGATAGAAGAAATGGAATTAGTGGAGAAGAGAAGAGGAAGAGAGGAATGAGAAAACGTCTCAGAAACTGAGAGAGAGAAGAGTGAGAAGATGAGAGAAAAAGATGGAAAAGAACGTTAAAATTTTTTAACGTAATGAGCATAACTGAAAAATTCAATACCCTCTATTAAGTCATAATTTTTCTGACTAATTGATGGCTATTGGCGTGGAGGAAGGAGAGAAAAGAGGCAAGTCAAAACTTTAGTCTTACTTGCCATATTTTTGCCCTCTAAAAATAGGAAACCACTTAAAATAATACAAATCAATGCAAAGTCAAACCTTTTATTTCCTTAATTGACAAAATTATTCCATTATTATGCCAATTAATCACAATAAATCACCCATTTAATGTAATCATCTCAGCCATAAATTTGGAGAGATTTTTGCTGACTGCTCGTCAGCTGTGTTCGGCCGCTGATTCTCCTCTTCGGCCTACCAGTTCCACCAAGTTCGGCCTACCAATGGTTCCCTTCTGCCTGCCGATTTTTGCAGTTTTTTTGGCCTACCGAACTTAAAAGTCTGGCCTACCGAACTGTCTTTAAATGCCATACATTTGAACATTCAATTCATGATTGCATCATAATTAAACATACATTAAAATAATCATGAACACTTGAGCACAACGTTTCCATGCGGTCGTCACCTGTCATAAAACTTGACATAAAAGTTAGTAACATTAAAATCATATTTCATAACATATAACATAAATTATTAATAAAACTTCCTTAACGTTGTTACTAACTTCACATGATCCGTTACATAAAATAGGTGGGTGTTACAAGAATGGCCCTGGTAGAGCTAAAGGAGCTTCACACGCAATTAAAGGAGCTACCTGACAAGGGATTCATCAGGCCAAGTCACTCACCATGGGGAGCTCCAGTCTTGTTTGTGAAGAAGAAGGATGGCACTATGAGACTCTACATTGACTATAGAGAGCTGAATAAGGTGACAATCAAGAACAAGTACATGTTGCCTCGAATCGATGATTTGTTTGATCAGCTTAGGGGTGCATCGGTCTTCTCAAAGATTGATCTACGATCAGGATATCACCAGTTGAAGGTTAAAGGAGGAGATATCCCCAAGACTGCTTTCAGGTCGCGGTATGGTCACCATAAATTCGTGGTTATGCCTTTCGATCTGACAAATGCACCTGTGGCGTTTATGGATTTGATGAACAAGGTATTCAAGGATTTCCTCAATAAATTTGTTGTTGTATTTATCGATGATATTCTTGTCTATTCTAAGAATCAAGAAGAACATGAGGGGCATTTAAGGATTGTGCTGGAGACTTTAAGAAGACACTAGCTATATACAAAGTTCTCTAAGTGCGAGTTTTGGCTTAATAAAGTGTCATTCTTGGGGCATGTTATTTCAAAGGAAGGGATTATGGTTGACCCTGCTAAAGTAGAAGCTGTTCTCAACTGGAAGCAACCGATGAATGCAAGTGAAATAAGGAGCTTCTTGGGTCTAGCAAGTTATTATCGGAGATTCGTAGAAGACTTCTCCAAGATAGCAGCTCCACTCACGAATCTTACTCGCAAGGAAAAGAAGTATGAATGGATAAATGCATGTGAAAAGAGTTTTCAAGAACTGAAGAAGAGGCTAACGAAAGCTCCAGTATTGGCTATTCCTGAAGGAAATGATGGGTACGTAATTTATAGTGATGCATCCAAGATGGGCCTTAGAGCTGTATTAATGCAAAATGAAAGGGTGATTGCTTATGCGTTAAGGCAATTGAAGGATTATGAAAAGAACTATCCTACTCATGACCTCGAGTTAGGAGCAGTCGTTTTTGCATTGAAGATATGGAGACACTATTTATATGGGGTCCAATGCAAGATCTTCACTGATCATCGAAGTCTAAAGTGCTTCTTCACGCAACGAGACCTGAACATGAGACAACAAAGATGGCTAGAGCTGGTGAAGGATTATGATTGTGAAATCCTTTATCATCCTGGAAAAGCTAACCGTGTGGCTGATGCTCTAAGTAGGAAGTCAGTTGCCACATTGATGTCAATGCAAGTGATGCCTCAACCTTTGAGAAAGGAAATTCTAGACTTCGGTTTGGAACTAACAGCAGGATAGCTATTAGCACTCTCTCTTGCTCCCACAATGTACGATGAAATTCGGAGAAAACAAGATGAAGATATAAGTCTTGTAAGAATTAAGCAAGAAATGAAAGAAGAAAAATGTCAAGAGTTTCGTATTATGGATGACAAAACTCTGTACCTCAAGGACCGCTTATGTGTTCCCAATGTTGATAACTTAAGGGAAAAGATCTTGGCGGAAATTCATGACACTCCTTACTCTATTCATCCAGGTGCAATAAAGATGTATAATGATCTAAGGGGTAACTTCTAGTGGTTTAGAATGAAACGTGATGTTGCAAAGTAAGTGAAGAAATGTATGACATGTCAACAAATAAAGGCTGAACACCAGAAACCTGGTGGATATAGCAATAGATTTCATTATCGGTTTGCCTAGAACTATGAACGGTTATGATATAGTTTGGATAGTTGTGGATCGACTGACTAAGACGGCACATTTCATTCCTATCAAGATCACTTACTCTATGGAACGATTAGCGGAACTCTATGTTAAGGAGATTGTTCGACTTCATGGGATTCCCAAGACAATCATCTCAGATCGTGATGGCAGGTCCACATCTAAGTTTTGGAAGAGTGTACAGACTGCTATCGGAACTAGACTACATTTCAGTACAGCTTTTCATCCTTAGACAGACAGCCAAACGGAGAGGACGAACTTGATTTTAGAGGATATGCTACTGGCTTGTTCTCTCAATTTTAAGACCAGCTAGTGTAAAATGTTGCCGTTAGCAGAGTTTGCTTACAACAACAACTTTTAGGTGACAATTGGAATGGCACCTTATGAAGCGCTGTATGGACGAAAATGCAGGTCGCCTATATGTTGGCACGAAGTTGGTAAAAAGAAGCTGATGGAAAGCGTCGATGTTGAAAGAACTGATTTTGTTAATGAAACTTCTGAGATGATAAAGTTGATAAGAAGAAAAATAGAGACCGCTCAAAGCCATCAGAAGAGTTATGCTGACAAGAGAAGAAGACCCTTAGAGTTCGCCGTAGGTGAATATGTGTTTTTGAAAGTTGCACCACTGAAAGGAGTTATGAGGTTTGGAAAGAAAAGTAAGTTAAGTCCAAGATTCATTGGTTTGTTTGAAATCATGAAGCGAATAGGCAAAAGTGGCTTATCAGCTAAAATTGCCATTAGAAATGTCCGCAATGCATGATGTATTTCATGTTTCCATGCTCAAGAAGTATGTCTGGACCCTACACATGTATTGAGCCACAAGTGATCGAGATACGAGAAGACTTAAGTTATGAAGAAAAGCCAATGAAGATACTCGATCGAAAAACCAAGACCTTGAGGAATAAAGAAATTCCTTTGGTCAAGGTGTTATGGTGAAATCATCAAGTTGAAGAAGCTACATGGGAACGTGAAGATGACATGAGATCTATGTATCCGCATTTATTCTAAGTTTCGAGGATGAAACTTTTATAAGGTGGGAAGAATTGTAACACCCACCAATTTTATGTAACGGATCACATTAAGTTAGTAACAACGTTAAGAAAATTTTATTAATAATTTATGTTATATGTTATGAAATATGATTTTAATGTTACTAACTTCTATGTCAAGTTTTATGACAGGTGACGACCACATGGAAACGTTGTGCTCAAGTGTTCATGATTATTTTAATGTATGTTTAATTATGATGCAATGATGAATTGAATGTTTAAATGTATGGCATTTAAAGACAGAGGCCAGACTTTAAAGTTCGGCAGGCTGGAAAAGACTACAAAAATCGACAGGCCGATAGGAACCATCGATAGGCCAAACTTGGTGGAACCGGCAGGCCGAAGAGGAGAATCGACAGGCCGAACACAGCTAACGAGCAGTCAGTAGAAATCTCTCCAAATTTATGGCTGAGATGATTACGTTAAATGGGTGATTTATTGTGATTAATTGGCATAATAATGGAATAATTTTGTCAGTTAAGGAAATAAAATGTTTGACTTCGCATTGATTTGTATTATTTTAAGTGGTTTCCTATTTTTTAGAGGGCAAAAATATGGCAAGTAAGACTAAAGTTTTGACTTTCCCACTTTTCTCTCTTTCCTCCACACCAATAGCCATCAATTAGTCAGAAAAATTCTGACTTAATGGAGGGTATTGAATTTTTCGGTTATGCTCATTACGTTAAAAAATTTTAACGTTCTTTTCCATCTTTTTCTCTCATCTTCTCACTCTTCTCTTTCTCAGTTTCTGAGACGTTTTCTCATTCCTCTCTTCCTCTTCTCTTCTCCATGAATTCCATTTCTTCTCTCTCGAAAGTTCTCTGCAAGAAAATTGAAAGAAAAAGTTATATTTTCGTTGGTTGAATTCAAGGGTTTTGAGAAGAAAGTTTTTAAGGTAAGGACTCGTTTCTTTGTGTTTTTGAAAAAGCATTTCTTCTCCTCCATTCGTTTGCAATACCTTTCTCTAGGTATTGTATTTTGTCCTAAATTTTTAATATGTTATGCATGTATGTATTATGTGATGTTTCTCCAAGTTTCAAGTCATTTCGTTGTTTCTATGATAAAATATAAATTTTCTATCCTCTACCCTTCACAGTAAAATATTGCTGTTTGGATATGATGCATGAAAATGTAATGTTTATTCAAGGGGTAAATGAATGATGTTTTTCATGAAAGTTGACAAGAATGTGCATGTATATGTTATGATGTAGACTGCAAAGTTTGGTAATGTATGATGAGTGTAATTTTATGTTATTAAATTTCTATGAGATTAGGTTAAGAAAACTGTTTAACAATGTTATTTTTGGATTTTCGTTTTATGAAATGTTTTATTTGTTTAAATGATTTTATTAATGAGGAAATAATTTTGTGATATTGAAATGCATAATAATAAGATGTTTGTATGAATTTTAAAATTAAAATAAATGTATTTTAAAATTTTAGAAAACATTTTCAAAAGATTTTCATGTTTGTAATGTATGAGATGTTTTGAAGATAATACTTAAGAAAGCATGTTATGAATAATGTAATATGAGAGGCATGTATATGTGAAGTGATATGAATGAATGTTATATGAATGGATGATTTACACTACGATAATAAGTGTTAATTTTATTTTTTTTAAAATGAAAAAATGGCGTGAACACACAAAAGAACGAGCACATCGAGACCGCGACGTTGTCACCAGATCGTATTAAGGTTAAGTAAGTTAGCTTTAAGATAAGTACATTCTTACCTGCAACATGACATGTTTTACAAGGTTTGATGATATGTTCACAATGATGTTCATGATGATTTTATGGTTGTTTTCCTTAAAGGATTTCTTATGAAAGATTTACATGATTTAAAGTTATGCATGTATGATGATGATATGTTTCAAAGTATGAAAATTATGTATATATGTATCACCTAATAAGTGTTGCACACCAATGTTATGAAATGATATATGTATCCTCTCATGATGGCGCACCTACAATGATGTTTATGGTGCAACACTTGGGCCCTTAAGATAAAATGGAATAAGTTTTAATATGGTCAATATAATGAAAGATATGTTTCTATGAAATTGTGCTTAAAGCACTTCTATGATATGATGATAATGATGATGTATATCAAATGTTTTAAATTGTGAGAATTATATGTACTTACTAAGCGTTAGCTTAATCAAGATTATGTCATGTTGCAGATAAGGGTAAGAAGATCATGGATTAGGCGAAGGACATGGGAAGGCGTGTGAGCATTAAGCACTATGAATTGTAACCGGAAGAACGCTAAGAAGAATGTTTTTATGTTTTAAATCAAGTTTTATGTTTTGAACATATTTTTATGTTAAGATTTAAGAATACTTGAACTATGGTTTTATATTTTATTTTATCATTTTAAAGAATTTTGATCTTCCGCATTTTTATGAAAAGTTGGTTTTGTTTTAAAAAAATTAAGTTTTCTCAAGGATTTTTGGCTCGGTCGGCCTGCCGATGTTTGAAAGTTTGGCCTGCCGATTATGTTTTCGGCCTGCCGAACAATGATGAGTTTTTAAGCCTAATTTGCAAAGCCTCTGCCGGCCTACCAGTTGAGGAACTTCGGCCTGTCGAAGTCCCATGTTCGGCCTGCTGAACTGTGGGAGCATGTAACTATTAAATGATGTGATGTTTTTATAAGTTATGATTTTACAACTTGGTATGTCTTTTTTATTAAAACAAGTTTATGGTCAATTTAAAGCATAATTAAATTTATTATGGTATGGAATAAGTTAAACAATGTTGTTAAAAAAATGTATGAATGGATCCTGGTTAAGTATGTTTAATTATATTTACAATTTAAAGTGTCGTATAAGTTTTATAATTTTGTTTATGTTTACAGTCCAAGTAAGTATGAATGTAAGAATGTAACGACATCTGTCAAGTCTGTAAGGGGGTGTTACACCTTATGCTTCGACAGTGGGTAGTCTCATGTATGTCATGCTTTGCACACAACTGGATATTAGTTATACAATTAGGATAGTAAGTCGATTTCAGTCGGATCTAGGACCGAACCATTGGGTTGCAGTTATGCATATTTTCAAGTACTTGAGAATGAATCGATGGTATATGCTTGTGTATTCGGATGAGGATTTAACTCTTTTAGGATACACTGACTTGGATTTCTAATCCTGTTTGGATTTAAGAAGATCGATTTCAGGTTTTGTGTTTACTCCGGGCAATGGTGCCATTGTTTGGAGAAGTATCAAGTAAGAATGCACTTCGGATTAAACGATGGAGGCCAAGTATGTGGCAGCTAATGATGCTCCAAAAGAAGCAGTGTGGCTCTACAAGTTCCTTGGGGATCTTGAGGTAGTTCTTGGTGTGGATAAAGCAGTATTGTTGTATTGTGATAACTCTGCAGCGATATCTAATGCTAAAGAACCAAGATTTCACTAGAAGAGTAAGCATATTGATTAGAAGTATTATGTGATAAAGGACTTATTGAGGGCGGGCATGTTGCTCTATGCAAAATCGTATCTGAGGACAATTTAGCTTATCCATTCATAAAGACACTAACTGTGAAAGTTTCTGAGAGGCATATACAAGCTATGGGGATGCACGATTTGTTATATTTACTCACTTAGTGCAAGTGGTAGATTGTTAGATATGTATGCCCTAAGAAGTAAAAATGTAATATGTTTTTGGAGACATTTTTATCAATAAAGGATTTATTTATTATTCATATACCAAATTATTGTCCTCTTTACGTTCATATTTATTGAATGTATGATAAGTAAACAAAAATCTGATACTATCGATCAAAACCTTTAGAATCAGGCATATGATGGACAGATTATGCAAAAGGCATGATTCTAAAGGTGACGGTCTAAATTATAAGATCCGCAATCGAAGGAATAAAGTTGGGCTCTTTATTCATGTAAAGATTGTTATGTTGTCTATATCCCTAATATGAGATGGTTTGTATTGGCCATCGGAGGTGGACTCCGAAAAGAAACATTGGTGCATTGTCATAGGTGACGATGTATTGGATCAGGACATAAAGTGTAATTGATTTGGACAAATAATTCTATCTCGACAAATCAATTCACTTTAGACAATCATTGGTATTATCTTAATCCGAAGATAAATAATGGGTCCATTGTCTTGACTTATGTCTTTTGATGTACCAAAGAATAGCATCCACATTTTATGTTGGTACGCGTGCCGGTACATTGGAGAATGACTCTTGATAGCGTAGACCTGTTATTCATAGATATAGAATCCATAGCTCCTCTTTAGGAGTCGATGATATCCTTTTATATGCGTTATCCTATAATTGGAAGACTAGATCGTTCAACCATTTTAGACATAGGTGTAACCAAATAGTATACTGTCTTTGGATGGCAAGTTTTCTGATGGTGAGATAATAGAACATAAGAGAAAATAACCGGGAAGATAAGACAGAATTTATCCCAAAGCCAATTATAGATAATCCTATAGGGATACGATACATTATTATATGTCATGAAGACTTAGCTATTTGGGCTTCATAATTCTATATAGTTTAAGAGTGCAGCTCTAAGCTTTTAGTAGAGTAGCATTAAAGCTAATAATTATGAAATATATATCTAGGATATTGGGTTTTATAATTATCGGGAACTTGAATTATATAGGTCCATCAGGTCCCCTTTGCTAGCTCATAATAAATCCTATAATGATACGGCGTGCTTTTGCAATAAATTGGTGACTTAAGTTGAATTATTAGATTGACTGAAATTCTATCAGATTAGATAATTAATGTCTGTTTATCGGTTGAATTAATTTTATGTAAATTAATTCAAGATAAACTTGTTGAGTTATCGGGAATATTTATTTTCCTAGAGATTATCTAGATATGACTTAAAAATGAGGCTCTATCCAAAGAATCTCGAGTGGGAAATAAAAGATTCGTAGGGATCATTTATCGTAAGTTCGATAGGCCGATCTGCAGGTTTGGCCTGCCAATGGAGTAAGTTCGGCAGGCTAATCTATCAGTTCGTCTTGTTGACCGAACGATAATTTGATTATGTGTTTTTATGCGATTTTATCAGATATTGATTCAGATTTGTATTTTTGAGGCATTATCTAATAAGGACTAAACCCTAGGTCCAAGCTCTATAAATAAGGAGTGAGACTCATAAGTTATTTAGATCAGTTGAGAAATTAAAAGTGAGCACTCTATTATGTGAGTCTCTAAAACTCTTCTAAAGAGCTATTGTTCACAAATCACAAATGGTAGTTGTGGGTATTTCTCAATTGGTTGGAAGGAGTCATTGAGGAAGAGTTGTACTAGTGTGCCCACACAAATACCAATCGTGGATAGAGAATAGCAAAGAAGACCAGTTAGTTGAGGCTCTTCTAGAAGGTTCTTCTCTTCACGGATTGCAGGAGCTTTTCGGCATACAAGGTTAGTAAGATTATGTTAATTTATGTATATAACATGTCAAATTTGTGTTTTAGAAAATACTCTGATTAAAAATTTTAAAATTTCCATTGTGTACTGCTTTTCCAACACTCTCTTATTACATCTTGACTCTTGAGTTCCAATAGTTTTCTAATGAACATTTAATTCATAATCTTATTATAAATGAGCGCTCTACTGTTCAAAGTTCGAATCATCACTTAAGAGAACTATTTTTCTAACTTTCATAAAGAAGGAATGCATTCCGTATCTTTATATGATATTCCCAGTTATTTATTCCATTATGTTTTTAAGATACTAAGTTATGTTGTGTTTAGATAAATCTTACCATGCAAGTCAAAAAACATAATGTCATAAATAAGAGTCTAATAAATACTCAGGATTAAGACTGTTAAATATATGATCATCGATAAATTTGAATACTCTATTTGTAACAAATGATTATTAAAAATTCATAATTTATTTGGTCCAGTCCTTTATAATCTTATTATACAAAGTACCTCAAATCCAATGTTTCTACATTAATAGCCCAGTAAGACTATTTCATTCCAAATGAGATTGGACTATACTTGTAATATTTAAATTAAAGATTACAAACTTTAATTAATTATTACAAAATATTTAGATTATTATTCATAAATTTTATCCCTACGTATATAACACTTATATGCTAAATTTATAGTCACATAAATAATCATAGAATTTTCTTGATGTTTATAAAAATATTCATAATACATATAAGCAACAAAAATAATTATAAACGTTATTTATTTATTAACGATATATACAATATTACAACTTATAAGACACCAACTCCACCAGAAAATCACTAGTAAGATCCAAAGAGAAAGGGGCTAAAACCCAAAGCCAAAAAAAAAAAAGAAAAAAAGATTAAAGATCTTCTCAGTTGCCGACACGACTTTCACCATCTAAACTCTTTCAGCTTATGAAAAAAGAAAAAAAAAAAAAAGAACACCGTTTATCGTCAATGATGGCTAGAAAGAAGAAGGCATAGAAGAATTAAGTGATAATTTAATTTGTATCTGAAAAAAAAAAAAAAAAAACACTGAAAGCGGTTTTTTTAGGGGGAAAAAATTAGATTAGAAAAATGACTTTTTCCTAAGTTAGATATGAGCCACGCGATGGGTTTCAAAAAAGGAAGAGGAGAAATAGAAATTTGAATGGAATTTTAATTTCGTTCACAAAAATTATTTGGTGAGTCCCACATTCATCACTATTGGATGGCTATGTAGGAGGCACGTCAGCCCCAATATCTGATAAAGCTTCAGAAAAGAAAAACACAGCAAAATGTAGGGTTGTTTTCCTTTGTGAAAGTCATCAACCGGTTAACAGCCCAAGCATTTAATAAAGGAATCAAAACGTTTGACCAATATTGGCCTTACATTTTATAAGGAAGGGTTCAAAATTCAATGGATGAAGCTTCCGTCCGGATATATGGATGAAGTATAACTTTTATATATACAAATGAAGAATGCTAAATGCAGAGTTTTTTTTAAATGCTAGTCTATTTTTTTGACACTTGTTATCTCAATTTTCCGAAATAAACCAACCAAATAGCAAGTCATTTTTTCTGAACTTATTTACAAGACTACTACTCCAATTTTCATTGACACTACCACTCTTTCAGTTCACGGTTACATCTTTTTTTCCTCTCTCTTTACGGGATTGCTCACGCCTGCATTTCTTTCAATTTTTTTCCTATTTTTTCTCTCTCACTATTAAAGCGATTGCTCTCCCTAGCAACCTACCTGTTGCGTTTTATTTTATTTTATTTTAAAGTAAGACATAACATTCTAAATAAAAAACAAAACTGTCTAATGAAATCTTCTTATCAAAACTTAAACATAACTATCATGCAACATCCAAAACCTGCAAATCCAAGAAAAAATTAAGCAATTAGGAAGATTGATAATGATATAACCTTAGTGTAGAATTTTTTGAATCAAGGACTCATCACATGATTGTGAGGACTTTAAATAGTGGGGGGGAAAAAAAGAAAAAGAAATGAAGGCGTAAACAGCTTCTGCAAGATCTTTGTTTCCACTTCTAGAGGGAAAAAGTAAACTAAACAGTGGAAGGAAAAAAAGAAAAAAAAATGCAAGCGTAAATGGCTTATGCAGGTTTTTTTTAAAAAATTACTTAAATAGTGGGACAGGAAAAAAAGGGTATAACTACCATTTAAAAGAAGAGAGAAGGAGGGAGAGGATGTAATCGTGTAGGGAGTGAGACTGTAAACTTCAGAGAATGGCGGTCTCGTAAATAAGTTTTAAAAAAAGACTTATTTTTTGGTTGGTTTGTTTGCAAAAATTGAGATGACATGTGTCAAAAGAATAGCCTAGCATCTGAATAAGAGTTTGAAAAAAGGTCTGTATTTAGCACTTCTTAAATACAAATAGGATGGGTGGAGTTTAGATAGCCCTTCAGACAACCAACAAAACTTGGCACATCTCAACAACTTGGAAGTATGTTTGAGTGGCTTAACTTCTTCTTTCTTTCGGAACCTGGCTAATGTGGTTGGGACACAATTCGGGTTCCATACTCTGGTTACCAAGCAATGGTAAATCCCAACCTGAACCCACATAATAAAACTTTGGGTTGGACTGGGTTGTGTTGATTTACTTGTCAGGTTTATGTTATCTTAGGTTAGGTTGTGTGGGTTAATTAAGTTCGCTACGTTGTCGAATTTTTGTCACCCTCAACTAAAATTTCGTAATTATCTATATAACCTTAAATATTATATACGGGAGGATAATATTTAAGAATAATAATTAAAATGATCAGTAATATATAATTACTTATTCAATTAAAGTATAGAATCTTTAATTGAGCGTTATTATTGTAGATAATTTCCATTAAGAATGGAATGGTCTTATCCGAACTATTAATTTTGTGAGTCATTAAATGAGCATGTTGTACATAATAAGATTACGTAGGACAAGAACATAATATGATATGAATGGTTAAATAACTTCCATGTAAATATAGTAAGATCTAATTACATAGTCCGATAGTCGTATATAAGATGATCTAAATCTTGAGTTATTAATAAACTCTTATTTATAGAATTATGTCATTTGATTTGCTTGGTACAAATTTAAGAATCAACTCATATCCCTTGTATTTTGGAGGCATAGAAGTAGATAGCCAGAAATGTTAATATTATAAGATGGAATCCATTCCTTCTTTAACGAGATGTAGATAAATAATTTCCTTGGGTATTTATTTGAGTCTTGAATAACATGAGCGTTTAAATTTGTGATTAAGTTTGTGATTTATTATTCATTAGAGTCAATAGCATTCAAGGATAAAATATCATTGGAGAGGTTAACAATTTTACCTATCTTTAATTATAAATTATTTATGAAGGATCAATTTGTATGCAATGACTATATCAATTGGACAACTCTAACGCTCTGTTTCATATAAGGGATGGAGAGTAAGAAGGATAGAGAGAGTTAAAAGGATGTAAAATATGAAGGAAAGAGAGGATTATGGTAATCTTTTGTAACACCCGAGATTTCTAATGCATTAAAAATGCATTAAGTTAAAGATTATATGAAGACAAAAAGTATAGTTTAAGGAAAATACTATATAATAATACAGAAAATTATACGGTATTAAAATAATATAGTGTAAGGAAATATGCTGAAAAAGTTATGGAGCATAAAAATTACACTGCAAGAGTAAAGCAGTGTAGGAATTGGACTGTTTAAAGTCATACAGTACAGAATTGGACTGTGTAGAGCATAGATTTTTTTTATAAAAGTGTAAAAAAAAAGGGGACAAAAATAAAAAATCAGCTCTCTCTCTCTAATTTCTCTCTCTACATTTTTTCTCTCTCTCTCCTCAAATCTCGTTCAAGATTCCGGCGTTTGTTTTTGACACCTCCCGCACCATTGGAAAGCTCTCGTTGAGCTGAGTCTAATGAAGTGTTGTGCCACCCAAAACGTCGCCGGAGGAGGCCACACGCGCCTCCCAAAGTAGCAAAGAAACCCATTTCTTCCCGACATGATTTCTCCGCCATCCGACTACCAATTGTCGTGATCTTGGTGTCTATGGACTCAGCATGAGGAGAGGAGCAAGATGGTACCATTTTCCCAACTTGATTTTGGCTGGAAAAGCCTCAACGGAGTAGCCCCGTTGTCGCCATGGAGCCACCATCGAACCGCTGTCTCTGGCAGCGGTGTGACACACCGCCTGTGCCAAAAGGACCAGAGGGAGATGACGAGCAAGACCCCTGGCTCAATTGCACCATTCTGCTGCCCCTCGACGGAGTTCGGGGAGCGCCGCCACCAACTACCGCGAACAGCGGCGATCTCACCTATCGCACCGCCATTGAGTCAAATTAATGACTCGGCTATGTTCATATGAGGACAGGGAAACTTTTCCCTCTCTCAATTTCGTGAACCACTCACGGGAAGATGGAGAACGACCTCTGCCTTTGTGCGCCACCATGAGGAGCTTCGGGCCATCGTTCCAAATGACGGTGTGGTGCACCACTGCCTCCATCACACACAGAGTGACCTGGGGAACAAAACCCCCAAGCCAGTTTTGGGCTACCATTGCCGGACGACTGAGATCGGAGTTGCCCTTCCCCACCATCGACGGCAACTTCGATTAGCATAGTTGGAGGCAAAATTGAAAGAAATTGACCCCACCAATCAACTCAGGAGGGTCAAATTAGGGGGGGTAGGCCCAAGCCCAACCGTCAACGGAGCCAATTGACGACGGTCAATGGCAGGTCATCGGCCAAATTGGGATTTTGTGATTCGGACTTCCGATCGACAATCCAAGACCACCTCCCGACTCGTTTCGACGCTCTGAATGCAATGGTGACCTTTGTTCGAGCTAATTCCACTCCAGTGAAAATTATTCGGTACCGACTGCGTACAGATTGAGGTGATTCAAACAGCAGTAACGGAGTCTAGAATGACTTTTTCAAGAATGTATGATCTCCAAGAAGCATTCCTAGCTATTCAAGGTGGCTCGAGGAGCACTACAGAGGATGCTTCATATACTGTAGATACATCGAGGTACAACTAGACTTACTTAGCTTGGAGTCCAAGTAAGTAGGAATCTCGCCTACAGTATGAACCGTTTTAAAATAAATTGTTTTAAATGCTTTCATAAAAATTTATGATAATGCATGACCAGTGATTGTTACACTGTTTTATGTGAGAATGGGTTTTATAATGTTACAAGGTTGATGAAAAACCCGTTAAGGGTAAAATCGTCATTATTAAGGAAACGGCTAGAACAGAGTTGAATACTCCAATTTAGCATAATATTATTAGACACAAAATGTTCCGTAATACGTTAAGTAACGTAACCATCATGTAAGACGAGAGATTTAATAAAAGATGTTCAAGTAAACAAAAGGTATCCCAGTGGGTTAAAAAAATTAAGTGAAGGAAAAAAAAGGGTAAACCAATAGTGTACAAGTCAAGTTAAAAGGAAAGAATAGTTAATGTTTATATTTTATTATCAATCAAGTAGATTGATAAAAAGAAAGTTAATTAATGAGTCGGCTGTCGTATGATCAAGACACAAAAACCGACTAATGGATGGAAAAGGAATAAGACAGTAATGGAATAGAGAACGCTAGAGCATAGTCCGGGTAAGTTTAGACTTCACCTACAGCATGAAGTAAATAGTTTTTAAATGCTTACATATGCATTTGTAAATGAGTTTGCGATGGTTATGCAAGTTGTTTTTAAAGTATATTTGCATTTATTATGCAAAAGAAAAAAAAAAGGTTCTAAAGTACAAAATAAGATTTGCAATGAATTTACAACCGTTATGTTTGAAGCCTATTTGCATATTGATATGCATGAATGTTATGAACCATGATTGGTGTGTGTATTATAAATGTGCCATGACTTAAAGTATTATATGAATATAACATGAAATTGTTGCTATCCAAAGAAGAAAAATGTATAGCAACTTTACGATATGAAAGTATGAACGATAAGTGTATGTATGATATGAACGACATGAGTATGAGTAATATGTGAAAGCATAAAATGTGAAAGTATGAAATGAACAACATGAGTATGAGTAATATGTGAAAGCATAAAATGTAAAAGTATGAAATGAATGACATGAGTACGAGTAAAATGTGAAAGCATGAAATGTTAAAGTATGATATGAATGACATGTATATGTATGATATGTTCATGAATATGATAAGTAAGTATGATACTTGTAAGAGAAAATGATATGGATATGAAGCGTTTTAGGAATATTTTATTAAAAATGTTTATGAAAAGTGTTTATGATAAAAGTTTTAAGAAAAAGTTTATAAATGACGTTTTACGAAAAGCATTCTAAGGATTGCTACATGTTAAATGTTTTATAGAAAATGTTTATGAGAAACGTTCTAGAAAAGTTTTATGAAGAATGTTTATAAAAGTCATTTTTATAAATGTCAATGGAAAATATTAATGATATATGTTTTAAGAGAAAGGCTTTCATGAGAAAAGTTTTTAAAGCTTGTTTAAATGCTTTGTGAGATTTTGTTTGAACTTACTAAGTGAAAGCTCATAAAAAGTTTTTTCATGCTGTAGGTAGTTTTTTGGGAGACCAGTAGGACCCGTTAGAAGAGCTGGGTGCTATGAAGGACGGATGCGAGGATTTGGGTATGGATACCACTACAGTAATGTTTTCGCTATTTAAAAGAAATATTTTTCCACTATTTAATATAGAGTTTTCAAAGTTTTAAGAAAAAAACAAAGTTTGAAGAAATGTTTCTAAGTTTTAAGATGCAGTTTATGAACTGTTTAATATAATTATAAAGTTAAGTTTTAAGCAATGTTTTAGTAAATGTTTCTTATTAAGTTTTAAGAAACGATTTGAAATGGTTTTAAAGTCAAGTGTTGAGCGAGGTCTCGACATGAACGGCGATAGAGGTCGCAATAGTTTTTAAGTACGTTTAAAGAATATGATTAGGAAAAAAAATTATTTCAGTATTTTTCTTACTAAGTAAGTAAGATTACTGTTTAAGTAATGACGTTTAAGTAAAATGATTGTCCGAAAAAGCAAGTCGTCACATCTTTTATGTTGTTGGGTAAGAAGGAATAATAGTTGAAAAGATAGATGATAGTTATTTACGTAATTACTATATTGTATATTATACTATTTGTTAATAATTTTTTTTGAAGAATAGAAAGGTCTTTTTAATTAAATTTAGGCAGATTGTTTGGATCCATCCATTAGTGGAAGGATCCAAATTGGTGGGCCAAGAGGGAGATTCTCTCCCTATGTCTCCTTTCCCTCCTCACGTGACAAACAATGGATTCTTTCTCTCTTTCCACCACTCTCCCACCCTTCTCCTCCCTCCAACCCTCCCTCCTACCAAACATAGCATAAAATGTGAGTAGTTATATATATCTATAATTTCAATAGTGCAATTTCAAGTTTTTCGAGGAGTAACTTTGGAATTAATAAAAGAATAATAAATATCTTATTTAATATATTAGTTCTATTAGTCCTTGAAATTATGGGTCCATTAGTTCTCCGCATCCTTGCACATGCTACTTGGACAAGTGGAATTATTGGTTTAATTAATTTAAAATTATGAAATTATAAATTAATAATCACTCAAAATAAACTAAATATGAATTAATTTATATAATTAAATAATAAGATTATTTAATAAATAATTAATTTTGAAAGACACACTATGGGTCCCATTATTGTGTGTGGCGAGTACATGCACAAGCAAAGGTTTTTTGTGTAGTCTAAGACTTGTTCACTAAGTTTCTTATTTCTAGACAAAAAGCAATAAGATTGGTTAACAAATAGTATTTTTCTTTATCCTGATTGCTAGTTGGCACCACAGACATAAGTACTGTATTTGTTTGTGGCGCCTACACCAGATAAGGAAAGTAGAAAGTTTATCTTTTATTAATTATTTAAAAATAATATAAGCTCCAAGAATTAATTAGGTCTCTCATTCTCTATAAATAGAGGGCTCCTCTTTTTATTATGCATACAATTGAGAATATTAGTTAGATTGCAAAATTGCTACTGACAAATCTAACAATAGGCATGTAGAGAAAGAGAAAAAGAAAGAAGTGTTCTTCTATTCCTAGTGTAATGACCTAGAAAATCCTACAATTAAATATTATAATTTACATACTTAAGTCAAAGATTTTCTTAGAAAATCACAATATTTGATTTTTGTGATCGAAGGATTAATGGAATTAATATATAAATTTCAAATATGAATTGAGTGTCGTACCAATTTCTCAACCTATAAGAAAGCTTATGTTAAGAATAATAATTTAGATCATGCTGTCATTAGGGACCTTATAAACCCTGACTTCCTGATGATTGCATGCAACCGATAAGAACACTCAGGCCTACACGAATAATAAGATATGATCATAACGGAGCAAAACTAACATATGCATGTTTTACTTATGTTTTTATTAAATGTTTTGTGGGACATAGTTCCTACTTACTAAACGAAAGCTCATTAAAGTATGTCCATGACATAAGTAAGCAACCTGCAAGCAATGTTTGATAGAAGATGGCACAGTGGCAAACAAGCATTAAAGATGGTGAACAGATGCTGCATGCATTTAAATTTAGCATTTAGTTTTTATTGATTATGACTTTTTAATTTAAGTATAAATAGTACAGTTGAAATTATGTGTGCATATTTTGGAGGCTGAGATTGCAGTCATACAGCCTCATCCGTATGAGTTTAAGACTAACTTGTTCAAAATAACTACTCTTATATGTTATAAATTTTGTTACAACAAATATAAGAACATTTTAATTAAAGCTAACAAGTTATTTAATTTAGTATTGCTTAAAAAAATATACCGTGTGAGCGTAATAAGTATTTGTTTAAGAATACATTTAAGTAGTTATAATAATGATCACATAGGTAAGATCATTACACCTAGTCTTGCTTTGCTCACACTTTGAGATTAGTGAAAGAAAAAAATGATTGAGCTATCATCTAGAATCCTTTCTTCCTTCTACACCCACCCGTTCGTCTTAATGGTGCCAAAGACTAAGTGAGGAAGGTGATAGTTTCATATAGAGGACCTTCCCATTGAAGATCTTCATCCTAACTGCTTCAAATGGTTAAATCTATATATCTATTGCACTATTTCATAAAAATATAATTTTTTTTAATATACATTGTTCACTTTTACTATTTTTGCTTATTTTCTCTAAAATAGCTTTTAGGAAATCAACAAAATTTTTTGTTGACAAATTTGCATTTTACATTATTTTGATCAATGCTAAAAGTTTCAAACTTGATTCATAAATTTTTAAAAATTCTTGCCTTTTGTTTTCAAAAAAGAAAAAAAGTTTGCAATTACACCCTTTGGTTTTTCTAAATGTTTTTCTCATGAAAACCAATCTATAGTTCCCAAAACAAGGGTTAGTAAAATGGAGGTAAAAGTGCCAAAAATCTCTTCCTAATAAAAAAATTTCGTCATTGTTATGAATAAATTAATATATTGGTGTAGATATTTATATTCCTAAAACCCCTCATGAATTTTATAATTTCTCTTTGATTCTTATTCATATTTATATTTTATAACCTTTTAATTAACACTATATTAGTTTAGAACTATTATATAGTTGTAACTTATAGCTTTTGGCCTCTAATACTTTGGCTTATGTAAATGGCTATATAGCCTGTATTTGCACATGATAAGATAATGAAGAATAAGAAAGCCATCATTCTATTTCAATTATGTCTCTCAATTTTATTTATGCTTTATAATTTAGCTATTTTGTATTTATTTAATTATAATAATACTAATTTTCATAAAATTAAAAAAGACAAATTTTTGAAATTAACCCAAATGATGTAAAGTAAATTTGTTGAAAATTGACTCTCCTTGTGTTTTTTTTTTTTGTAAACTATAAAGTATCTCCCTAGATTTTTTTTTTTAATTTTCTCCCTTGTGCGACAAAAACCAAAAAGAAAAAAAAAAGAGGGTAAGATAAAAATATCCTTGTTTAAATTAATTATTTTTTTCAAATTGTTTTGGGAAAATTTGTAAAAATTATTTTAAAGTTAATGAAATCAAATTCTAAATGTTTTTTGAACTTTTACGTTGAGTATTGCGATGTTTTTTAAATGTTTACAATGGTTTATAACTTAAGGATGCTTTTGTGTTTTCCTCTTATTTTTCTTGTTCATAAAATAGGCAAAGGGTAAAAATTTAAAGATAATAGTAAATTTAAATGATATTTTTTTGTAGCCTCTAAAAAAAATTAGAAAAAATTTTAAAATATATCATAAAATGTTTTAAAAAACTAGACTCGACTTTAAACCATGAAGTTTTTATTAAACTTGGAATGATTTATATATTTTAAGTCATCGAGTCAATATTTTTTTCTTTGTTGCCAACTTATTTATAATCTTAAATGATTTAGAGTAGGAGGAGAGTTATTAAAGGTCAAATGGGACAAGCTATCCCTAAATAAAATATACAATGCAAAAAAAATTTAACCTCTCAATTTACCCTCATTGAGATCCATTAAACAATATCATTTTTCATTTTATTTTCATATTTTTTTTATAAATAACTTTACAATATTTTATTTGTAAGTTATTGTATTGTACGCACACATTAATACATGTATGTATGTGGGAGCTTTTCTACAGTGATTTTTTCCCTGTTTATATTCAAAATTTTGAGATTAAAAAACTATACTGTTGGTAAAATTGATTTGATGATGTAGTGGAATTTTAAAAAATTTTATTGATCACCTAGAATCTAATTCTGGTTGCTATAAACAATAAATAGAATTCTAATTAAAACGCACTTGTTAAAGATTGGAAGCAGCATGTCTGATTAATCAAAGGGAAAAATCTCAACCTTCAGATCTTCAATATCTTGTCTCTTTCTCCAAGCTATTGTTTGTAGGTACCACTCAACAGAATTTCACTACAGCTTTTCTCCTTTCAACTGGACTATATGCTTGAGGAATTAAAAACACTAAAAGGGAGTGATCAAAACTCAACTCTCTAGAAGTTATACAAGAGCTATCTAAGAATAAATGAGGACCTAAAGCCTCTTTTTATAGACTTATTTGGAAGAGTTATATTAGATGCGCTAAGAATTAAATGATGTAATAGTTTTTTAAAGACATTTAATCAATAAAGAGTTTAATATTTGTTTTCATATATTAAATATGTTCTCTTTGTATTCATTTATGTTGAATGTATGAGAAGCAAACAAAAGTCTGAGACTATTAATGTAAACCATTAAAATCGTGCATATAATAGACAGATTATGCAAAAGACATGAATTTTAAGGTGATAGTTTAAATATATAAGGTCTACAATTGAGGGAATAAAGTTGGGCGCTTTATTCGAGTTAAGATTGTTATATTGTCTACATCTTTAACGAGAGATGACTTATGTTAGTCAGAGGAGTTGGAATTCACGAGTAAAAACATTGGTGTCTTATCATTGGTGACGATATGCTAGATTGGGACTAAAGTTAAACTGATTCGATTAATAATTTCGTTTGTTTAAATCAATTTACTTTAGATAATTATATACATATTACATCTCAATCCTAAAATGAATCAGTGGGCCCGTATTCTTGACTTATGTCTTTTGATGTACCAAAGGATGACATCCTAAACTCTATGAAGGTACGTAGATCAGTGCATTAGAGGCATGACTCTTGATTGATGTTGACTCATTATTTATAGATATGGAATCTATAGGTTTTTTGTAAAGTTAATGATATTCTCTTATAGGCGTTATCATGTAATTGAAAAACTAAAACACTTAACCATTTGGATATATAGGATGTAAAAAAATGGTATACTATTTGTATTGATAGTAAGTTTTCCTTTGGTGAAATAATGAGACGTAAGATAAATATAATCGAGGCTAATTATGAATATTCTATGGGGATGTTATTGATATGTCGTAGATAGTTAACTTATTAGAATTTCGTAGTTTATATATATAATTCGAGAGTGTGGCTATAAGCTTTCAGTGGAATAGCTTTAGAGTTGATAATTACAAAATATATATTTCGAGGATATGTTATTTTATAATTATAAGAGCTTGATTTGTTACTAGCTCAAATATTTTCCTGTAATGATACGATATATTTTTCTGACATATTAGAAACTTATGTTAATTCTTAAGATTGGGTAAAATTTGAATAATTGGATTTAGTAGTTCTGTTAGTTTATTGGTTGAATTAATTTTATGAATTAATTCAAGAAAAGCATGTTGAATTATTTAAATATATCTTTTATTTGAATATGAGATTATCTGTATATGACTATTTTAATCATATAACTTCTCTATTGGGTTATTTGAATTAAAACTGATGCTCTATGTAGGATACACGGGTAAAATAAAGTAGGAATTATCTAATCGGTTCAAATCGGGTGAATCAAATAACTCTAATAAGCTAAAAAAAAATCTGCGAGGTCATCACTGACCAGGCGGTTGACCACCATACACAGGGGTGCTCGACCGACCCTCCTTTATCTAGATATGTGTTTCACATGTTTTCACTTCAAGATTTGATTCCAAATCGATTTTTGAGACCGAATCTTAACAAGAATAGATGGCCAATGGCTCCCTATAAGTAGGTAACGTGTCCCTATACTTTCATATCAATTATTAACATCAAGAGAGGTCACTTGAGAGGTTTTAGAGAGAGATTTTCTAAAAAGAGAAATTCTACTATTTTGAGAGATTATTATACAACACCTATAACAATAATTTTGATTTTTCTCTTGTGATTGTGGAGAGAGTTACCAAGAGAGAATTGAACGATGTGTGCCCACTCACACTCTGATCGTGGAAAAGAGAATAGCAAAAAAGATTAGTTGGTTTAGGCTCTTCCGATGCAATTCTCAGTAGTGGTTCTATAAAACAATTTTCTGTCAGAAGTATTGTTCCAATTCCACAAGGTACATAAGATCTTTAATTAATTTATCATATATAGCATGTCTAACTCATTTATGGAAAAGAGTTTATTTATTAAAAATTTTAAAATCTTCTACGTGCTCCTTTTCCAACATTAAATCCGAAGAGAATTTTCTCTCTCCTCTCTTAAGCTTACATGCCAATCTCATTAGGGGCCACCTTAGTGTGCATGGCTATCTCCTATAGAGGGGAATTTGAATTTTAGCCAATCACATTGTAGGGTTTTGTGATTATCTACATCATTTAGTCTTAAGTCCTATGCAAATAATTCTATTTAAATTAGAATTTAATAATTCAAGATCATTATCTAATTTAAATAATTATGAATAATTATTCTTTATTCAAATTCAAATACAATTAGGATTTAAATTAACTATTCAAATACAAATAATTAATAATTACAAAATACTTATAATTAAATTTGAATAAATATTATTCTGAAATTAATTATTTAAACAATCAATTTCCTAAAATTTACCCTAGGTAGGCACCCATAGTCCTATTAGACTGGGCCTAGCGCCACTCACAGTCCAACTGGATTGTGGGTGTGCACATTGATAGGTCCAATAACCTATCTAATGTAACGTCTTGTATAACCTGTGTTAAACTGGATTCTACACAGTTCATTAAGGAATTCATGAGCTAGCATTGTGACCTAATGGACATATATTTATCAAGCTCCAACAATAGCAAATGAATTAATTATTAATTAATTATCCATTTAATTACTAACTTTGATGTCACTCCACTAAAGAACCAAAGCTACACTTTTGATAATATATTGCATTATGAGACTTTATAAATATGGATTTTTATTGATATTCATAAAGTATTCAAAATGCATGCACACAAATATAATAAAAAAATAACTTTATTTATTATAAATATGTTTAATGCAACAACATCATTTACATACTTATTTATCCTAATAGTTTATAATCCAACTCATGCACTTAGATTATAGTTACAATCTCTACAATAGAGACTTTAATTTGATGCCTTAAAACAAGAATATGAAAAAGATAAATTCGGATGAATGCCATAAAAAAACTCACTTTCAGATTTATGCCACAAGTATTGGAGCTCTATATTTCTGTCACAAAAATAGATAATTAAGAGTGAATAGAAGATGACATAAATAAAAGAGCCTAATTTTATCTATGTTGTAAGAAAATTTGAACTTCAAACGGTAGTGGGCTACTGAAGCATCGGTGACTGATAGCTTAATTATTTCAGAGGGCGGTTAGGAAGTGGACTAAAACCAATGGTTTGGCTTTAAAACATTATAACAATTAAAATTTTATAAAATATAAAACTATACCACCTTTGATTTGAAACAACAATTTTGGTTCAAGCCGACTCCAAACGTGCTATAAGGATAATGAATTTAGCTTAAATTAATGGTATGAGTTTTCAATCTGAAAAAGAATAGCATACAAGAGCTCGTTCCAAGTGTCAGGAACACCAGCAAGACACCAATGGCTACAGTCGTTTCCCTTGGTCCCACCAATGCCGTAGACCGAGGGATAGCCATCTTTCCTTGTAACGCCCCAAAATTTATTCAATGTTAATGTAACATAAATGATGAATTAGTGTGTCATAATTAATGTTTTAACATTAATTAGATTATTTGGTTGGATTTTGAATTTGTTGTTGTTTTGTTAAATTGATGCATTCAAATGATTTCTTATTGTTTTAAAATAATGTTTTGAGTTTTAAAACACAACAATTTGCAAAATGTTAAAAATACTCTGTTTTACAAAACCATGGGCGGCACATGGTTTTCGCACAGTAAAACCGCCCACCGATTTTCTCTATTTATTTTCTTTTTCCCTCCTCTCTCCTCACACTCTCACGATTCTCTCTCTTTCCTCTCTTTCCCTCCCGTGAGCCGTCTCTCTCACTCTCTCTCTCTCAATTTCTCTTTGAAATTTTTGAAATCAAATTCGAATCCAAGCTTCGGATTAGCAAGGAGGAAGCTCGGGGACGTGATTTACCAACCGAGAACACGGATTGAAGCTTCGATTTGAGGTTAGATTTGAAATTTCTAAACGTTTTTCAAAATTTCCAATTTTGTGCATTTTTTAAATCTAGGTTTATTTAAGCTTAGAAAACCTTGGATTTGAGTCAAATGAACTTAGGACAACTAGAATCTAAGCTTAGATTGAAGAAAAACGGATTGAATTCAAGATTTTTCATTTTTCTCCCTATTTTTACATTTTTGGATTTTTGAGTTTAAATCTTGTTTAAATGAGTCCAAACATGTTCTAGTATGTTTTTCTATCAACTATGATTATTTTCTATGCCTGGGATTTGAGAAAAACAGGTTAGAATCAAGATTTGGATTTTAGGGATCGAGAAACCCGTGGCTGGGATTTCTGGGTTTTCCTAATTCGGCAGGCCGAAATAGGGATCGGCAGGCCGGTGTTCTTCCGTCCGGTAGGCCGAACCTGGGGAAATGACTGACCGACCGGACCTGGCTTCCGGCAGGCCAAACTGTACCGAAGCAGGGAGTCCGGCAGGCCGACCGAGGCATGGAAAATTTTGTGATTTTTACCCGTTTTCACTGTTTTGAACCTTGATTTAAATTCCAACCTTATAGAATGATTTTAAAGATACAAATGGCACACTAGGACATCATGAAATGGTTTAGTAACATGGAATGTCTCAAACTAGATATTGATCGACTTAGTTTGTATCTAGGATCGTTCGTGGTTCTGCGGAGCTAACGTATAGCGGACCGGGATTACGGTGTAGGGCACCGGCACGAGTATTGAGGTAGGACTTCTACCCCACTTCTTTGGTAGCCTGGTTTTGAAATGATTTGGATTTGAAAAGGATTTCTATTAAAATGTTTTCAATGGTTGTTTGAAAAATGAATTTATCGGTTATATTTTGATATACCGTGAACTGAAATGAATTTCATAATGAATGTAAATGACAATACTCGGTAATTGGGTTTGAATGATAATGATAATAAACATATAGGCATGATGCCATATTAGAGATCGGGTCGTGTAGCGATCGACCTTGGGGGCAGGTCCCGAAACCCAACTGGGCCACTACGGTGGTGATACTATGGTTTGCCTAGGAAAAAGAAACTGATATTTCTGGTTGTCTAAGTAAACTGTTCTAGGTAAGAACGGCTTTACTCAAATTTATTCATTTATTCATTTCAGGTTTCTTTTAAATGTCTCCTGAATAATGACCTGTTTCTTTAAATTAAATTATTTTATAAAACATAGTCCTACTGAGCCTTTCGCTCACGTTTTATTTTTTTTTAAATTTTCCCCCTCTATGTGGTTTTCCATTTAGATTTGGAGAGGATTCTTCGGACCGAACTCAAGAGCAATAGAAGAATTAATTTATCTTTTGTATCATTAAATCAAGGCATGTAAGATTTAACTTTATTTGTATCTGGACTATAATTGTATTTATGATATTGTCAGTACCATGTGTGTGCACAAGTTGTGGGTCTGTGGGACCCATACTCGCGGTGTTATTATTTTAATATTTAGTCGTTTAATGTTTTGAATTGTCTAATGTATATAAATTCTTTATAAAGTGTTTTAATGAACCCCACATTTTATGTATTAACTTAACCCCTTAAACCTTGGATTTTAATTAAGTTCTACTTTAATTAATTTAAATAACCTGCCACGTCACCTCCCGTACTCCGGGGCGTGGCATTCCTCAGCTGAGAAAGTGTGGTTGTGTTGAGTACAGTGACATAAGTTGATATTTTGCTCAGCACTTGGTCTACTATTGCAGCTGCTGGTGGCCAACCTCTTGGATATGTTGAACCACTTGCCGGTTCAGTTTGCCCTTTACATGTCGTTAACTTGGAATCATCCCACTCTTCTCCACTGTTTCCCAAAATCAAGAATTCTTCACAAAGAATGAGACAATTAGGTTAACAAATATGCACATTTCACTCAATTAATTAAACCAATAACTAGCTAGGGAAAATTATAATTGATCGTTCTATATGTCACTAGGTTGATTACTAAATATTTTATAAACTATAATACTGTTGATTTTTTTAGATGGAATTTTTTAATTATTTAATAAGTTGTATAATATATTCTTATAAAGTATAATAATATAATCCGAGAAATTCTCTGGGGGTATCCAACCTTATACAACATATATATACTATTAAATTTGAATCCCGCAGTGTTGCAACTTATGTTCCTACTGCTATAAATTAAACTCATGCTCGGCTTAATATTAAATGATCTAAATATATTGGCACATTTGTCCCAGATTAAAAGCTCACTTGATATTAAGGCTTGGCTACAATGTTTATTTCTCAAATCTATCAATGTTTTTGAGGATAAACAGACTTACTTGTCCCCTCAAAAGGATTTAACTTACCTTATCATATGTTGGGAGAAGTTAAATAAAAGTATAAAAAAATTAAAAACCAAGAAAAAGTTTAAACAAATTCTGGACTCCACTCCCGCCGTCAGGCAAAAAAGATTGACATGTATATTTAATTATTTATGGTTTATAACTGAATTAATATTTTTTTAAATATAAGGGACCACAATTGTATATTTTTTATCATGCCCAAAACTAGAGCCAGTTGGGCAGGAAAGATGACCCCGTTTGGTTTCGTTCTTAGAATTTTTAAAAATGTTTTCGCACTTTGTTTTAGACAAAAATTTTAAAAACCCTTAGTATAATTTCCAAAAAATTTTATTTTTCAAAATAAAAACATTTTCACCTATTTTGAAAATAATACCAAACAGCCCCTAGAGGTACTACCTGTAATGAGTAGGAGAAATGCCTTGAAAGAAAACTGTGGTCTTGTTGAGATCAATATCAGAGGCTACCCGCTTGGACCAAGTTGTTAAACCCTCTTTGAAAGCCACCAAGTGGTCCACATCTTTCAGTATAATTTCTCCTACTTCAGTGTAATCCCATCTATAATTCTCAAAAATATAACATGAAGAGGGAAAAAAAAAAGGAAGAGAAAAGTTATGATTAGATTTGGCTGCAAAATCCCCTTTGCATATGTCAAGTACATGAATATAAATCAATGAGTTTTCAATATGATTAAATTTTTTTCTAACTATTGATAGTCAACGATCAACTAACTATTGATAGTTATCCATCAAATTATAAAAATAGGTGCATGTTAATTATAATTGCTGATGCAAGATTTTATATATATCTTAACTACTCAATTCGTTTAAATCATTTGACTAATTAGAATAACCATAAATATATTTATATATATATATATAAATATATTGGAATAAGGATATACATAACGTGACCTTGCAGGCACAGTTTTTTTTTAGTTTTTTTTTTATTTTTTAACCTGTTTGGCAACGGTTTCCATCACATAGTTCCCACCACAAACTCAACTTAAACAGTGTAAAGCTCTTACATGCTACGGTAACAATAAAAAAATTACTACAATGTAAAGCTTTCATATACTATAGTAAAAATGATTTTAACCATTAATTTTCACCACTTTTTTAAACACGCTAGAAAGGGCTTTATAGCTTCTTACGGTTGTCTGCTTCCTTTGTGGAGCAACCAGTGCCAGGTGTTAAATACGAGGGTGTGGTATCCTTTTCAAGCATTGCCGTTTCTATGGAGTCAAGCTTTAAAACTGCGCCTATCTTCTCTTTAACTAGATCAACCAGATATGCACGGCAAAAATACATCACCGATACCTCATAATCCTGCAAATTTTAATATTAAACATTCATAAATTTACAAAATAAAAATTGCTTGGTTCAATACAGTTCGTTGCCGACAACAGATTTTCTACTAAAAGGTTGAAAAAAAGAGACGAAACTGACAAGAAAAATAAATAAATAAATAAATAAAATATTGCCCTACTTGCAAATAATTAGGTTATCATATGTTCAAAACATCAACATGTTTTTAGCCTTAGGATGATCAATCATGTGAAAAGCTGATACTGTTTTGCAACTTTTTAAATTACATCCTGACATTTTTCCACCTTTTACTTTGGCATTTTCGTAGCTTTAATGTGCGAGATTGAAGTACTCCACAACAAATTACAGCTTTGAAAAGTGCTGTCCGCTGAGGCCCAAAAAAGAATGTAACCTTTTTTCCCCTAAAAAAAAGGATGACATACATAATTATGTAAAATTATCATTCAGATCATCTCTCACGTTTTTGAATGTGTATGTGTGACATGTGTAGCATAATTGTGACGTTGCGTATGAACATGTACATACCACATGCCTAGTTATATATATATATATATATATATATTGGTGAATTACATGCATAGTTATCATTTGCATCATAGTATAACGATATTTGCCAGCTTGAATGTGCTACACTAAAGTACTCGATTTCAGTTCAAGCACTCCAAAAATTTGTAGTTCTAGGTTGTACTTTCGGCTTTTGTGCCTTTTTATTAGGCTTTGTTACTTCCTTTGATTTCAATAAATTTTGGAACGGAAGGGGCTTGGTATCAGATATAAATTTATAAGTGGGCGCTATTATAATTCGGATGCCAATGTGACTTGATATATTAAATATTGTTTCTTATGTTAGTTGTCTTATCTTCTGAGTTAGAAAAAGAAAAAAAGAAAAAATGCTCTATTTAAATTATGATTATATTAGACGTACAAAAACATTATTATTTTCAAGACTCAAATTTAGGGCTCAATACAATGAAAACAGCCCACGTATCTATTAAACACTAATTGAGCTAGCCATAAGTGGCAAAATACAAACAAGCAAAAAGGAAAATGCCTGTTAGCATGGTAAGATGATTAAAATAAGTAATTACTGTGAGAACGAAAAGAAACTCACAGGGAAAGAGAATGTAGAGAGGCCATCTTTTCTTGTTAGTGTGAAATTGGATCGGGGCACGGAAATATAAAGCATACATGTCAGACATTGCCACTGATTGAGGCTTAACTAGTCCCCAACAAATAGTATATTCTTTCCCTTGAATTTCGTTAAGAATTCTATACCAATGAATCTGCACATACATACATATGTATATTTATGTATGTGATATGTCCTAGTGTTATACATAATTACAAAAATAGGCGGAGTTAAAAAAAAAAGTAATTCAGAAGGAGCGAATTTTATCATATTTCATGTATACAAGTCAAAGGAAAAATTTTACATGCTATAAGGTGCGAGCAAATTTAGAATTTCATAATTTCATGATTTCATGATGAATAAATTGCAAATAATTTCATTAGATATCAGATATAAAATTAGAATAGAAAAGACTCAAATGTTGCAACCGCCTATCCTCTATGTCCTCTGCCGAGCATCTCCAAATACAAAGCTATATTGATGTGTCAATAGTAAATTTAACATTTAAGTGTAAATAGACTCTCCAATGTAATATCCTTTTTAATACTATCAGAAATTTGAGACTTGAAGCTTTTTGGTTGATACATTGACTTTTTACTTGATCATTAATTTTCAGATTATTTTAATATCAAAAGTCTACTTTTACATATTTCAAGACTTAATAATTATGATAAAAGATAAATATCGCATTTGAAATAGCATTATGCATTAGAGCACAAAATAGAATAACACATCAAATATGTTATCTTTTCACTTTTTAGTAACAAATATAATATTAGACATTGGAGATGATCTTATAACTATATATAGACACTCAAAATGCCACCAATTTCATGTATACGACCACCAGGTAAGGTACTTACGTTCCCTAATGGTATATTACGTTTATTACAAAAGGAAAATAACATTCGGGTCGCTTTTCAATTATTATTCCATTTTGAAACCATAGTGTCGGTGTATGATAATTTCACAGCAACTCTACAAATTACACTAACATTGCTAAAAAGTTCTGATTCTTGGTAACTAGAAAATGATGAATATAATCCGACTGTCAAACGCCAGTCTAGTCTCCTTACCAAAATACAATGACAAGATTGATTCATTTTTCACTTTTATACAATACAATATGATAAGTAGTTTTTTTTTTTTTTTTTTTGCATTGCAATTCGTTTAATTAACTTTATAAGGTAAATAAACTTTCATATATAAGCTTAATATATATACATATATATGTATTTATATATATATGTGCTAGACGCTCCAAGTATTGGCTTTGGTGCCCTAAAAGCTGTGATATTGTATATATTGTTAATAAATAAATAAAGTAACATTTATTATTATTTTGGTTGCTTATATGTATTATGAATACCTTTATAAATATCAAGAAAATTCTATGATTATTTATGTTACTATAAATTTAGGATAAAAATGTTATATGCTTAGGGATAAAATTTATAGATAATAATCTAAATAGTCTGTAATAATTAATTAAAGTTTGGGATCTTTAAATAAATATTACAAGTACGGTCTAATCTCATTTAGAATGAAATAGTCTTATCCAGGCTATTAATGTAGAGACATTGGATTAAAGGTACTTTATATAATGAGATTATATAGGACTAGACCAGATAAATTATGAATATCTAATAATCATCTATTATAAATAGAGTATTCAAATTTATTACTATGATAATCATATATTTGACAGTCTTAATTCTGAGTATTTATTAGACTCGTATTTATGACATTATGTTTTTTGACTTGCATTATAAGATTTGTTTAAATATAGGTCATAACTTAGCATCTTTGAAATATAATGTAATAAATGGTTGGGAATAATATTATACAGATATGAAATCCATTCCTTCCATATGGAAGTTAGAAAAATAGTTCTCTTGAGTGATAATTCAAAGTTTGAACAGTAGAGCACTTGTTCATAATAAGATTATGAATTAACTGTTTATTAGAGAATTATTGAAACTCAAGAATAAAGATGTAATAAGAGAGGTGAATGAAAATTGAACCTAGCTCTTATTATGAACTATATATGGAGGACTAACTTATATGTAATGATTATGTCAATGGATTACCCGCTAATTTTTTTTGAGTAATTTCACTATAATCTCAAGAGTTTAGTTTCAGGTTTTTAGTGGAGTCACACTAAAATTAATAAATTTGGCACATTAATTAAAGAGTTTAATTAATTATCAAATTTATTGGAGCTTGGGTTATAGGTCCATAACTCCCCAATGCCACCTCTATAATGCTATATTGGATTTAATGCATAGAATAAATTATACTTATTTAGTTTGAAATTATTGAATTCTGAATTAATTATTTCACACTTGAATTATTAATATGACACAGAAAAATATTCTTTGTGACACATAATGTAATATGATAATTGTTGTCACAATTTAACTGAGCATTAGTTAATTAATTAATTGATTATATTTAACTAATGAGATTAGTTAAATATGGTTTTTAAATTAATTAATTAATAATATTTGAATAATAAGATTATTTAAATATAATTTTAATTTTGTGTGTGACATATGTGTGGTGGAACCACCTTTTTCCTTTTTCTAAATGGACACAAAATTAAATAATTGATTGATTAATTTAAAAATCTAATTTTAAATAAATATGATTATTTTTTGAATTTAGATATATATATAAATGGCTTTGAACAAAATCCTAAATATACATCTAAGATTTTATTTTTTATATATATATATATGTGTGTGTGTGTGTGTGTGTGTGTGTGTTAATAACATCGTAAACGTGTTTTACGTTTGAAAAAAAAAACAAAACATAAACATACGTTTTCGTAAACATATATATATATTAATAAAATCACAATTGTGATTCGATTTAAAAAAAAATGGATAAAGATTATGTAGAGTATATCCCTTTCCATATATCTGATATGGTGGCTATTTCATATTTAAAATAAATTAATTAAAAAATAACTAATTGCTCATATATAAAAAGATAGAGATAATATTATCTTAACAGATCTATCATTCATGTAACTTTTATAAAATACTCAGAGAGAAAAACTGAGTTCTTCTCTGAAAAAAAAAAAAACTACTATCTTATGTGTTGAGTACATAGCAGATTAGAAAAGTGTAAGGTTAATTCATTCTTGTAGTTTGATGCCCACTCGTCTTTTTATTAGTGTCGAAACCTAGCTTGAAAGATGGTGGTGTCAAAGGGGAAAGCTAGGATACCCTAATAGGTCATCAAAAAAGGTTGGTAAAATTTCTTAAAGCTTTTTATTATTAATTAAAATTATATAGCTATTCCCGATGAACAAAGTTTTCAAAAAATTTTTGTTTGTCAACAATCCATCTCTTCCACTACGTTTCATATTTTATTCCAACAAATGGCAACAGAGCAGGTTATAGCATATATAATTTCAATTAACATGATTTTATTCTAATAATATCATGTTTTTTATGCATGTTTGTGGACACTTTGTATTTTTTGTAATATTTATTCATGTGATAAATGGTTATGTTATGAATAGATTTTTTGCCGTTAATTATATGGCCTTTTTAGATTGGTAATTTTATTCTCTATTTGATTAGATTAAATTTATGTAAACCCATAAAAAGACAGATTTTTTATAATTTATCATTATTATTATATTTTTCCTCTCTTTCTTCTTTTCATGTCCCTTCACTGATTCATTAATGTGCATGAGATGCACTTGGGTAAATGGTCATATACTAATAATTATTATTATTATTATTATTATTATGCACAAGACTTGCAGAGCTCACGTGCATGCATGACTTCATTGTTTAAAAGCGAATAATATTAAAGTTGCACCTGACATGTGTAGATTGGAAAAGTGAAAAAAAAAGGGCTCCATAAGTCCTGCACGTGGGCTTCTTTAAAAGTTAAATAGTTCACTTCTCGTTATTGTGCCTCTTAAATGCACTCTGATGTGCAACATAAAAAAAAGGGGCGGCAGTTCTTCTTTTTCTCGTCCACTGCACATCCATGGAGAAGAATAGTAGATGCTGCTCGTGAAGAAGATGAAGAGGAAGAAATCCATTGGGTCACCTGGCCCAGTTGAGAGCTTCGGCCTATCAAATTTTTTAAAAGGTAACCTAACAGATTATTGCATAGTAAACTACTTGATGAAGACTACAACATTAGAGCTGGGAATTATGTATCATTACAAAAAGACCCTTGTAAATTTTTTTTTTTTTTTTATGGATTCTAATTTTAATTATCCAAAAAAATCCGGTCAAAAATTCATTATTTATTTTCATGCTTTATTTTCATGTGATGATTGTGATAACAGATTCATACATTATAACATGTCATCTAGAAAAGTGCCCACTTATAGTTATGTTAACATGATATGCATACACTTGCATATTATTTCATTATGTGTAAAGTAGTTTATAAAATGATTTAATATGTATTAGAATTAATTTAATGAGATTAAATTAATTGGGTTAGTTTTATAGAATCTTAATTTATTAATCAACCGAATAATGTGAATTTAGTTTTAATAGTTAAGACTTGGTAAAATTCACATTAATTCTAAGTTATCTAATTTTAAATTATTTAATATTGGGTAACTTAGATAATTCATAATAAATTTAGATTTTTAGAAAATCTGGTAATTTATTTAAGTGTAAATAGTATGATATTCTATTAACACACAATATAACCTAGTAATTAAAAATTATTTTTATTTACTAGAATTATGAAACATTGGATGTTTTATAAACATAAAACACATCTTTTTAAAATGAAGGTAATATAACAATATAACATACGGTCTCCACTATTAGCACAACACCGTGAGATTTAGGTGGCGCCTCGCGATGCTTTGATTTCATCCTCCCTGTGGAAGGTGTCCATTTAAATCAATAAAAAGGTTGGCTTCTAAGAGATAAGATTTTACAATGTATTTCAAAATTGACCTACCCTACGATGGCAATTTTGAGTCAAATTTTTAAAATCCAAAATAGTTGGTTACTCTTATAAAAATATAATTAAATTGTTAATTTTATCTTGACCAAAATAAATAGTTATTAATAAATATAGAAAATATGAGATATTTTGAATATATTTATTAATTGAGAATGTCTCAATTCAATTCATAAATAATTTGACCTACCCTACGGCGGCACTTTATTTATTAAAATTGAATAGTCGTGGAATTAGTAAAATATTTTTTTTTTTGTGTTTTTCAATATGCATCATGCATCACGTTTACTATTCCACAACACATATTTATGACGTTTATGCAACCATTTAATTTATGTCATTTTATTTATTTAATACAGCAACAATGTCTAATTCAATCATCGCTATTCTCTCAAATAAAAAATTAACTGGAGATAATTTTGTCAAGTGGAAGAGTAACATAAACATTGTACTAATTTGCAAAAATCATAAGTTTGTCCTGACGGAAGAATGTCCTCTATCGCCTGCTGCCAATGCCCCTCGTAATGTACAAGAAGCATATAATCGTTGGATTGAGGCAAATAACAGGGCTCGCTGTTTCCTTTTGGCTAACATATCTGACATGGTTAGGATGAAACATGAAAGCATAGAGACTACTTTTGAGATAATGCAGTCTTTGCAAAACATGTTTGGTAAGTCTTTTGAAAAGGCATGTCATGAAGTCGTCAAGGCTAGGATGAATGCCAAGATGAAGGCAGGGGTCTCAGTCAGAGAACATGTTCTCAACATGGTTAACTATCTCTATAAGGCCAAGGTGAACAGGGTGGTAATAAATGAAACCACACAGGTGAGGATGATTTTGGAAACCCTCTCCCCTGTATTCCTTCAGTTTAAAAGCAACTATTTCATGAACAAGCTAAAATATAATATAACTGAGTTGCTTAAAGAGTTGCAAACCTTTGAGTCTATTTCAAAAGAAAAGACTAAAGCTCAACCTTCCTCTTCTGCTTGAAAGAATAGGAAGAGGAAGAAAATTAAAGAAGTGGAAGAAAATTAAAGAAGTGGTAAGTCTAAGAATGGAGGGCAGCCTAAGAAGAACAAAAGCAACAAGAAAAAGAGTTCAAAGCAAAAGAAGTCCAAAGGAAAATGTTTCCACTGCAGTGTAGTTGGGCATTGGAAGAGAAACTACAAGAAGTATCTTCAAGAGCTCAAAGAAAAGAAGAACAATGGTAAATCAGATTTACTCGTTTTAGAAGCTTGTTTAGTTGAAGATGATACTTCACCCTAGATAATTGGTTCAGGGGTGACTAACCATGTTTGTTCTTCTTTATAGATGCTTAGTTCTTCAAGGGAGCTTGCCGACGGGGGATAAATGATGAGAGTAGGAACATGAGAGGTTGTTTCAATAAGAGCAGTGGGAGTCGTTAAACTTTATTTTAGAAATAAGTTTTTAATTTTGGACAATGTTTATTACATTCCTAGTGTTCGTAGAAATTTGATTTCTGTTTTTAGGTTTTTTGAACAAATGTTTAATGTTTCTTTCAATAATAATTATGTTAATAATTTAGAAATGGTTTAGATATTTGTTCTGCACATCTAGAAAATGGGCTTTACACCCTGAGGCCTAACGAAAAATCATTGCTCAATATCTAAATGTTCAAAGTTGAACAACCAAAATGTAACAAGCAAAAGGTTTCTTTTGATGATGAAACATACCTATGGCACCTTAGATTAGGTCATGTTAACCTTGATAGAATTAACAGACTAGTAAATGATGGCCCTTTAAGAGAACTAAAAGTTAGTTCTCTACCATTTGTGAATCTCGTCTTGAAGGTAAAATGACTAAAAGGCCTTTCTCTGCAAAAGGCGAAAGGGCCAAGGAACCACTTGAGCTAATACATTCAGACATCTGTGGTCCATTAAATGTACAAGCACATGGTGGTTACGAACATTTTGTCACATTTATGGACAATTATTCGAGGTATGGATACATGTACCTAATGAAAAGGAAATCTGAAACTTTTGAAAAGTTTAAAGAATTCTAAGCAGAAGCTGAAAAGCAATTAAGAAAGATGGTGATGACTCTTTGATCTGATCGAGGAGGAGAATACCTAGATACTAAATTCAAGGACAATATGATAGAACATGGTATATTATCATAACTCACCGCACCTAGAACACCACAACAAAATGGTGTTGCAGAGAGAAGAAATCAGAAGTTGCTTGATATGGTGAGATCCATGCTTAGCTACTCATCATTACCCACTTCATTTTGGGGATATGCAATACAAACTGTAGTATATCTTTAAAACATAGTTCCATTTAAGTCTATTCCAAAAACACCTTAGAGTTATGGAATGGTTGCAAACCTAGTATGAGACATATCCGTATATTGGGGTGTCCAGCATATGTGTTGAAAGAAAAGACCGGAAAGCTAGAACCACATTTTGAAGTATGCTTGTTTGTAAAATACCCAAAGGGAACGAGGGGAGGTTTGTTTTATTGTCCATAAGAAAAGAAGGTATTTGTATCAACAAATACCACTTTTCTCAAGAATGATTATATGACAAACTATAAACCTCATAGCAAAGTTGTACTTGAACATTACTTTCTGATCTTATCAGACCACAACCGACAACCATTGTCGAAAGATAAAATAAGGAGACCATATTTCCAAATCAAAATGTCATACTACCTCGACGTAGTGGGAGAATTGTGAGACCACTTGCTCGCTACAGGGAAATTGGAGAAGCAAATGTTGCTATCTCTGATAATGGTGAGGATAATCTATTGACATATTGTGATGCAATGGAAGATTCTAAGAAGAAGATATGGCTGGAGGCTATGAACTTTGAAATGGAGTCCATGTACTCCAATTCAGTATAGGAACTTATAGATTTACCTGAAGGGATAAAACCTATAGGATGCAAATGGATCTACAAGAAGAAAAGATGAGTGGATAGGAAAATTGAAACTTTCAAAGCTAGGCTTATGGCAAAGGGTTATACCTAAGAGTTGACCATGAAGAAACTTTCTTGCCCGTAGCTATGCTTAAATCCATTCAGATTCTTTTATCCATTGCTACATATCTTGATTACGAGATATGACAAATGGATGTCAAGACTGCTTTTTTGAATGGCTATCCTGAGGAAAGCATCTATATGGTGCAACTAGAAGGGTTTGTAGTCAAAGGTCAAGAGCAAAAATTTTGCAACTTGTAAAGGTCCATCTATGGACTCAAGCAAGCTTCAAGAGAACTTAAGATTTGATGAGGCAATTAAGTCTTATAGTTTCAATTAAAATATTGATGAACCTTGTGTATACAAGTACATCAAAGATAAGAAGGTAGTCTTTTTAGTTCTTTATGTAGATGATATCCTACTCATTGGGAATGATGTAGGGATATTATCTAATGTAAAGAAATGGCTCGCCAACCAATTCTAAATGAAAGATTTGGGAGAAGCAAGTTATGTTCTTGGAATCCAACTCATAAGAGATTGCAAGAACAAACTATTGGCGCTGTCTCAGGCATCATATATCGATAAGGTGCTTATCAGATTTTCGATGCAAAACTCCAAGAAAGGTAATCTACCTACACATCATGGAGTTTATCTTTCAAAAGAGCAATGTCCTAAGACACCTCAAGAGGAAGAATACATGAGATGGGTACCCTATGCATATGTAGTGGGAAGTCTAATGTATGCCATGTTGTATACAAGACTTGACATTTGCTATGTAGTGGCTATAGTCAATTGGTATCAATCCAACCCAAGATTAGATCATTGGGTAGTGGTTAAACATATTCTTAAGTATCTTAGGAGAACGAGAAACTATATGCTGATATATTCTAGTGAAAATTTGATTCCCATTGGATACACTGATTTTTATTTTTTATTAGACAAAGACACACATAAATCTACGTCTAGATCAGTATTTACTTTTGGTGGTGGAGCCATAGTTTGGAGAATCACTAAACAATCATGTATTGCTGATTTGATTATGGAAGCTGAATATGTGGCTACTTGTGAAATAGCTTAAGAAGCTGTTTGGCTCCGTAAGTTCTTAAGTGATTTGAAAATTGTTCCAAAAATGGATAAACCACTCACACTGTATTGTGATAACAGTGATGCAGTGGCAAATTCAAAAGAACCTAGAAGCCACAAAAGAGGAAAGCATATAGAGCGAAAATATCATTTGACCAGAGAGATAGTACATTGAGGCGATGTCGAAGTTGTAAAGATAGCCTCGGATAAAAACCTTGCTGACCCATTTACCAAGACGTTACGTGCAAAGAGCTTCGAGGGACACTTGAAAGGCTTAGGTCTTAGAGACATGTCTCACCTGCTTTAGGGCAGGTGCCCTAAAAGCTGTGATATTGTACATATTATTAATAAATAAATAAAGTGACACTTATAATTATTTTGGTTGCTTATATGTATTATGAATACTTTTATAAACATCAAGAAAATTCTATGATTATTTATGTGACTATAAATTTAGCATATAAATCTTATATGCTTAGGGATAAAATTTATGGATAATAATCTAAATAGTTCGTAAATAATTAATTAAAGTTTGGGATCTTTAATTAAATATTACAAGTACAGTCCAATCTCATTTAGAATGAAATAGTCTTATCCGGGCTATTAATGTAGAGACATTGGATTAGAGGTACTTTATATAATGAGATTATATAGGACTGGACCAGATAAATTATGAATATCTAATAATCATCCATTATAAATAGAGTATTCAAATTTATTACTATGATAATCATATATTTGACAGTCTTAATCCTAAGTATTTATTAGACTCCTATTCATGACATTATGTTTTTTGACTTGCATGGTAAGATTTGTTTAAATACAAATCATAACTTAGCATCTTAGAAACATAATGTAATAAATGGCTGGGAATAATACTATATAAATATGGAATCCATTCCTTCCTTATGGAAGTTAGAAAAATAGTTCTCTTGAGTGATAATTCAAAGTTTGAACAGTAGAGCACTCGTTCATAATAAGATTATGAATTAACTGCTCATTAGAGAACTGTTGGAACTCAAGAATAAAGATGTAATAAGGGAGGTGAACAAAAATTGAACCTAGCTCTTATTATGAACTATATATGGAGGACTGACTTATATGTACTGATTATGTCAATAGACTACTTTCTAATTTTCTTTGAGTAATTTCACTTTAATCTCAAGAGTTTAGTTTCAGGTTTTTAGTAGAGTCACACTAAAATTAATAAATTTGGCATATTAATTAAAGAGTTTAATTAATTATCAAATTTATTAGAGCTTGAGTTATAGGTCCACAACTCCCCAATGCCACCTCTATAATGCTATATTAGATTTAATGCATAGAATGAATTATACATATTTAGTTTGGAATTATTGAATTCTGAATTAATTATTTCACACTTGAATTATTAATGTGACACATAAAAATATTCTTTGTGACATATAATGTAATGTGATAATTGTTGTCACAATTTAACTGAGCATTAGTTAATTAATTGATTGATTATATTTAACTAATGAGATTAGTTAAATATGGTTTTTAAATTAATTAATTAATAATATTTGAATAATAAGATTATTTGAATATAATTTTAATTTTGTGTGTGATATATGTGTGGTGGGACCACCTTTTGCCTTTTTCTAAGTGGACACAAGATTAAATAATTGATTGATTAATTTAAAAATCTAATTTTAAATAAATATAATTTATTTTTTGAATTTAGATATCTATATATATATATAAATGGTTTTGAACCAAATCTTTTATATATATATATATATAAGATTTTATTATCTATATATATATATATATATTAATAACATCTTAAACGTGCTTTACGTTTGAAAAAGAAAAAACAAAACTTAAACGTATGTGTTCGTAAATATATATATATATATATATATATATATATTAATAAAAATCACAATTGTGATTCGGTTTTTTTTAAAAAAAGGGATAAAGATTATGTAGATTATATCCCTTTCCATATATGTAATATGGCGGTTATTTCAAATTTAAAATAAATTAATTGAAAAATATCTAATTGCTCAGATATAAAAAAGTATAAATAACAGTTATTTTAACAGATTTATCATTCATGTAACTTTTACAGAATACTCAGAGAGAAAAACTGAGAGTTCTTCTCTGAAAAAAATTTGCTATCTCATGTGTTAAGTACATAGCAGATTCAGAAAAGTGTGAAGTTAATTCATTCTTATAGTTTGACGCCTACTCGTCTTTTCATTGGTGTGAAGGCCTGACTTGAAAGATCGTGATGTTAAAGGGGAAAGCTAGTATATCCTGATAGGTCATGAAAAAAAGGTTGGTAAAAATTCCTAAAACTTTCTATTATATAGCTATTCCCGATGAACAAGGTTTTCAGAAAATTTTTGTTTATCAACAATCTATCTCTTCCACTGTGTTTCATATTTTATTCCAACACCAGGTTCTCTAGCACATGAAAAGCATGGTTTATAAGTTGTCAAAGTACTAATTAAACAATATCAAAGACATATATGTAGTTGCTAATAATATTTTTAATTTTTGTATCTTGCATATCTTACTCCCTTTTTTTTAACAACTATCCCTTTGGAACTTTAACTCAAGACTTAGTATATTAAAAACAATTCGCACACCCGCTAATTAATTAATTTATCTTTATGTATCTCGTCGATTGAGGATCCAACCAATGTTGAATTTAAATATAACTTCGAGTTCACACTTTTAAGAATTCACATCACTGTCAAAGGATCGAAGACATTATAATATAAAAAGGAAAGGAAATACAGATATATTATCATTAAATCAATTTATTTATTGCAGTAACACAAAAATCTAGAATTCGCGTGTGTAACAAGAATTGATACACAAGCTGCAATAATATATAGTTTAATTAACTCTTAAAACAGTTATTTTATATGTTTTCTTTTTCTTTTTGAAAAAAGCTTAATTATAGCATGCAATACATGCAATATTATTTGTTATTTCTGATGGAAATACAACTTCAACTTCGTTAAAAATAAAACAAAGGCAAAAAAAAAAAAAAACAAATAACATGATAAGCAAGATGTTATGCAGGTAGAACATATTCAAGCTAATTAAGCCTGTATCTATATTATCATTATAGCAAATTTCAAGTGCTTGATTAACAAAAATTCAGTGCTTGCAACTTTGAGCTGAAACTCACATATATACATAATACACACTAGCGAACATACATATATACATATATATAATTATATATGTAACAAACATGATATTATACGCACGATATGCATGTATAATATATTTTTATAATTTGGTACCTGGGCAATGCACAGGAGGCTGGCTTCCATCTGTACTTGAGATAAGATTTATCCGGTCGTCCATTCTTTTGGCAATCAAACTCTTTCTCTATTAATGGGCAACTTTTTGTGTCGTAAAGTGGATAAGAATCGTCGTAAATCCAAATCCCTTCAAAGAGATTGCAGCCACTATTTCTCACTTCTATATTGTTGTTGTTAATCACTAATAATTTCTTCCTCATCATATGCTCTTCTTTGGGATTAATGTTGTAATATCCTTGTTTCAGTAGGATTAATATTGTAAAAATGATCAGCAAAGTCGCTGAAGTAACATGCCATGCCCCATTGAAGAGAGAGTGAGAGAGAGAGAGAGTTGCAAGGGAATGTAACACAAGAAATTGAGAAGGACTTATGGACACAAATTTATATATGCAAAGAGATAATCAGTTTTTGGGTCTTCCTTCCACTGGTAGGTGATTAGTGTATTGTTATTTCAGGTTCGTATGGAAGACAAAGTGAGTGTTTGTTATTTTTGGTTCACTTAAAAAGACAATGACAGTTCTTTTAATAATATTATTTTTGTTTGGAATTTTCCCGAACCAAAAAATAAATAAAAGGATGGAAGAAAGAAACTTGGCTGGAACAACCATATTCCTGGCGTGAAGACTTATTCTTGAGATATTTTTTTTATCCATTGTTTGAATTTATCCATCAAAGGAAAGCTAGCATACACTCTTGCCTGGTACCATATCAAGAACATAAACGAAATGTAAAGAAATCAAAAAATTGTAAAGAAATGTGAATAAAAAAATTGTAAAGAAATCAAAGAAAATATTGTGGATGCATTTTTTTTTTCACAATTTTTAATTTTACGGGTCTAGATGTCAAAGGTATAACAAATTTGGTTTTATTCAGGATATAGAGCAATGTCAGATCAATTATTAAAAAAAAAAACCTTTTTTTTTCCAAATTTAGAAAAAGAGTGGGAGATATGTTGGATAAATTAGCAGATTAGGCAAGAAATCCTTGACGGATATATACTATTTATACAGGATCCTAATGTTCTACATCTAGCAAGAATAGTAAGCTGTAAAGTTCATTTGTTGGATATATGAACTAGGGATCGATACTATTGCGACTTGAAAGAAATCTGAATAGGTTACAATTTCTGTAAAACCGGATCTTGTTGAATACTAATAAGTATCAAAATTCAAATGGTAAGCTATTTAATTAAAAGAGGTAATTTTTTTTTTCATTTTAAAGGAAAACATAGAGAATATATATATATATATATACGGTCCTTATCTCTAAACCATCCACATAACGTAACATTTTTTGATAGGATAATAACAATATATACTGAACATAACATCAAAATTTGATCTTCTAATGTTGTCGTGTATTGTGTTCTAGAAGAGGATATACCACATCCTTAATGTAGAGACACTAAATTAAAAAAAAAGTATAAAAAATTTAAAATAGCTATGCTTTTTCTTTTCTTTAAGAAACTTTGCGACTTCATTTGGGAATCGTAGTTTGAACCAAAAAATTTATTTTAAACACAAACTGGTGTTTGACAACGTTTAAAAAAAAAATCAGCCCACCTCTATCTAAAAAAAGAAAAAGAAAAATTAGTTTGAATAATTAGTTCAAATTGAAATTCTCAATTCAAACTCATTTATTACAATAAAATCCATGTTTGGACTAAATTTTTTGGTCCAAACTATGGTTCCTACACAGAGTCATAATGTTTCTCAAAGAAAAGAAAAAGCATAGCTATTTCAAATCTACCACACTTTTTTTTTTAAACAAAAAATTTGTGTCTCCATATTAAGGATATAACATATCATCTTCTAGAGCAAAATATACGACAATATTAAATGATCAAAGCTTAATGTTATGTTTAATATAACACATTTTTATTATCCTATCAAAAACTATTATGTTGTCTGGACAGTTCGGAGGTAAGGACCGTAGACATTCCCATGTATGTATGTATGTATGTATGCATGCATGTATGTATGTATACATGCATGCATGTATGTATGTATATATACATCTTTTCAGCTCGTTAGTGTTTGCATTAGATTTCCGGTTTCAATTTTGCCAATTACAACTAAAAAATTGTATCAATTCAAATTTTTGAGAGAATACTCTATAACAAAATCTATTTAAGTTGTAATTTTTTCAATTTGAACCACTCAAGCAAACATACCTTTTTAAACAGAAGCTTTTGCTAATTTATTTTAGGAAGCAGAAACTAGAAAAGATATGCTGTTTAGTTTAATTAAGATTGTAATGTTAATTCATGTAGCATCTAAATTAAAGAATCAAGGGATCGATCTCCTTCTTTTAATTGTGCTTTGAAAGGGAAAAAAAAAAATACAACTTTAGAACATGCAGTAGCCCCAACTTTTAATTGTGTTCACTAACTTTTGATTTGATTTGATTTTGTGAGGGAGCATATTCACTTATTCAGTTAAGCTGTTACGGTTTTATTCAAAACTGTTTATTTTCCTTAAGGTTTTTATTTAGATTTTTTTGTTATAGATTGGTCTTTATGAAGGATGTTAGAAAATATGGGTCTAGTGAGGCAATAAAAGTTCTGAAAATTTAATTAATCGTCAAGATATTAACTAATTTAGCCATATACAATAAATTATTTTGAATATTGCCTTTGAAAGATTGACATAAGTCATGCCTTCAACATAGACATAAGAATCTAGGAATTCTTGTATTGGTACATCAAAAGACACAAGTTATAAATATGGAGTTGTAAATCTACTTTAGGATTAAGATCATTACATAAATGATTGTCAAAATGAATTAAATTAGTTAAATAAAATTATTAATAAATCAATTATAAATATCCACCACTAAGTATATATCAATGTATTTACTATGAAGTCCTCGCTTGGATAGTCAAGACAAGCTATCACTCCAATTTGAAGTTGATGCCATTTATAATCTTTTCAGAAATAAAGTATTTGTCTTTTGTAATATCTGAAAAATTCATTAGTTTAAATTTAAAATTTAATCATGATTTAAACAATGAATTATGTTAGCAAAAATTTCATGTTTTATAATTATGAAATTATGTGACTAGGATATAACGAAAGTTCACGTGTATTTTGTGTGCAAAATTTTGTGAATTAAGCTGTACTTTATATGTACAAATTTTGTGAATTAAATATTCAAAAGTTCCAATATTTGTGATAAAAGTACCCATAAAGTAAATATAGGATTGTAAGATTAAAATATCATTCCAAAGTCCCAAGCAGTGTAAATGTTAACAGTGTACCACTCATTTAAATTGGTATAGATAGTAGATTATCCAAAATTAGATAAACTACTGTTGATGGGAATTAAATAGTATGAGTACACTATACATTGGAATATTTTTAGACTAACAAGAAAAATATCCCCTCTATACCATTCTGTCAGAACAAGAAAAATATAGTTTTAGGTAGAATTGGACTGTTAAAGTAAAACTTAGTAGACTAGGTGTACCTTTGATCTTATCCACTCAGACCTTAAAATTTGTGTAAAATTTTCTCCAATTTCCTCAACAAATCTAGTTTTCAAGAGGGACTTCTGAGCAAACTTTGTTGTTGCAAAATAGTCAGTAGTTCATGGTCTATAAAAACTAAACGACCAATTTGAAAAGCTCACTTTTATTTCTCATCAAGTTTGCTACATGATACAAAGTTCTCTCTATTTTTCTTTCCAAAAATCCATTCCTCTCCCTAGCTATCGCTCTCCAAAATTTTTTTGATTCAAACCTCCAAATCACCATTAAAAGCAAGTTCAAGCTTTTTGGTGTTGATCCAAAGAGGTTTTAAGGAAAAATCTAAACTTTGTTGAGTGGATTTTTGTCAAAGTTTAGAGTTTATATTAGAAATAGATTGTCTATGTTTTATTCTTGAGATTAAGTTTTTTTAATTATAAAGGGCCACCCACACTAAGAGGAAGAGATCCACTATCTTGGGAACTTTGGGTAAAACTTTAACCATCTAAGTTTTGTTTAAAGCTTATATTTCAATTATTTAATGGATGTATTAAGTGATTGTGGACTTTGACATGCAAAAGACTTATTATGGTATGATTTTTTATGTGTTGTGTGGTTATAGAAGTGGTTGTTACGCTTAATTTATGATTCAATGCTCTAGAAACAAATTTTGTAAGTTAAGATGTTGCAAACACTTTTTAAAAATCTAAGTTTTACTAATTTTTTATCTTAACATGTGATTTGTTAAAACATCAAGATAAACATTTTTTGTGAAAAAATTTTCCTCAAATTCTAACTAGATCAAGTTGAAAAAGGGCATTTCAAATCTACCCATTTATGAATCAGGCCAAAACTCTCCTGAAACGATTGATTTTGAAAAAGTAAATTAAAATAAAATAGAAAGTTGTAAATCTCATTGAAACTGTCAGCTTTCATAAAATAACATTTTGTCAATTCTGCATGGATTTTAAGCTATGAACTTTACAAGATTTAATTGCAAAATTTCTAAAATGAGAAAATGTTTTGAAAATGTTTAAATCTATTTAAGAGCCTTTAGAAAGTTTTAATCCTCATAGAAAAAAAAAAAAAACTACACGTTACGGTATCAAAAAGTTTTCCTTTGGCACCCAGGGAAAATTGTCATGATTTTTATGTTTTAAGCCAAAACTGTAAAAACTAACAAAATTGGATTTTTCACTGCATAGACATATTGTCTGCACTGTTTTAGGTAGCAGACAAATACAAGTTTTAATTCCTAAGAGTTTCAAAATTTTCCAAGACCATTGAAGGCAAAACCATCCTTTTTACAAAAAGGGGTAAAATAGACCTAAGCTTATGTCACGACCCGGAGTATGGGAGATGACGTGGCGGATTATTTAAATTAATTAAAAGAAGAATTCAATTAAAATCAAGAGTTTTAGGGGTTAAGTTAAATAATAAAAATGTGGAAGTTTCAAAACATTTTATAAAAGAATTCATAAACATTAAGCAGGTGAAGTCATTAAGCGAATAATAAAATAATAAAATAATAAAGAACCGCGAGTAAGGGTCCCACTGACCCACAACTTGTGCACACACATAGTACTGACAATACAATAATACAACCACAGTCCGAGTACAAATAGAGTTAAAACATTACATGACTTGATCAATTATTACAAATAATCTACTAGTCCTTTTACTGCTCCTGAGTTCTGTCAGTAGAATCCTCTTTGAACCTAAGTGGGAATCCACCTAGAGAGGGGAATTTAAAAAAAAAAA
>JAJQZP010000031.1:0-159157 GCA_025403435.1 Artocarpus heterophyllus
TCTTTAGAAGAATCTTCATGGCTAGATTTGGAAGGACCGGTAAGACTAACCTTCAAATCAATACCATGGAAACTCCGGGCAACCAAAAATTAATATTCTCTTACATTATGCTTTTGCCATCCTCAGGTATTTGATTACTAACAGAGCCAGTAGGAGTAGTTGTATTATCATAAACCAAATTTTCTATATTACCAGTCTTTTCCTCAATTGATGACCTCGATGTTAAGTTTCCAGAAATTGTCTCCTATACATAATGTTCCGCTTCATTATTTCGCAAGAACACATTTATGGTAGCAGGTAGTTACTTGGATTTCTATAACATAAATTTTCTTTGGTTGCTTATCTTGAACTAGTGTTACAAGATCTTTCTCAACTTGCATGCTTCTGGCTGTTTGACAGGCTTGAGTCTGAAGTCTCTGCAAGAAATAACGTTTCCATGCAAAGGTTTTGATTCTTGTACTTGATTGTTGCCATTTGGTTTTCGTCCACAATTAACCAAAGAGTGGTCCACAACAATATAATGGTTGTGAAAATCTGAAAATTCTCGTATCTCAGAATTGTGAAAAGAATTCCTTAATCCAAGGAATCTGATGTAAATCCCTTGTCTTAAGGGATCTCATGTAAAGGGTTAAGGTTAGTTTTTGATTTACAGTTGTGAATATACGTAATCTCCTATGTAGAATATGAATGACGAGAGAAAAACAATTTCTCTTCTTTTTTTTTTTTTCTAGAGCTTTAGGCTTTTCTTTGCTGAAAGATTAATGACTCAGCCTTCATTGCTGAGTTTCCAAAGTTTTGGCCTTAATTGCCATCTTTTCCCGGCGACATTCATTGTTTCCCCAAGAACCCAGCAGCCTTCCTTGCTGTTTCTATGTTGGTACAGTTCAGTCCTCCTCTAGGGTGTTTCCGTCGCTGTTGCAAGTTTCAATCAGAGCGCCACCTCCAGTTCCGTTCAAGAGCGCCGCCATCGTCTCTGTTCAGTCACCGTCGTCCTTTTTGTTAAAGTGTTTGACTCCAAATACCCCCTCGGCCTGCATTGCCGGAATTTTTCATTCGGTCTTCATCACCGAATTTCTCTGATTGGCCTTTCACTGCAGCCAACATCTCCAAGGTTTCCTTTCTCAGCCTTTATTGCTTATTTTTTGGGCTTCCTTGCTCCGCGCAGTTATTGCCGTTGTTTCCAGCGAGGCTTTCAATGTCGCCGATGACTCTTTTCTGGCTCCGACCTTCTTGAATCTGATTATGATCTCAAATCCGCGTCATTATCGCACCTCCGTTGTATCGGATCTTTATTGTATCACCGTCATCACTTGGGTTTCGTCAAGTCTGTTCATGCGAGTGAACTGTTTGGCTGTTTAGAAGTCATTCACTTGGGTCTCATTTGTAGACATTAGACCTTGGAGAACTTTCACAATATTTCAAATATTAATAATAATAATAATAATAATAAAATCAAACTTTGGAATTTGTCAAAGATTACACGCGATGGAGCATTTGGCTCCACTTGGACTTTGAGCTCACTTGCACGTGACGGTGCAAGTTCCTGTAACTTCTAAATCTTTATCCTTAAAAAAATATATATACAATACTGCAAGTAGTTTTCTCAAAACTACGGGTTGTTTGTCTCAAAAACTACAAGTAGTTCTCCCAAAAAAAAAGAAAAAAGAAAAAAAGACAATGTCAGAAATCGTTGCAAACTCAATAGAGTGGATATTGAAAAACTTTTAAGTCTTTTGAGAAGTATGGAGAAACGCTCAGGTACGTAGTCTTTGACACATTCAGGTAACTTTCCTATTTCTATTGGATTAAATGCCTTAGATGAAATCTTTTCTAATTCACGCTCAATTACTTTGGGATAATTCCCATATCTTTTTTTTTTAATATAATAAGCTTGTCCTCTATTCATTTTCAAATAGATAAATATCGGAAGTGATAATTAATCCAAGAAAATAATATTCCGAAGGCCGACCACTACATAGAGAGGTCTATATACTAGTCATGGTGCCGTGAAATGGTTGAAAACTCCGATGGGGTCGAAATTAATTTGGAATGCTGTCGAAACCAATTCGCTTGAGTGAGACAGAGGAGAGTGTAGAAATCTCACTCACCGGCCTAAACGGTGAGCAAACACTTGATGATCTTAGACTCGGGTGCCACTGATCGCATGACTCCTCATCACAAAAATTTAGCATATATACCCTTGTCCAAGTAGTAGGAAAATAGCCACAGCCAATGGCTCATTAATCATTGTTGTAGGGATAGGAGATGTTCCAATCAGTCCCACACTTACACTAAAAAATGTTCTTCATGTCCAAAAATTATCCACTAATCTTTTCTCCATAGAGAAGTTTACTAAAGATCTGTGTTGCAATGTTCCTTTTTCCCATACTCACTGTGTATTTCAGGACCTGAATTTAGGGAAGAAGATTAGACTTGCTAAGGAATGAGGGGGAATACTATCTTGAGATGCCAAGTAAGCTGAATATTATCAAGAGCAAATCACCTTTATCATTTCTTTTTGAACATCACATTTCCAATAGAAAAATTTGTCTTCACCATCATAGACTTGAACGTTGATCATTTAGGACTCTTCAGATTTTGTTTCCTTTCTTGTTTAGGGAGTTAAACATTGAGTGTTTCATTGTGATATATGTGAGTTGGCAAAACATAAACATGCAACCTTTTCAATTAGTGATAAAAAAAAGTTCAATTCCCTTTTATCTAATTCATAGTGATATTTGGGGCCCTTCAACTATTCCTAATATTTCTAAAGCACAATGGTTTGTATCATTTATTGATGATTGCATTAGGGTCTCTTGGATTTTCTTACTAAAAACAAGTGTAATGTGAGCACAATCCTCCCCTAATTTCATGACATGATACAAAACTAGTTCGGTATCAAAATCAAAAGGTTTAGATTAGACGATGTTAAGGATTATTTCAATCATGTTTTAACTCTATATTTTTTTAGAAAGAAGGGATAATTCATGAGTCATCTTGTACAAACATCCCACAACAAAATGGAGTAGCCGAAAGGAAGAATGGCCACCTACTTGATACAACCAGAGCATTTCTATTTCAAAAAAATGTTCCTAAATCATATTGGGGGGAAGTAGTTCTAACAGCCGCACATCTCATAAATAAAATACCTTTCAGAATCTTAGGTTTCAGAAGTCCCATGGAAATTCTTTCAAAGTTTTATCCTAAACTAAGTACTACAAATCATCTTGTTCCTAAAATATTCAGGTCTGTCTCTATTATTCAAATTCATAGCCAAAACAGGGGAAAATTGGATCCAAGAGCAGTCAAATGTTTGTTTATAGGATATTCTTCTACTAAAAAAGCGTATCAATGTTATCATCCACCGACGAAAAAAATTTTGTCTCGGCAAATGTCACTTTCAAAGAAAGTGAGTCTTATTTCAGTAGTCCTTATCTTTAGAGGGAGAATTCAATCATGAAAGATAAGGATCAAGATTTCTTTCTCATTGACCTTCCTTCACCACCCAAATCGTCTGAACCGATGTCTTCTATTGAACCTGTGTCCAAATCACTTGAGTTTGCGTCATCTGTTGAACCTGTTGAAACCAGGTCATCTGTTAAACTTGAGTCTTATGCCCAAATTAAGCCCGTGTTTGCTCTTGAGGATAGGACGACTAGTAAAATATACTCGAGGAAGAATACTTCAATCCCTGAACTTATGCAAGTCTAAAAATCAAAAGCCAATCCTAGAAATGAGGTAACAATTCCTAATCATCCCTTACAACTTGAATCAGACATTCATTCTGTTTATTGCGTAGAGTAGGAAACTCCTCCTATTGCCATTAGGAAAGGAACCAAGGAATGCACCAAATGGCAATTGTATTCATTTTCCCATTTTGTGTCATTTGAAAAATTTTCACCATCCCATAGGACTTTTTCGCAAGTTTGAACAATATTCACATATACACCAATCTATCCAAGCTTTATCTGATGAAAATTAAAAACAAGTTATGGATGTAGAGATAGAGGCTTTAGAAAAGAACAAAACTTAAGAATTGGTGACTTTGCCTACTAGAAAAAGACTTGCAAAATACAAGTGGGTCTACATGGTGGAATATAAAGTAGATGGATCTTCGGAAAGGTACAAGCAAGATTAGTAGCAAAATGATATACTCAAACATATGGTGTGAATTATCAAAAGACGTTTGCCCCATTTGCCAAGATGAATACCGTTAGGTTATTATAGTTGGGGTTTGTAGCATTTTGATGTAAAAAATGCATTTATGCACAGAGATCTCAAAGAAGAAATATACATGAAAATTCCACCTGGATTTGGAAGTAGCTTGGCTGCTAATCAAGTGTGCAAGCTTAGGCATACTTTCTATGGGCTTAAGCAGTCTCCGAGGGCATTATTTGGAAGGTTTGCACCATCCGGATTTATTTGAGACAATGAAGAATGATGCCGAGACACCCCGTGTATAGGGGTGTACCAATTTCACCAAATTGTCCGCTTTAGTTGGATTATGGAATTTGAAAGTGTCGGGTAGGCAGTAAAATTCTAGTTTCACAAAGCTTTTGCAATTTTTAGGATTGCTTCTACCAGAGGGTAATAAATTACCAATTAGTATGTACGAGGCTAAGAAGACTTTGAGCACTTTGGGAATAGAGTATGAGAAAATTCATGCTTGTGAAAATGATTGTGTTCTTTATAGGAATGAGTATGAGGACGAGATTTATTGTCTAGTTTGTCAACAAGCAAGGTGGAAGAAAGGAAAGAAGCTAAAAGACGGTAAGAATAGAGTGCCAAAGAAAGTGTTATGGTACATTCCACCAGTACCACGTTTGAGGCGTTTATTCAAAAACCCAAAACATGCCAAAATTTGACACGGCATCATGACAAATGGGTCGACGATGGTATGCTTAGACACCCAATGGATTCTCCACAATGGAAGACTTTTGAAACCGATCATCCCAACTTTAGTACAAATCCAAGAAATATACATTTCACTTTGTCAACAGATGGAATGAACCCATACGGTAAAATGAGTAATAGGCATAGTACTTGGCTTGTAATACTTGTTAACTATAATCTCCCTCCAAAGATAGGAATGAAGCGGAAGTTTTTAATGTTGTCTTTATTGATTTTGGGTCGTCACCAACCAAGCAATGACATTAATGTATACTTGGCACTGTTAATCGATGACCTAAAAAACTTATAGAAAAATGGAGTTGAAGTTAAAGATGCTTATCGAGAAGAGACGTTCACACTCCATGCAATGTTGATATGGACAATTAACGACTTCCTTGCATATGATAATTTATCTGGTTATTTGGTGAAGAGTTCTATTGGTTGTCCTATTTGTATCACAGAAACATCTTACAAACGGTTGAAGAATGGTAAGAAAACCTTTTTTTTTGTCATAGAAGATGGTTGCCAAGAGATCATTGTACTATAAACAAAAGAAAGCCTTTGATGACAACAACAAAGAAAGAGACCCTCCTCGTCCTTTGACGGGTGAACAAATATTTGAAATGGTAAAAGATATAAGAGTCATATTCAAGAGGAGAAAACGAGGTAAGGACGAGCTGCCGATTGATGGACCATGGAAAAAAAGATCAATCTTTTTTGATCTTCCATACTGGAAGACACTTTTTGTTCATCATTGCTTGGACGTTATGCATATTAAGAAAAACATTTATGAATCTATAGTTGGCATGTTTCTTGACATTTCGGGCAAGACTAAGGATGGTGAAAAAGCTCAGTTGGATCTCATGGAAATGGAGATTAGGCCTAATTTGTTTTTTGAGAAAAAAAAGAACCACATTTACTTACCTTTGGTGAAGCACATGTTATCAAAAATGGAAAAGAGAAAGCTTTATGAATGGCTTGCTTCGTTGAAAGTGCTGGACAGGTATTCTTTAAACTTTAAAAAGCTGGTGTCGGTGAAGGATTTAAAACTTATCGGCATAAAAACACATGATTGTCATGTGTTGATGTAGCAATTACTACCACTTCTTTGCGGGGAATTCTAACAAAGGATATGAAATTTGCAATTACCAAGTTGTGCCCATTCTTCAATTCAATATGCTCCAAGGTAATTGATCCACTTATATTAGATTTGCTACAATAGGAGTTGGTGCAAACCTTATGCATGCTTGAGAAGTATTTTTCACTGGCATTTTTTGACATCATGATTCATCTAACAGTGCACTTAGTACGTGAAGTTAAGTTATGTGGACTGGTGTATTTAAGATGGATGTGCCCATTTGAAAAATATATGAAGGCCTTGAAGGGCTATGTGAAGAACCGAAATAGGCCAAAGGGATGTATTGTAAAAAGTTACATAGTTGAACAATCGGTTAATTTTGCTCTGAGTACCTGTCTAATGTGGATGCAATTGGGGGGCCAAAGACTATAAACATTAAGGCTAGGGGACTATCTACTGGCAATCCTTCCTCAGTAAATCGAGAGGAGTGGGAGCAAGCTTGTCTTTATGTCTTGCACAATGCTAATGAAGTGGAGACTTTCATTGAGGTGCACATGAACGAATTAAAAAAAGCAAACCCAAAAAGAGTAAGAAATGAGAAGTCATTGCAAGGTGAACACAACCAGACCTTTCAGTTATGGATTAGAGCACACATTTATTGCAAGTGCTCCACATCACAAGATGGAGGCATGTCACAGGACTTGAAGAACCTAGCTAGAGGACTGTCGTCAGTAGTTACAAGGTATACGTCATATTCCATAAATGGTTACACTTTCTACACTCGCGAAAGAGATGACAAGCATCCTGTCCAAAATAGCGGTGTGACTCTCCGTGCCGAGGCTATGCATATTGCCTCCACCAAGGACAAGAATCTGATATATGGAACCATAAACTACTTTGGTTTCATTGAAGATATTTGGAAACTTGATTATGGGTGATTACGCATAGCACTTTTTCAAGGCAAGTGGGCTGACAATAACTATGTTAAGAACTATAATGACTGCATCATGGTGGTTGACTTTAGAAGATTGGGATACAAGAATTATCCCTTCATTATGGCATCACAAGCAATCCAAGTATTTTATACTATGGATCCCCAAGAAATGAAGTTGTCTCTAGTTGTCCCGATGAAGCTAAGAGTAGTTATCGACAATGAAGAAGTTGCCGAGGATTGCACAGACATCCCTTCATTCACAAAGGGATTGCCACCAGTTGAAGAGATAGATGATTTTGAAGATGATGTTTCACGCTTACTTCATGAAGATGTGGAATGGATATGATTGAAGAAGCAATGAAAAAAAGAGAAAAAAATGAGCATCTATAAACCAATTTATGTTAATTTATTTTAACATATTTCTTTGTTTCATTTTTCATCTTTTTTCAAGGGTTTGGGATATCTATTTATAGTTATATTTGTAATAAAAACAGCAAAAAAGTATACATTTTGGGCCATTGGATGCTTAACACACGAGCTGCCCACCCTGGGCAAAAGAGAAAAACATATGTCAGTGGTAAACTTGACCATTCTTTTACGACGGTTTTACTAAGAAACCGTAAACCGTAGTAAAAAAAGATAATCAACAATGGTTTATACAAAAACCGTCGTGTATTTCTTGATAGCTTACACGATGGTTTTTGCATAAACTATCACGTAAAATGAAAAAAAAAATATTTATGGCTTACACAACGGTTTATGCATAAACCATCGTGTAATAAAGACCGTAACAATTTATGCATAAACCGTCGTTTTTATACGACGGTTTATGCATAAACTATCATGTAATGTAGAAAAAAATTTATGGCCTAACTAATTTATGGTTACCACGATGATTTATGCATAAACCATCGTGTAGTGTATAAAAAAATTTATGGCCTAATATATGGCTATTACAATGGTTTATGCATAAACCGTCATGTAAAGTGCTTTTGGGCCATTAAAAATTTTGAATCCGCACACCTTCCCTCATTTTGAATCTGTGATCTCCCTCTCTTTCTAAAAGCAATCTCTCTCTCTCAATCTCTCTCTCCATCGCCGTCGCCTCCTCCCCATTGGTAAGCTCCCCCTCGCTCTCTCCCTCCTCTTCCCCCTCCCCCTCGGCCCCCTTTTCCCTAACCTGCCACCACCCCGCCCCCCCGCCGCCCCATTCACCCTACCCTGACAACCCCTGCCCCACCCACCCACCCCACCCCACCCTCTGCCCCCCCACCCTCTCCCACCACCCTACCCCACCCTTGCCCTGCCCCACCCCCCCCACCCATACCCCGCCCCACCCTCGTTCCCCCACTACTCCACCCACTACCTCGGCCCACTTTCGCACCTACCCTGGCCCCCTCACGCCTCCCCACCCTTGTCCGTTCCCCCCCCCCCCCCCCCCCCCCCACACACACACACACACACACACACACACATAATATGTGAAATTGTGTGAATATGTGTAATATGTGAAACTATGTAAGTAATATATGAAATTATATGAATATGAGAAATATGTGTAATTATGTGAATATGTGCAATTGTGTAATTGAAATTGTAAAATTGTGAATATGTATAATACGCGAAACTATGTAAACATGTGTAATATGTGAAATTATGTGAATTTGAGAAATATGTGTAATTGTGTAATTGAAATTGTAAAATTGTGAATATGTATAATATGTGACATTATGTGAACTGTGCAATATATGAAATTATGTGAATATGAGAAATATGTGTAATTATGTGAATATGTGCAATTGTGTAATTGAAATTGTAAAATTATGAATATGTGAAAATGTGAATAATTGAAATATGTGAAATTATGTGAATATGTGTAATATGTCAATTTATAATATGTTAATTTATAATATGTGATTTTGAATATGTAATTGTGTAATATATCAACTTAGAATATGTCAATTTTTTTTACTGTAAGATAGTAATTTAATATTACTATGTGTGTGTTAGTTTTTACTTACTTTGCATAGATACAATATCTCGCGAGATCAATAGTGACTAGTATGAGGAGTATAAAGAGTACACTCCATCTTCATTGCAATATAGCAAGGGAATCCAATGCAGTTAGCCACGAAGGTGAATGAATTCAATCCAAAAGTAGACTTTGAGCGAAGGGCTACATTGATGAAAAAAATTCATCGGATAAGGAAGAAAGGTTTAAGAATTGAAGTGACATTTAATTCGAAAGGCCAACCAGAAGGTGCACCCGATCATAAATTAAGCAGTTGGATCAGAGTCCTTACTCGAGAATACGTTCCTATATGGATAAAAGATTAAAGGTCTAAGGATTTGGAGCAAGTAAAAGATGTGATTTAGAGAGAGATTTATGAAGCTTTCATAGTCGAGAATTGGTATAGGAATAAGGCTTTTAAGGTTTGTGGCGGATTAGGAAATGAGTTTAGATCCGACCTCTATGTTACCTTCGTATAGCCACACCTTTCCATTCTAGAGAATGATGAAAATGTATATAAACGATCTCTTATGGTAATACACTACTACCCCTCCATAAACGATGATGATAAGCTTTTGTGAGATATCAATGTTCCACTGAATTTAAATTGCTATCATCAAATGCAAGAAAAATAAGAGGAAAAAATGAATACAGCTTTATGGTTGGCCAAGTCAGATATAGAGAGCTCGAGCAATCATTAATATGTTAATATCTTACTCGTAGTACATATATCAATTATTCTATCACTAATATGTTACTAACATAGCGTAATACAGTTTGCTAAGATGGGCATGCTACCAACACAGGAGGAGTTATGCGTAAAATCACGTTAAAGTCCCAATGGATAGTTTAAAAATCTAAGAGTAGTAGAAATTGGGAACTTGATTGTTGGTTTATTGAACACAAAGCATATAATTTGTAATTTATTACATGTTAAAGGATCTTAAGAATAATATGGTTATGTTCTTGTTTTATAGGATGAATACATGATGCAACAAAGTCAAGGGAGTTTTCAATCCGTCGGTAATGATGACATATTGACGAGGGCACTAGGGAAACCGAAACATTCAGGACGTGCTCATAGTCAATCGAAGTATATGACGTAGTCTCAATACTTTGACCTTCAATCAAGTTTGAAATTGAATTCCCAAATGTCGAAGATGCATATGGAGATTGCAGAACTGCAAGGTCTTGTGATCGAGCTCATTTCCTAAAGTCATGCCAAGTCAACAGATAATAGCATCTCATAACACAACAGCTTCAAGGCTAGTTGTAACCCTCTCGATAATGTAGCAAAAGCTCCAGAAGTCTAATTGTCACCTCATCGTCAAGAGCCCAAACAAGGTCAAGAATATAGGCTCTTTGTTGAGAATAGAATTAATGGTGGGTGTACACTTGCACTTGGGAAGACGTGACTGGAGAGTCTTCCAACCAATATAGTCTATGGAAGACCATTAGGGGAAGAAAACTTGCGCGTTAGTATCACTACCATCAGAGTTAGAATAGTTGAATTGCTTGTTCCAACACTTGAAGCAACAACTATGGGTGAAGCTGCTGGAAGCTTCATCACATGGCCAAAGAAGCTAGTTGGAGTCGTCACAATGATGAAGACGATTCGAGCACCTAGCCAAGTTCCACAAGATCTAAGCTAAAGAAATGCCAAAAAAAGAAAAGCACTACAAAAACAAGACAATCACAACCTAAGGTAGAACAAGAACAAGAACAACTTGTTACGAATGAGCCACTGCCTGCATTTAACTTCGCCTCAGTACCTCAAGAATTTATGCAGTTGGCTCTATACGAACATTCTTTCATGCGCGATGGATTGATGATTCAGTGCCTGATACCGGTAAATGCCACTGACAATGAATTGCTTCTCTATGTGAGGTATGAAGACATTTACTACTTCATCAACTTTGAAAAAATTGGGGTAAATTGTATCCTGATATACCTCAGGTAATAACTCTATCCTTAATCCAAAAATTTTAAAATATAGGTAGAGTTGTATGGTGCTTTTAAATAATTAACTGTATTATTTTTTATTATAGTTTTTTGGCAAAATATTGTGAATTTCAAGGCTTGGCGTAAAATTTTGACTTCATATCTCCGGCGATTGTTTCAAGTGCTACAAGAGACCTACAGAGTGATTGTAGAGAGCACGTCACGTCACCCCTCTATCTATTAGCTCAAGCATCGAGGGTGAAATTATTCTTCTAGCTATACAATATTGGAGAAGATTAGATGTTGGCAGTTATTTCGCCATGGGAGGACCAAATATATTGGTTTGATTCCCTCAGAGACCCACCACTTAAGGATTTCGTATCAGTCATGAGATTGTAAGTATTAATGTTATATTATAAAAATAACTATTTTGAGTTTTACATAATTATATTGTCTATTAATTTATTTAATCATGACACATTGTTAAGGCGCTTAACTATTGAAAGCTTCAAGCAGAAAATGGTGTCATAAACCAACCGAACGGAACGCTATATTCCGACATAAGTGTCCAAGACAACAAGGAAACGTAGAATGTGGTTTTTTATTCTACATTTCATGTGAGATATAATTACTAGTGGTATACAAGCCTTAGGAAGAAAAGATTTTTATACACATATGGATATACATGAGGTTAGATTAGAGTATGTATAATTTATAAATAGATATATTGTGACACCCGTTATTCTCCTAAGGGTATTAAGGTAATTAGATTAATTACCTAGTATATATATAAAAAAAATCAGAAAATATCTCATAATTCGAAACTCTCTCTCTCTCTACTTTCTCTCTCTAAAAAAAATTCTCTCTCTCTCCTCAAAGATCGTTGAGATTTCGGCATCCGTTTTCGACACCTCCCACACCAATGGAAAGCTCTCGACGAGCTGAGTCCAACGAGGTGCCGCGCCGCCCAAAACGCCGCCGGAGGAGACCACACGCGCCGCCCAAAGTGGCGGCAAAACCCATTTCTTTCCGACGAGATATCTTCGCCGTCCGACGTCCGATCGACGTGATTCTTGTTCCTACACGACCACCGTGATGAGAGGAACAAAACCCACCCTTGGTGGCAGCTCAACAACCGCCGGATTGCTCTGCCCGCCTATTGCCGCCGTGCACCGCCGCCCCCATGGTGGAACTCCTCCTTGCCGGAGGAGGTGACTGACACCACCCCTCCTAATGAGTTCAGAGAATCAAGGGGAGTAAAACCCCTCGATCAATTGCACGGAAGGAGCCGGTTTCGCCGGAGAACGGCCAACGCCGCCGTCAACCGCCGCGGGAGCCTCCGTTTTGGCTCTTCCCAGCCACGTTTCTTCAAATTGGATGAGGGGAAATGCTCATAGGAGGATGGGTAGCAAAAGCCCTCAGCCAATTTCAGGTTTCCATCGTCGGAGAATCAAGATCGGAGCTCATCCATTTCTACCGACGTTGTACTTCACGACCCGCTATGTTAGAGGCAGAATTGGGTGAAATTGACCCCGCCATTGGACTCAGAAGGGTCGATTTATGGGGGGTAGGCCCGAGCCCAGCTGCCAACGGACCCCGATTGACGCCGGTCAACGACGGTCAAAGTCGGTCAACGGCCGGTCAACGGCGGTCAACGCTGGTCAACGGCCGGTCAAAGGCCAAAATGGGATTTTGTGATCCGGACCTCCGATCGAAGATCCGAGACCGCCTCCCGACTCGTTTCGATGCTCTGGATGCAATGGTGACCTCCGTTTGAGCAAATTCCACTCCGATGAAAATCATCCGGTACCGACTGCACGCGAATCGAGGCGATTCAAACAGCAGTATCGGAGTCCAGAATGACGTTTTCAAGAATGTATGATCTTCAGGAAGCATTCCTAGCCATTCATAGTCGCTCGAGGAGCACTACAGAGGATGCTTCGTAGATACAGCGAGATACAACTGGATCTGTTTTGCTTGGAGTTCAAGATCAAGGGAGTATGGAGCTAACGTTAATTGATTCCAGGATTAAGAGACTGTTGATAAGCTTGAAAGGTAGGGATTCTATTACTCATCTTTTGTGAGGTTTTTATAGAATTAAAATTGATTGTTTTGCCGCAATATATATATATCTATGTTGAACTGATATTATATGAGTATCACATATGAAACTATGACATGGACTCGTCTTGTATTGTACGGCGAGGAACATAATGAATTGACATATGTTATAAATTGAGAAGCATGGTTAGGAAAATTAACTCTATTAATAATGATTTAATATAGAGAAATTGTGAGACATGAAAAGGGCGACGGTTACGTCCTTGGGCATAAATACCCTAAAAGGTAAAATAGGGGGAAGGTGATGACGCTTCCTTGGGTTGAAAGTCCCAGAACACACTGTACAGGAATTGATTTGGTGAGGACTCGGGGCTTGATGTCCCCTCACCGGAACACCCTTGGAATGTTTATAGGGTGATCAAGTGCGCCCATTTGGGTTTCGATGAGTTGAGTGATACTCAATTTAACATGGATACCTAGGAACAATGATGATTGATAATATTTGTATAAATGTGTAATTATGACACTTGGTAATGATTAACTACGGTATCCATAAGATGTGATCATAATAAACCTCATAATTTGGAATATGATGTGACTTACTAACCATGCAGATTTTAATGTGGTAATGATAAAAACCTAAAGGTGAGTAATGGCTTTCTCTACTGAGCATAGTGTTGCTCATACCCTTATGTTTATATCTTTTCAGGACTCACTAAGTGTGAGGTGGCTACGAGAAATATAGTTGAGGAAGTGATGTAACTATATTACATTGGGACTGCTTCAATCGTTGTGAATGTTCTTCATGATAATGTAAGCATCAATTGTTACTTTCTGTGACTGTATTATAATGTGTTGAGGGTTAAAATGATGATGACAACAATTTATATTATTAAATTTAAGGTGCTACATTAAAACTGTGGTTTATTTATCGTTTATATTTTTATTTTTGAGTTGAGAGTTTTCATTTAAGTCCCGGGCAAATTTTATTTTTAAGGTTTTACTTTTATTATTTATTTTTATTTTATCTCATTAAAAACTGTTAACCCCCATATAGGGGCGTTACATATATCATTTTTAGATAGATAGAGATAGTAGCTAAACAATTGCCCAAAATAGCTCAAACGTAAATGGTCTTGTAAATAGCTCATGATTTCAATATACATCAATTTTTGTATGCAATTAGGGCCTTGTTGTAATAGATAACACATGGGACTAGCCATCCCGTGGAAAATCACAAATTTTGTCAATTTTTTTAGCCAATACCAATTTTACTCCTCCATCCACCACCAATTTCGCGCCTATTTCGAGGTTCCACGACTGTAAAAAACCGTCGTGAAAACTCAATTTTGTATCACGACTGAAGTTTTCACAACAGCTTTTTAATCGTCATGAAATTTTTCCACGATGGTTTTAAATCGTTGTAAAATCTGTAGTCTATATTAGTGGATGATAGATATGGAATAAAAACCGTTGTGAAATCTGTAGTCTATAGTAGTGGATGATAGATATGGGATGTAGACAAAGTCAGGGAGATCATATGCTGTTTGTCAAACATTCAAACTCAGGGGGAATCACTGCTCTCTTGGTATATGTTGATGACATTATCATGATAGGAAATTATGAGAAGGAGAAACAAGATTTGAAGCCGTGCTTGGCTAAGGAATTTAAAATTAAAGAATTAGAAAGGTTGAAGTACTTCCTTGGAATCGAGGTTACATACTCTAAGTAGGAATTTTCATCTCTCAACAAAAGTGTATCACGAACCTTCTCACAGAAACATGGAAGTTGGCATGTAGACCAACAAGCACACCAATAGATTTTAGTCACAAGCTTGGAGAGGCTGAAGGAGATGTTACGGTGGACAGAGAAATGTATCAACATCTAGTTGGGAGACTAATTTATCTCTCTAACACGAGACCAATTATAGCTTATGTTGTTCGTGTGATCAATCAATTTATGCATATCCCAAAAGAAGTTCATTTGCAAGCTGCCAATCGAGTGTTACAATATCTTAAAGGGACTCCATGGAAAGGCATATTGTTTAGAAGAAACACATGACTTTTACTTAAAGCAAACATAGATGCAGACTACGCCAATTTTGTAGTGGATAAGAGATCAACCACTGGATACTATACCTTTCATGGTAGAAAAATTCTGACATGGAGAAGTAAGAAGCAAAATGTGGTAGTTAGATTTAGTACTGACGTAGAGTTTCGAGCAATGGCTTAATGGTGGTGGCGGTTTTTTGGCAGCTTAAGTTTGCCACGGATTTTCTTGTTGATAAGCCATCTGATCTGAGATTTGGGTTTTGTAACATTTGAGTTTTGTAATATTTTGTGTCTTTGGAATTATAGATCTAAGATTTGGGTTTTCAAACACAATTTTTTATCTTGTCATTTGTTGGTTTTGATGGCCATTTTTAGCCGATTTTGTCTTGCAATTGGTGTTCATAAAGGGGCAAACTTGCAACGGGCTTAGGGCTCAATCAATGTGCTCACAAACGCCAATCCCTAGATGCCAGAGTTTCCAATGGGTAGAATCCAAGGATGCAGATTCCGCCACCTACCCTTTGTTGCCCCAGATCTTCCTCTTCTGCCAAGCTTCAAGTCGCCGCAAATCAAGCCGCCCCAGCTCTTCCTTCATCTCCTCTGTGTTTGTTGTTTGTTGATTTTTTCCCTTTAATTATATAGGTTTTGTTTGGTTAAATTTTTGGTTAAAAAAAATTTTCCACAAATCCCTTCCCAAAAACATGAGAACACCTCCATCTCTTCTTTTTCTTCTTCTTCTTCTTAGATCCTGCAACCCACCCTGCCGCTACCCACACTGAGCTTCCTTCTTCTCCTGTAAGGTTTTTTTTTTTTTTTTTTTCTCAATTTGTGATTTGCAATGTTCATGGTGTTTACAAAAAATTTCCAAATCTTAAAAAAAAATAAATCTGACAGAGATCAAAGGGAGGTGACCACCGACGGAGTTGCTGCATGAGTTGGGGAGATCAGTGTTTTTTTTGTTCTTTGTTTTTTTTTTAAAGTTTTTTTAAATGATAGTTGATTTAATTGAGGGTATTTTAGTCTTTTTAAGTAAATGATGAATGTGTGCTTTACACAGGATTAAAAAAATAAAGGAAAATTGATAAACATAAGTCCATTTGGTCATTTTGCACTGTTTTTAGGAGGTCAGTTACAAGCTAAAAAAAGGAGACCGATGAGTAATTTTTTAAATAATTCGAAGACCAATTGAGTAATTTATTCTTTGACTAATTTAAAAATTGTAATATTTTTGTAAATGTTAAACGAAAAAGTCAATACATCAACCAGACTTTGGTATACACTAAACTTTATATCAATTTTGACACAAAAATTGAAGAAAGCTTTTCTCCCTAAATATCAAATTTTAGTACTGTCACAATACTTTGACATTATATATTGAAAATGCTCAGCTTATATATGCTCCTCATAAAGTGACGTGATATATCTATTCTTTCCCTTTTTGGTGGGGTATAGTTAGATTTCTTAGCAAAAAATACGAAATTGGCTGCAATGCATGACCAATTGACTATAAGTACTTTAAAACTTTCTTACAAAATTATTGAAGTTGTATTGGATGGTTTTATTTTTTATTTTTTATTTTTTATGCTCTGGGAAGAAAACTGGGTTCGACGGTTTTGATTGAGCTAGTTATGACCTCCAGCTTTTTTTTTATTATTATTGCTATTTATACGGAATATGAAAAAATTTTGGATAGATCTCTCAAAAACTGTCATTTTGCATTCTTTTTTTTAACAAGAAAATATTAGATTTAAACATTTAAAATGGTGCATCACTATAGGAGAATCCGAATAAAACGTGGTGATATAAATTTGGTGGGAAAGGAAAAAATATATATGCACATACAGTATGACTCTCTCTCTCTCTCTCTCCATAGTTGAAATACTCACCACATTTTGATCTACCAAACTAAGGAGCGAAGTACTGTCAACTAAAAAGAGTGACAAAACAAATTATATATTTAACCTCCGTTTTAAACTTTGATTGTAATTGATGTCAACTGAAATTTTAAATTTTAAAATTGTAATATACAAAAATTTTAAATTGTAATAATTTTTTATTTTTTTATTATAGTTATTAAAAATTTTATACTATTTATAATTGTAACTGATAAATTAAAAATGAAAAAGTTTAAAACACCCGTTTTTAGTCTGACGTGAGATACTAAATTGCGCATAATATTGTACTGTATAATCACGACAATCGATAATATGCAATGTTGTAGTAGTACAATATATTATTTATTGCCGTAAAATGATAAGAGGCCCCAAAAGAATTTGTGAATGGTGTATATAAAAAGAGCATTTAGTTTTTCTACATTTTTACTTTTACACACGCAAGCTGTCAAACATTATCCTGTCAAACAAAACATTTGAGAGTAACAATCAACTAACACCTTATGTCATAAAAACACAACATAAGAAGTTAATTAACACCTTATGTTATATAAACCGAAAATTAAAAAAAAAAGTTAAAAAATATAGTAATTATAATATTAAAGATTTAAGTGGAAAAAAAAGAAATAGAAAACCTGAACAAAATTACCAAAATCCTTGAGGGCAAAAACTAATTAAGAAGTGAAGAAGAAACTTTTGAGGCCCGAAGCACAAGAAGCTGTCCTCATGACAGAGTGGAGGGTTTTGCAAAGTTCAGTAGCGCATGGCCTGGCTGTGGGGTCGCCTGCGGTGCAGTGCAAGGCTAGGTTCATGGTCTCGACGATCTGGTTCTGGTTGGTGGACACGTGTCCCCTGATGCTCTGGTCGATCCATGTGTCGAGATGACAGTCGGAGTAGCAGTAGCGGGCCCACTCAACGAAGCTCCCGTGCACGCCGAACTCGGTGTCGGCAGGGCTCTTGCCGGTGAGAAGTTCGATCAGGATGAGGCCGAATGCGTAGATGTCGCTCTTCTCTGTACTTGTTCCTTTGCTTGCTTCTACAGAAAAATATACGTATTGTTTTAATCAATAATTTTGGTATATGCTTACATGGAACTTTATTATAAGAAATGTTAAAAGTTGGTTATTTAATTATGGCAAACCACGTGACAAGAATTGGAAAGTGATCAATGCAAAAGTCGGCGTTATCTATAGGATGCTAATCTTTGCAACATGTTTTACTTAAATGAATGATGAAAAGCCAAAACATAGCCTATATAAAATATGTGTGTGTATGTATATAATGTCTAAAGTGTATATATATATTTTCAAGTTAGTGATTACAAATTTAAATATTACTTTCTACTTTAACTTGAAAAATTTATTACCTAATTACCATCACAATATTTGAATAGGAGAGAGGATTTACGTGTCAATTTAGTTGATATATGTATATGTATATATTTTTTCTTTTATACTAGCTATTCTATTTTGTCATTTATTTTAAATCATGTTTATAACTAATAAGATAATACTTAATAAAGTTTAGGGACAAATTCCTAGGGGAGATTTTATGAAACTATATTTATATATATATATAGCAATATGTGGTATATGTATCTAGATTGTTTTCTCGCAATCATTAATATACAGAGGTTGATTAATACAGAAAATTTAGTTAATTATGAATGATTTGTATATCATTAATATACATACGTCAACTGTTTTTAAGGTTATGTATATCCTAAGAAACTAACCAGCAATACGAATACCAAAAAAAAAAAATGTATACAATTAACATCACAAGCAACGTATTAAAATTAGAAGCAAGACAAGATAAAAAGGGTAAATTAGTCATTATGTGATGTACCTGGGGCAACGTATGCAGAAGAAGAGAAACCCTTAGACTCCGAACACATCATTCCCGGAGCTCTCAAGCTCAGGCGAGGCTCACCTTTCCCGTCAACCACAATCTCCTCCGGCGAGAGACGACCGACAACAACCGTCAGTGAACAACAACAGTGCAAAAACCGCAGCCCCTTTGCGATGCCAACCGCGATCTTTTTCCGTCCTTCCCAGCTTAAACTCCTCAAAATCTCACTCAAAAATTTCCCTTCACAGTACTCATAAACCAAGAACCCACCTTTATCTGACCTACACATTCCGATCAGCCTAATCACGTTTCGATGCCGAATTTTCCCGAATTCTTCGATATCAGACCAAACACTTGGCTGAATTGAACTGACATAATTAGTCATTTGTTTAACCACTATTTTTGAATCAATTATGGGATTTCCTTCTCTGGCAGACAGTAAGATATCCTCAACTGTGACGGACTTGGAGAGCTTATTACACTCAAAGAACTGCAATTCCCATATTCCATCTTCGTTTTCGACTCTCTTGAGCATCAAAATGCCCTTACGACGACGAACAAAGACAATAATGACGACGACGGCAAGCGCAACAAGAGAGCACGTGATCAGAACAAGCCACCACGTGGGACGATGAACGAGCGCGTTCTTGATCAAGCTCCTTGACTTGCATGGCGGCAAACCGGAAGCCGTTTCACCGCCGCAGAGGCTGTTTCCGGCGACTGCGCTGGCGTTTATGGCGAGGAAAGCTCCGGTCAAGGGTAAACTCCCGTGTAGGTGATTGTGAGAGACGTTCACTTGCACAAGGGACGCCGATTGGCCGAGATTACTCGGGATTTCGCCCGATAACTCGTTGCCGGACAAATCTAGCTGTCCGAGAACTGGCATTCCAGCAATACTCGGCGGGATTTCTCCGGTGAAACGGTTGTGGCTTAAGTCAAGACTCACGAGCCTTTCACACGACGATACTTGTCCGGGGATTTCGCCGGAGAGCTGGTTGCGACTGACATCTAATTGCATAAGCCTAGACAAGTCACCGAAACTCGGCGGGATATCACCCGAGAACCGGTTGTCGGACACAACCAAGTTCTCGACCTTCTCGCTTCCGAATGACTCCGGCATGTTCCCGGAAAACCGGTTTCGTGCTAAATTCAGCATTTGGAGTGAAGTCATGTTCCATATCCGGTCACTAAGTTCACCCGATAAATTGTTACCCGAGACGTCCAAGAAGTATACTAATGGCAATTTCGTGAAGTCGGACGATATTTCGCCAGATAATTGGTTATTCTGCAAACGAAGTCTGCGTAAACTCTTGCATTTGCTTAAACTCTTCGGAACACCGCCATGGAGAGAATTGGAAAACAAGATGAGCTTGAAAAGCCGACCTGAATCGCACAAACCGTCCGGTATATCTCCGACAAGGCGGTTCGTTGAAAGATCCAAGACGGTGAGATTGTTTCGCTTTCCGAGATCTCCCGGAATCTCACCAGAGAAGTTGTTGGACCACAATTGGAGCACTTGAAGCCGACGAAGAGAAGCCAATCCGCTCGGAATCTTTCCTGTGAAGTTGTTGGAGAAGAGATGAAGAATCTCCAACTCCTGTAACCGACTAACGGCCTCCGGAATCTGGCCGGAGAGGTAATTATCGCTGAGGTCTAGCGAGACGAGATTTCTCAGCCCGAAAACCGACCGAGGGACCGGTCCCGTCAACTTGTTCTGGTACAGGAAGAGATGCCGTAGCTCAGTGAGCTCGCCGATCGACGGCGGGATTTGTCCCGTGAGATTGTTGTACACGAGATCGAGATGTTGAAGAGATGTCAGCTCGCCGATTTCTCGAGGGATTTCTCCCGAGAAATTGTTGTACCCTAGGTATATCCACTTCAAGCTCTTCATTAGGCACAATTCTTTTGGAATTTCCCCAACTAATTGGTTTGAAGCCAAAGTGAAGTACTCCAGGCCCGAAATATTCGACACCGAAGCCGGGATCTCCCCGGACAAGACATTCCCTCCGAGATCGAGGAATTTGAGGCTCGAGAACTCCCCGATATCTCGCAAGATTCTCCCCGACAGCATGTTGTTGGAGAGATCGAGTGTCTCGAGACTAGAGACCGAGCCGGTCGGGACCGGTCCGGTCAGGTTGTTGTTGCTGAGATTGAGATACCGAAGAAAGCTGGAAGCAGTACTGAACATCTCACTAGGGATTTCTCCAGTCAGCTGATTGCTCGAGAGATCGATGGATTCGATACCGGGCAATTGGAATATCGTGGACGAAATTTTGCCCGAGAAATTCTTTCCGGGGAGCTCAAAGGATTCGACTCGGGACGAGTTGTTGTGGCAGGTGATGCCGTGCCAGTTGCAGAAGTTGGTGTTGTTGGGCGTCCAGTCGGAGAGGAAGTGAAGCGGGTCGTTCAGAGAGGCCTTGAACGACAACAGAAGTTGGAGAACTTGCAGAGCTGAAGCATTGGAGATCAACGAGAACAAGATGATGAAGAGTGTTGGATGTGTCGTTTGAGATGATGATCGTTTCCTCGCCATGATAATTTTTCTTCAGGTTATAGCTTGTTAGAGACAAGGACTAATTAAATAAGCAAGAGCACAGTAATACAGGTAATCTGACATAACTTCTCCATAAAATATTCTTGGTGCCAATTGCTCAGACTGTCACAAGCTGTTAGGAAAAAAAATACCTCCAAATATTTTAATACAATGGAATTATAACGACCTTATACACTACATGTTTCTCAACGTTAAATAATATCACAAATCTTATATTATAAAAATATCTAACTTATTGTAAGATATTTACTACTCATATCACTTTTTTTTTTTTTTGGCTAATCAACTAATCATGTCATAATTAGAGGAGAAGAAATCTGGAGACAGAGGACTTAAAACGTTAATGATTATTTGGGTGAATTTATCTTATACTAGTTTTGATATTTCTGTAACATATGAAAAAAAAAAAAGAAGATCAGTTCATGCATGAATGATTAATGCTATATGTATAGGTTAAAAGATGCTAGGAAGTAAAATGGTGATATGTTTAGGTAAAACGTCTACAACTTACCAAATTATCATAATTAAGGCTGTACTTCAAATTCAAAGACTGGAGAGGATTTGTATAAGCATAATAATTAAGCTTGGATATGAAGAAATTAAAGATAGGAGGAGAAGATTTTGGACTATTGGAGAGAAAGGGCCAGGCTGATCGGGTTGAAAGAGAGTTGAGAGATTTTGAGTGTTTAAATAGAAAGAGAATTAAAGGTTATGGAATTGGGCAGTGAATTAGGAGATAATTACGAAAGTGCACCTTGACCTTCTTTAGATTAATATTATTGTTGTTTGAACACGAACGGTTGAAAGGGATACAGGGACAGATGTTGGAAAAGCCTCTGATTTTGTCGGTTTATTTACACAAAATGCTCTTTTTTGACTGACTGGCGTTCGGATAGGGACAAGGATTTTCAGTAACCGTTGAAAGGCTCCAAAGATTTATATGAGCATGTCTTTATATGCCTTTGATGTTGTACTTATTTACAAGCATGAGACAATATGAGTTCCTTTTCTTTTCTTTTTTCCCATCTTGTTTTTTGAAAGACACGTCAATCTATTAACTGCTTTCATGTTTGGTTTATACATTTGAACAAAAATTCAAATATTTTCTAATTTATCGTTATAATTATGTAGGATATTTGTAAAATGAATGAAGCTTAGTTTAAGATAATAAGCACATTAAAGGTTTTTTTGCTAACAAGTAATTATGCTTTTTACAACAGCATGTTTGGTGCCAACTAACATGGTGCATTATAGACGCAACGTTATATGAATTAAAATAACGCTTTTCAATGAAGTGCTGAGATTTATATATTTTTTTTTTCTTGAAATGGATAATTGTATTCTAGCTTAAGAAAATACATACACCAATAGTGATGAAAGCGACCAAATTACAGATTTTTACCAGATTTATATTACATTTGACAGCTTATTACCATTGATTCAGCTCGCTTTTTTCATAATTCTAAAGTTTAAAAAAGCTCTTTCTAGCCAAAAGAATGTGGTCAAATATTAATGTTAAGCCCTTCTTAAGGGATAAAAAAAAAAAAAGAAAATTACGGTTGTCTCAGCCCTAGCTAGCTACATGTTAAATTTTGTTTGGACTAAAATGTAGTGAATCTTTTGATTTAGAGTTCATTGTCTGCAAGACGTTGAATGTTGATCATATCAGATTCAAAAATTGTGCAGTAGTATGTTCAGACAAGTTGACCAGTACTGTCAGATCCTTTCATTATCGAAATTTCTCTTCTTTTCAATCAAAAGAACAATAATTATTTCTCTTCAAACTTTTTTTTCCCTATTTTAAGGCTCAGATTGGAATTTTGACTAATCATTAATACATCTGCCCATGTGTTGTCATTGGTTGTTTAATAATTTACTTTTTTTGGTAAATTGTTTAATAATTTACTTTGTCAGACAAAATTATTCACCCTCAAATCATTTATTCAGATTACATGTATTCATCAAACAGCCACTTTTTGTGTGTATAAACGTCCAATTTTGATATCCAGACGACGCCAACCACATCATGTTTCATGTCATCTCATTAACAAAAAAAATTAAGGCCAACCACAAATTAAGGTTCTAACTATTCTTGTAAGAAAGCATTTAACAACGTCGTTTTAATTATATAGTTTTAACTGTTATAGTGTAAAGTAAAAATAGACTATAGTATAAAACTCACATGCTACAATATTTTGATTTCAACTATAATATTTATTTCTTATATTATAATATTTTTAGTTCTAACTATGTTCTCAAATGTCTTATAAAATTCTTTCTCTTGTTACTTTAGCGTTTATCCATCAAATAACATGACAAGATTTAATTGGTTAGACACTACAAATTGAACAAATAATTTGAATTTGTGTTTTATACATCCCAAAACATAAGGTACACACAGTCGATCAATTGAGGGGCAAATAAGTAAATCCAAGTAAAATGAAGTACTGAACTGTAAAATTAAAAAAGAAAAGCAATATTCTTCGACCACTTTTGTTTGGACTCTTTATCATTATCTTGGATTCTCCCTCTCGGTAGAGCGAGAAAGTGAGAAGAAAAAGAAAACTTATAGAGAGAGAAAGAGAAGAGAGCAGCAGAGGCACATTAGAAAGAGAACTCACAAAGTCACGAAGCAAAGTGGAATGAGAATTATAAACATTGAAAAGAGAGAGAGAGGGAGAAGGGCAAAGCGGAAAGAATGCAAAGAAAAAGGGGGATGTCTTTACGTTACATACGGTAATGCTCGTGCGCATACAGTCTTGAACTCATTCACTGATCTCTCTTTAACATTTTCTCTCTCATCATTTCCTTGGTGGATGTGCTTTTGGGGGACCCACAGTCTCTTTCTCGAAGGAATATACAGTGAATGGTCCTTGTCATACCCGGCATGCTTTGCTCATCTCCATTTTCTAGGGTTTTACAATCCCTACACTCATATATAATCATCCATATCTTCCCACGCTCACACTTCTTTACAACCCTAGCTATATTACTTTATGAATTATATAAATTGGCAAAAGGGAGAAAGTGGTCTATATTCTTGGTCTATATATATATATATATAGTTATTGATTGTTTAAATGTGACCGATTTATGTTCTAGGATATTCCTTTGCTCAAAAGAAGCTTTTCTTTCCCTCACCAAAAAAAAAAGTTTTTCTTGTATATGGATTGTATCTATATGGTTGAAGTTCCATTTTATTCTGACACCTTTCTTTCCCTTTCTTGATAAAATTAATCATAAGAACCAAATTAAAGAGAACGACTATTTTCGTATTAAGAATTGAGCTTTGTGCACGAGTGTCGCTATCCCACTAACATTTATTTGTTGCTTATATTTTATGGGAATCGGTCATAAAATGTTAAAGATAAATAACTTTGGTTATTAATTATAGCACCGCAATAATATTCCTTTTGTTTCGCTTAATGATTTAAATAATAATTGTGTAAAACTCTCACATGTTACATGTTGCAGTATAAATCTTTCATGAACTATAATATGCCAAACACTCTAATTATTATTGTGACTGTTGATATGTGTTGTACAAGTACATTTTTTTAGTAACAATAATGCTTAATACTTAATACTATTAGCGTTAATGATATTTATGCCTTACACGTACATTTGTCATATAAAAGAATAGTGCAAGCATCACTAGTACCATCTAGGACAATAATGCTATATAATGCTACAAAGAAATGTAGGAATCTATAACTCTCTCTTAATATATAGGTGAATATAGTTTTCAACACAAGGGAATTTAAGTAAATTAGGGAAAATTCGCTTCAAATTAGAAGTCATCACAATCCAACTATAATATATAATTCATCGAAATGGTACCACTAACTAATGGCACGCTCACTTTTAGATAGAATATAGTTGTCATGCACTTTACCACATGGTTACAAGAACTTGAACCAAACTTTGAAATCTATATGTAGCATTAGGACTTCTTGTTCTCGACGTTTTAGCTCATATTAAGATCACTAAAAGACATTTCAAGAAGGAAAATATACTGAAAGAGAACCAAATTAAGGAAAGGGAAGAAAAGGACCCGTCATATTATAAATGGACATATAAAAATATTGCTATTTGAATTGAGGGACACTTAATGTACGAAGCAAACAACACAAGGAAATCTTGTTCTTAAGCGTTGGAACAAATAAAGTGGTTCATTTACAAGCTACTTGTTGGTGGTGGACGGATCCAAACTTTTCTAGCCCTCTTATTTCTAGACATATGGTTGGCCTTTTCAAGTATAGACTCTCTTAATCAACTGAGACTGAGTACTCTTTTTCCTTCTTTAATTTTTCTTAGAGGCTTTTACTTAGACCATTTTGATGACTCTCAATCTGTTGGGTATACACATAGGAAGAATTTTATGGCGCTCACAACTCTACTGGCCTTTTTAGCGCCACAGTAGTTCTTAGGTTTCTTTGACTCTTTTGAGTTGGTTTTCTTGACTTTAATTTGTATCTTCTTTGGCCAGATCTTGTTTCTCTCATTATTTTCTTTTTAATAGATTAAAGTAAAGGACTTATAGAGGATGGTTTAACTAGTGTGTATCAGTAGTTAGAATGTGAGATTAGTTTTTTTCTCTTCCCATTCTCTTAAAAAAAAAATAGAACAAATAACACACTAGTCGAATCTGAAAAAGACTTCAAACTTGTCAAAACTTGAGTAATCAAAACAATTTCTTATTATGATTATGAAAATGTTGTGTATACTTTAGTATCTGATCGGAGTTCAAGCCACTATTAGTTGTAACCCTTCCAGATTGAACTAATATGACCTTGTCATTTTTATTTTTTTTGCCTCAATAATCTTCCACTAGTATACATTAACATCAATGAAAAGTTAATTTATGCCAACATGCAATAAAGAACATTACTACATTATCACAACACCCTGGTTTAGTGCTTAATTTGTTTGTACTGATTTTAATTAATAATTAGTGTAGTGCTCCCACTTTTCATTGCATATATCTACAAACACATATATATACACTTTTCACAATCTCTCTAAGTAGCTTCTTATAACTGTCCTGTTGCTTTTTATTTAATAATTAAGTGATGAAGTGAGATAGGCCGTATGCATGACGTGGAGGGAGCCGACCCATTTCCCTTGAATAAGGGTCTCTCTATGATCTCTTTTTGAATTTTTGTAGGGCTTCATGTTCTTAGTAGTGGACGTCCAATTCAATCACTTAGACTAAACTTTAATGATACTTTGCACTGTTTTATGACAAATTTATTGAGAAACTTTGCCCATGCACTTCTTTGTATGATCTAATTTCATCTTTCCTACCTTTACTTTCTCTTCTTTATAAAAACCAACTTTTCCATTTCATTATGAACAACAAATGTCGCGCGCAAGTTAGGCCCACTAAGCTTAAACATTATGGCTTATTGGGCTGCTAGTAGCCAAATTCAGTTATATTTAAAAAAAAAAAAAAAAAAAAAACAGCCCAAATATTTGAGCGTCACATGGCAAGTGTGAATATATTTTTATTAAAGATGGAAATATACATTTGTTGCATTATGTATAGTACTAATTTTTTTTGCTCTCCACATGATGAGCCCGTTAATGTCTTTTTTGTGATTTAGCAGCTGGCTGGAACGGTGGAACCCATTAACGAACACATGGAATAAATCAATAAATCAAATTGAGAAGGAAAAAAAAGAGAGAAAAAAATAGAGCAAAAAAGGAAAAAAAAAACAAAGAAAAAGAAAAGACACAAAGGAGATATCTAAGTTGGGTTTTCAGTGGTGCTTATATAATTCGTTAGCTTCTTTAGTTTTCATTTGATGGCAGTGACCGTCCTTGTTGGTGAAACTGTCCATGAGAATCTCTTTTGCCCGCTTTTTAAGATAGTGTTAAATGTACTTTGATGGACTTGAATTTCAGCTTAATTAATCAGTGCTGCAATGCTAATGCTTTCTTTTATCAAAAAAAAAAAAAAAGAAAAAAATTTAATCATGTCACGTTCTCCAACAAATATGTTTAAATGACAATCCCAAAATGCTTAGCCGGCCCCTTAATTCTTTTGCTCATCCGGAACAATGTTTTCTTTTTTGACACAAGAATCTTTTGTAGGACACAATTAAGCTGTGTTTGTGTTTATCTCATTAATTAGTTGATTCCTTCCTTCGTTTTTCCTCAATTTGTTTCAAAAAATGTGACAACACCCGTCTAAGTCGACTAAATCCAATCTAATCTAACATGCAAAGTGCGGATAACCGGCTAATTATAAGTGGGATTAGATATAGCACTTTTCTCAAATCTGCATTAATTTGTATGGTCGATTGCGGATGCGGCATATATATATATATATATATATATATATATATATATATGTATGGATGGATGTATGTATGCAAGTATGAGTTTTTAATAGTTATATTTCCACCTATGGATAGCAATATAATTATAGTAATAAACATATATTTTAATTATATTTGATGATGTAGTTTTTATATAACTTGTTATAGCAAATTAAGCAACCTTTTTTTTTAATGAATGAGGGAAATAGAAAGCATAAAAAAAAACCCCTATAAATTCTATCCCTAGCCAAACCTCAACATAGAAATATAAAATACGTAGTCAGAAAAAAAAAAAAAAAGAAAAAAGAAAAAAATAAACCAAAATAAACAATCCAAAGACTTATAAAAACCAAAAACAAATGCTAGAAGGTCAAGCCAAAACTTTCCCTTTAGAAGCCAGCTTTAAAGATTGGCCTCATTAAAAACCTCACTAACAGAACCTAAAACAGAAAAACCTAAGAAGGCAAAAAAGTGCCTATGCTTACAACGTTTACAAAACATCAATCCACAAAGCTAAAATTCGACAAGGATGACGTATCTCTGTTAAACAAAGACTCACAAAAGTTTGGAATATTAAACCATCAAGAATAATGATGACCAACAACATTTCCAGCAAGGCATTCTGCCACTTGATTTCCTTTATGAAGAATATGAGAAACCTAAAACTGGTTGGAATCCAGACAAAGGAGGGCGTTCTATCATTTATGTCTTATCCTCTAAAGAACATCTAAATTTTTCTTTTGAAGACTCGCTCTCAATCCACATATAATTCCAACTAAACCGTTGAGCATAGTGACCAGCATGAATAATCCTAAATAACTTGCTCTGAAAAGCATGCAACATCTAGAGAAACTGAGAAGCACCCCTTGTAGAAGCCCCTGTAAGTTTGAAAAACCCTACCGCAAGCAGCAGGCCCCAAATTACCATTAGCAGCTCCGTTAGTATTGATCTTAATCTAATTTTGGAGCTTTTCGAGGTCTTCCAAGAATTTTAAACTTATTCAAAACAACTAAGTCATCCACAATATTATTTATAGTTCTTGAATCCAAAGCATTTGCTTCCGAAATGTAAGAATATATCATAGCCAAAACACACTCCCAATGAGTGTTAGAGCCCCGGAAAATCTTATTGTTTTCAATTTTCCATATAGTCCAAAATGTAGACATAATCACCGCCAACCACATAAGCTAAATTTGTTTACTACATTTCAACTTAAGAGCTGTTTCAATAATAAATTTAACGTCAGAAAATCTATTCTCTAAGATCGAAACCTGCTCCAAACTACCACATAAAATAGAAGAATACGAATAGTGGAGGAATAAATGGCTAATGTTTCTTCGTTCCTGTTACAATGACAACAGACAGAGGGAATAGCAAAACCGGCTTTCTTCAAAGCATCATCTGTAGCAATTCTTCCGTGAATAAGCTTCCAAACATGTACTGAAATTCTTCGCTGAATGCTATTACACCAGATACTAAATAAATTATATTTATTAATTTAAATTTTGTAAATATTAAAAATTTAAATTTCCTTCTCCTTTTTGTTGTCTGGCTAATTTCGGATTACTTAATTTCTTCTTTTTAATATTTGAATTGAAAATTGCTCTTATAAACTCTATAAATACTTAGTTTATTGAATGAGAAGGCTATGCTATATTATCTCGTTTCTGTTATTCTCTATATGGTATCACATCCATCTTTCTAAGACTAGGTCTTTTTTTTTCCTAGCAATCTTAACTTACTGCCATCTCCCAGCTGCTACCACTGGCCAATTGCTGCCGCCTACCCACCTCAGTCATTCTAAAGCTACCACCACCCTTGATTCAAAGCCATTGGTGCCGCCCCTCAAAACCGCCGCAGCCGCTGCAATGGCCCGTCATCGTCCCTCCACCTAGTCTGCCACCGTGCCTTGTCATCGCCGGACACACCCTTCCCATCACAGCACAGTTCGCCCGCTATCACTGCCCTGCCGCCTACACCATCAACGCCGCAACACAATCCCCCTATTGCCGCCTCCATATCACCAATGGCTGCTGACAATCCCTAGATTACTATTCCCAACACGGTTACTATTCCCACCGCTCAAGAACCGGCCAAACCGTTGAAGATTATTCATATCAATAATACCGTCAAACTTACCTATACTGATTATAACTCATGGAAATTTTAGATGGAGCTATTCTCATTGGTTATGACCTTAAAAATATTCATTGACAAGTCTCATCCTCTTCCTCTAGCCATCCTCATCGTCAATACTCTCCAAATCTAGCATACCACACATGGTTTCGCCAAGATAAATTAATTTTTGGCCCATTAGTTGGGTCACTCAGCCCCTCTCTCATTCCCCTTATCACACAATCTTCCACTTCCTGTGATACTTGGAATATTCTCGTGAATACCTATGCCCGACCTTCCTACAGTCATATCAAAGAAATAGAGGAACAAATCAAGCACGCCACCAAGGGCTCTCAGATGATATTGAAACATATGCAATTCATTAAAAGTCGTGCCGACGAACTCACTGTGCTTAGCAAGCCTATGGACAATGAGCATGTTATTGAGAAAATTATTAATGGTCACAATGAAGATTATCAAACCATTGTTGATATGATCAATAGCGAAATACAACTATCACCTTTGACGAGCTTCATGAAAAACTACTTTTTGAAAACCTAATCAACTTGATATTTGAGGATGACAAAACGAGTCACTTGTGTAACTGGAAAGCTTCTATACAAACCTTTTTAGGAAAAATAAATTTACATAAACTTAGGAAAAAAAATTAAAAAAAAAAAGCAAATAGGCTCTGGAATAAAACAAAGCGTTGTAGTTAATAATTAATGACGATTAATGATTTATAAATCTATAATGAACATTATTCTACCTTTAAAAAAAATGTAAGATGCAATCAACATTCTCTTGTATTGTACTAATTATAGAAATGACTGGCCTCTATATCTAACCATGTGATTATCATTCATAAATATGGTAACCTCCAATTAATCCCATATATTTCACCAAATCATAATAAATTTATTACATAAATCTTTAATGTCATAATTTTTCAAAAATAAAAAATAAAAATCCATATTATCAAGTTAGAAACAAGTTGTCCACTCAATCATATTCAATAAGATTTCTAAATTAAATGTACATTAATTATCAGAATATTTTTTTGGTCAACTATCAAATTCGTTAAAACAGTAAGATTTATATCAAACAACTAATATAACAGCAACCATTGGAAACGTAACTATTGAAACCATACACATATATGTATATATGTATATTAAATATGTATATATATATATATATATACACATATGAATATTTGCTTATGTGTGAAATGATAAAGATTATTATGAGACTAGTTAATGACTTATGATCTTAATTATGAACTTTAATTTTATTATCTACCTCTAGATGTCTTTCCAAGAATATAAAATTTTGATTAGAAAACTCAATGAAGAAATCTTAATTTTGAAAAGCCTAAATAATCGATTAAAGCAACCAATCTAATCCACATGTAGATTCGTTAATGTGTTTCTTGTGGATTAAATTAGATGCTAATTTGTCAAAATCTGCACATAGACAGACGGTTTAGTTTGAACCAAAAAATATAGATTGGATTAGATGAACACTCTAACAACTGGTGCCTGCGAGCTCTTAGTAAATTCATAACAAAGAATTTTAATACAGTTAGTTATAGTATTTGTGGCTATATAATAAGCAATCGTTACAAATATTTGATATTATGTAGCCTAAAAAATACCATATATGTTAGACTCTAATGTGTAGCTTTGTGGATGCATTCGTAAAGATTAGTCACTAATAAGCACCGAGTTTGCTGGGTAATTTGTTTTCTTAATCAATAAAGTTGATCATCTATGTGAAAGAACATTAATCTTACCAGATTAATATATACCTTTTTAACACAAACACATTTTATAATTCGTGACACATAAATATGGACCCACATTTTGATTTTAGACACCAACAACCCTATCACTTGCGATATGTTATGTATGATAAATGTGGATGGTCCATTATTCATGCTTTTAAATGCCAAAAAAGAGTGTTGCACGTGTGAAACTCACGTGCTATGTGAGATTTCGGACCAAGTAGCAGCAATAATGAGCTTCGATAATATTTTTTGCGCAGCCAATTAGGGTTTAGGAATAACTTTTGGCCCATTTCACAATTATTGTACTCATTGACAAACATGAACCTGTCTATATATAACCGATATTTCTGTAGACTCTGGACCGTCAACATATTAATAATACATGGCCTTTCATTTATTAAAAAAAAAAGAATATATATTAAAATATATTTTTTAATTTGCTAGTTCATCTCTGTCTTAGCTCCTGAAAAATAGGATAGGGCTTAGCTCATGGATAAGATATTCGTGGCTTGCAAGTTGCACAAGCAGCACAGTCAATTTAGCCCACTTGTGGTTCGGACTTGGGCTTTCTCTGATTCGTCTGTTTGTTGCGATATGATTGGAAGGAGAAAATTACGTGTTATACAATATTTTTTTTAAATGTATTTATTTATGTCATACACTAAAAAAAATTGTATCATATTATCACTTATATAGTTATATTATATGCTTAATTTCTACCACAATTAAATATATAATATTTATAAAAAACAAGTTTTAAACATAACATTTATAAAAATTCCCCAATCAAAAATTGAGCACCATTTTGAGGCTTGTAGCGTCTCCAATCTCTATATATTTGTCTCATCTCACATCAAGAGTTATACGCTCGAAATAGGTTGGAGTTAATTTGTACGTGAGCAATATAAGACACGATGATAAGATGGATTCCTATAAAAATCGAATCGTTAGAACAGATGATATATTAATAATTAACCATCATATAACTGCTTAGAGTTAAAGATGGATATTGTAGCTTCAGGTTCTTTATCAGACAAAAGGAAATTTGAAAGGTTTAGAAAGAAAAATCGAATAAAAATTGTCGCTGCAGACTTACCCTAATGACTTACCCTAATGGTAATATTACACCTAACTCTACCACAAGATGTAGAGTTCACATTCTTTCATCCTCAAATTCAAAATTATAATAATAGTAGTAATAATAAACAGAGATCCGAAGAAGTAAGATTCTTTTCAATTTAGTGCTCAAAGTGGTCAGACTTAATGAGAAAATAGTCATCCTCAATCATTATATAGTCATGTTTTGTTCTATTTTTTAGTTTGCTTCTTTTTTTTTTTCTCTCTTATTTTTAGATCTTCTATGATTTATGTTTGTAACAACGTTCCCCTTTTTTCCTTTTTTTTCTTTTGCGCACCAAAAAATTGTACATAAACCTTTTTGTTTTGGCTCAAAATTTTACATGTACCAGCATGACTAAAATTCTAGGTATATTATATGCTTCTGTAAATATTAGTACCTAGCTAAATCAAGCTACATCAGGGTAACTGGAAAAAAAAAAAAAAAGGATAATACTTTAAACTGCCAAAAAAGCATACTTATGTATCACGTATCATGATATACTTATATATAGAGGGAGTGACAGAGTAAGGATTTTGAGTCGAAAGGCCAAATTTTTGTTATCAAGATTATTTTAACATATATCAAGAGAAATACATATGCTGATCATGTCCTTTTTCAGTCTTTTATTTTTTGAACCATAGATTATAATTAGATTATGGATATTATATTACATAATAATAATAAAATAAACAATGGAAGTACTTATATTAAAAATGCTCATTAAAATAATACATAGAGAATTTACAGATATGATATGGATACGTTTCGAGAGTATAAAGTACTCCTATAATCAGCTATCCTAACCATGCATGCATGGAGATTACAAAAACATTGATAAAGAAAATATCAGACTTTAAATAGGATGTGTTTTGAGACTACTAGTTATTCCGTAATATCAACAATCCTGACACTAGAGTCAATGAATCTAAATGTTTTAACAATAACATATCACAAAAAAATAAAAGATGTAGAGGAGAACAATTATTCAGGACACAATAAACACAGACAAACATGTTGTGGGTAAAACCAAAAGATTACATGTAGAGGTCCAAATACAATGGTCGCTTCCTGCTTTCTTTATTCAAATCAAGCTTAAACGTTGCAATGTCGGACTCCAGTTAAATGACTTGTATTTGGTCAAGCTACTCTTCAACTGTTGAAGCAGTAACAAAGATTTATCTTCCTGACTCTAAATGAAGTTTTGTTCTACAACGTAATCTACAAGCTATAAAAGACCATCATAAAAACCATTCACATTCTAAAGACCTACGGGTTTCAAGTGAATGCCTAACAGACTCCTGCTAACTACTACGAATAACTCTTTAAGGGTACCTAAACAATCATATAATGTAATAGAAGCGTCATAGTTATAGATTATGTTTTCAAGATGCTTAGAAATAGAAGCGTCATAGTTATAGATTATGTTTTCAAGATGCTTAGAAATGTGCAAAATTCTTTCTTCCTTACATATGACTTTCCTACAGAGGTTCCCCTCAGCTAGGAGATGAGGCATAATCTCTACGATATGGCTACCCTTGGAATGTGCTGCTATTGCTACATTCTCCATTAACCCTAAGTTACCTCTCTCATAAATCAAGTTAATCTTCCTATGTGCAAAGCCTTGTCCTAAGTGTCATGTGGCTTCTAAGTAGACTCTACCTTTACCAGGACTAGAACCGTAAAAAACACAAATGGTTTCGATTTTCCTAGATGAATGGGAAGAGGATACATTTGGTTTCTAAAACAAACTGACTTTTTTTTACTATTTTTGTTGGGTTTTGTCTTAAGTCTGCTCTGCCTAAACTTTGAGTCCTAAATGAGATCTTAAAGAAGATATAAATGCAAAAGGACTAAGAAATTATGACAGGTAGGTGATAGCAGATTACTTAACAATCTAAACAAAATATGTGCATGTAAGGAAAGAAGATAAGATATGATATTGTACAAATAAAAAATCAGAAAATAAGATATGTATATGTTAGAAAAAGTTGGACCAAATCAGTTCATATTTTAAAAAATAAACATGCAATCAGACTAACTTTTGACAAACGAGACTCTAATTATATAACTTTTCACAATTTACAAATAAACAGACAAAACTCGACACATTTAGCTATACACTTTTTTGGTAAAAACACGAACATAGAAAAGTCAGTAAAAGATATATCACATACTGTAAACCTTTTAACAAAAACAAACGAATCTAGAAAAATCATTTGGGATCTAAAAATTTCAAAGTAACAATAGGAACAAACATGTGATGCATCTGACAATGTAACATTTATTTTTTAACACATATTATGACAATCTAAAAACAAATAATCATTCAAAACACAATATATATTTTTTTTTTATTTACATAAACACTCGAACTAGCTCTATGGATAAAGAATTCAACCCCATCTAACTTTCTTATAAACTGACAAACAGGGTCTTTAAATGTCAGATTCCTAAGACGTTGTCTTTCTATATGGAATTTGGGTAAAAGATTAGAAATTGTACCTTAGACATATCCACTTGGGTGGTTCTAAAGAGAAACATAGAGTTCATCCAAGTTCTTTTCAAAAGGCCATCTATGCAGAAATGGATTTTGTCCTTCCTATTTATTAACACAAATCTAGTCAAACAACACTTACCCTCACAAGTTTGTCGCCCACATTTGTTACATCTAGGCTCGATGATATGAGCTCTTCTTCTCATATACTACAATTGGCACCCATACTTGGAAGTCCGGCCTTCTGATTAAAGTCACTTGGACTAATTTTTCTTTCGATCAGCCTCCTCACATCATTGGAAATTTCAAAACGCATGAGAATCCACAATCGAGAACTTGTATTTCTACCTGAGAACCTTCTGGGAAAGTGATAGGAAGTATTTTCTCAACTGATGGTACTTTGAATCCATGAAAACATAGAAAAATAAACAAGAAAAAAAGAAAAGAAAAGAAAAGAAATAAAGAAATAAAGAATGGAAGTATAAGATCTGAGGTGATTTACTAAAATTTGAAGATGTTTGAGGGGTTGTGAATAAAATTCGAGCTTATGCGAAGAAACAATAGAGAATAACTAAAAAATTAAGAACAAGTTTTGAATTTTAGAGAGCTTTCAGCAAAACTTATTGCTCTTAGATGTTGGTTTTAGTTTTTACAAGTAGCACGTCGTGGTATTTGGTGAGGCCGATGCGATATATGCTTTTTATGAGGAGGAATCACTGTATTGTATGTCAAGACGAAGGTGCTTACATTACAAATTTAGCAGACTATAGTGGCTATACTTTATAAATTTGTCTCTGCCTCCCATTATCGTTTTTCGGAAAGTTCTAGATAAGCAATTACATTCTTGATAAAATGAAGTTCAGTTGCAATCCTAGACGTACATAAATTAATTAAGGTAATAGTAATTTTGGTATACAAAATATGTATGGGGCCGATTAACTCTGATCAAGTCAAATCCATCAAATTAATAATGTCATAATTGAGGAAAGATGACACAAACATTCATGAATTGCAATTACAAACATACAACAGTACTTTGAGAGCATTTTATGACCTCCAGAAGTCCCATATAAACACAAAAACCTGTAACCCAAAATTCTATTGGAGTTAAAAATTCACTAGTCTAAATGATACAATTTGAGAGCATTTCACGGCATTTGCAAGTCTCTAAGCCGGCTAAAATTTAAAAAAACAAAAAGAAAGAGAGAGAGGGAGAGAGAGAGAACAAAAAAAAGATAAAAGAGTCGAAATGGTACTCATGGGAACAGAAAAGTCGTCTCCTTCGAAAAATACATATACATCTTACACGTGAACACATATTTACTAGGACAATCAAACAAAAATAAAAATTACTTGTAACCTATTTGAACTAGAAGCAGAGTAGCAATAGAAACATTATAAGTAAACCAGTTGATCTGAACTAGTGTTTCCTAGACGAGTTATTAGTAGGACAACAGAATTTATATATATACACACGTAAATGTCCACATATACGAACCAAATGATAAGGGGTTAATATTGCTTGATATCAATTCTTGGGACACAGCTACTGCTTCGAGCAAGCTTGGAATTAATATTAGCCAAGTTCTTGTTGTTGGTACTACTTCGGCTCTCACAGCTTCTTTTAGCAATGTTCCTCATGTCACAAGTGAAGGAGAGCTTGGGATTGAGCCTAGTAGTGGTGTTGTACTTGTTGCAGAAATCCCTGTGAGAGCTCACGGCTTCGTCCATGGCGGTTTCGGGACACCTTTCGATGGTCTCTTTGACGGCTTCGGAGCAAAGCCCGCAGACCCATTTGCCGGAGTGAGACCTCTCAATTTGCGTGATGTAGCCCTCGGTGCATTCCTCTTTCAGTCCACAACACTCGCACTCTGCTTGCTTCATGATGGTCACTTCGCTATTCTTATCAATGCCTAATTCCGATGATATTTCTAATTTGTTACGAAATTTGTTCATCGCTTCAATGGATATTATATCACCCTTGACCTCCTTTCCAACACTAATTCGCTCATCGTTCTGCTAAAACATTAATATATAAGTAAAATTACAAAACTATTTTAATTAAAAATAGGTTTAGAAATGATTTTTTTAATCACATAACGTACAAACCATATATATATATATATATATGTATATATCAATATATAAAAAAGTGAAAGAAGAATTTAGTAGTATTCTTAGCTAGTAAGGAATGAACATTACCGCCATAAGAGGAAAGAAATAATAAGATAATCTGGAATCAAGGTGAGTGTTTTTTTTTTTTTTTTTTTTTTTTTTGTAGTGATATGAATAATGTTGTTTTGGCGCGACGATAGAATACGGTATTTATAGTGATTTTTAGCCAAAAAGGGTCTGCAACGAGGGAAAGCTTTTTATGTTTTAGTGCATGGAATCTTTCCAATTAGGGGTTGAATCAACAGTAGTGTAAAGTTTGAGTTAGTTATGATTTTGTAGAAGGTATGTATCCCTCTCAAGATCACTTTACAGCCAAAAATGTCCAATAGTTTTAGAGGTGAGAGTTCGCTTTTTTATGCCACTATATTGCAAATTGCACCACTTGATCTAGTTAGAACTCGTGTGTTGCAAAGCAGCTTGGCCAACAAAAGATAGACATTATTTTTTTTTCTTTGGAAAAAGGGAAAATATATAGTTGATTTTCATTTTGAAAGTTCATATATATATATATATATATATATATATATATATATATGTATGTATGTATTCCTTTTGAGGGGGAAAGGAAAACATATTCTAGTTTAAGATTATTAATTGTGAGTAATAATATACCTTCTCAAGCGTTCATCCATGTTTAGGTTTTTTTAAAAACTAAAAATTGTTTGTTTTCACGGTTCTTTGTTGTTTGTTTCATGGGCTTGAATCAATACACTTCTTCGGTTTAAACATAGAATTGACTTTCAAATATATGTATAAACATAAAGGTTGAATATAATTATGTAAGGCCTCTACAAAAGGGTAATATATGTAAAGATTGAAATGTAATATGACATGACGTCTGAGGGTAGTCTAGTTGATTATAAGTCTTTTTACCCTAATCATAGATTGAGGGTTCGAGTCACGCTGAACCCCATTCAATAGTGGTGGTATTCTCCTCCCCCTCCCCTCTCCCCCTTGTATAAAAAAAAAATGTAACACAACATTATTTTATTTCCTTTGAAAGTGTATAAAAGTAAGAAATTTATCAATTTTTCACGCCTTAAGAAAGAAAATAAAATGTTGTTGCAAAAGCACTATTACCCTATAAGATTGGTCCTGCTGAAGGAGTAGGACGAAAAATAAATCAATTAGGAAAAAAAAACACTATTTTTATTGATTCTTCGTTTTACAATTTTCAATAAGTAATGGTGGTCATGAAACTAGCTTTACTGAAATCTGTCTTATCAAGAGTCTCCTAATTTAGAAAAACTTAAAAGGTTGTTTTTTTTTATACTATTATTTTGCAACATGTAATTGTATGAATCTAACCAACTAGTTATGTACCTATGCTAAATTTGTCAAAGAGGAAGATAAGCCAAATAAAAGAAGAAAAACGTACACGAAAATCATGGGAGCTAGGCATAGATCAAATTAAACATAGAATGGTCCCCATTAATCTAAATGATATCCAATACACATGGTTGAAGGTTTTTGTATTATTTTAAATGAAAATAAATTTCATCAAACATTTTGTTTTTTGAAATGATTTTGGGTGCACATAATTGAAGCTTAACTCCATTAAATGAAGAAGATAACATTAACAGTATTTGAGGCTTAACAAATTGGACAAAACTACAAAATCAAATCCACGATTTCCTCATCGTATGCTGTCTTCGGCGTTTATGGTGTTCCAAAAGTATGCCTCTTTCTACGTCACTCCAAACTCAACCACTTTCTGAAATTTTTCTCATATTAAATTACAAAATTTCTCTTTAAATTAAGAAATAGTAATGATACTCTTTTTTAAAAAAAAATCATCAAAATAGGGATGATACTAGGACAGCCAGTAATAAGTTCTATGCTTCATCTGAAGTTCATGTTAAATTGTTTGTGTCCCAGTAATTACACTCGGTAAAAAGTATCCCTGTAGATTTAGAACTTAAAATGTAATGCCCGAAATGGGGCTAGTAGATACATGCAATTAAAATAAATAAAGTTGATTATGCAAATACAAATCTAGAAATATATTATTACTCAAAAATATGTAAAATAAATGGTCCAGAGTCTTTTAGTTAAAAATAACAAAAACAATCCAAAATTACATAATTTTCTTAAAAGTGTATAAACTTGGGACATACCGATATGGTTTTAATACACAAAGCACAATACCAAATTGAAAATTAAAAACAAATACAATAAACCCATAAAATAAGCTATCTCAAGCTTTGAGCTTCTGAAAGCAGCAACTAAACACTACTTGTTGCTAACACAGTCCGTAAAATCCTGAAAGGGGAAAAACATAAAAAGAGGTGAGCCGAATGCTTAGGAGATGGAAAATATGATTACGACAAGAAAAAGGACTCAAATCACATGCGTCGACTCGCAAATACGCATTTCACAATATAAGGCACAACATGAGCGTTAAGTCAACACATATTTGTGTATGAATGCAAGCTAGAATGTAAAGGCAAACCTAGAACTCATTTCTAAGCCACTATACCTGTTCCAAAGCTTTTTCAAAGCTTTCAAACTTTACTGTTTCTTTGGAGGTCTCTAAATCATCTCGTGTCATAGTATTCAACAATAGTAAATCACACACCGACGTCACTATATAGATAATAACAATAAACCTCACCATGCCATGGGCATCAAGCCTTACAAGGCTAACCTACTTATTTCCTCTTTACCTTTAAGGGAAATAGGTTCAATTGGAATGGGATGCTCACCCATCATAGCTAGCAAAATGGAAAAATAAATAACATAATTTAAATAGTACGCATAACCAATAGAAGATAAATTTTCACCTCTCGTACTTACTATATTACATGCTCTCATTACCCAACGTAATTACCGTACCACGGCCCTAGCTAAAGAGTTCAAGAGTTTATACCTATCTGAATACTTACCCAACCTAACAGCTCAAGGACTTTCATGTGCAAAGTGTCTCACATCAAGTGTAATATCCAATGAAAATACAATGCATACGCCAATGTAACACTTATCGAGAATAAAAGATAATCATTGCATATTAATTAGTTCTCATACTAAAGTTCATTCCTTAGAATTCTCTAAGTCACCCAAAGTAGGAAAATTAGTGTTAAAAGAAATACACCGACAAAGCTTACAACAAACTATTACATGCTACTATTTAAACCCTCTAAATTCCCTGAAATAGTTCTCAATGTATCAAAGTCCTAGACTTTTTAAGAAATTTAACAACATTCGAAAAGTTTATAAGTGAAATTCCAAAAGCGCAGAACTTAGGCTATGAAATCCTAAACAAGGTGACTCCAAGTGCTACGCATCATAATTAACATGTTTTAAAAAGTTGTAAGATCTATCTACGTGCAAACATCGTATATCAAAGTAGTGGTTTTACATCATATATCAAAGTAGTGGTTTTAGTTCTTAGTTTTACCAATATCTAAAAAATACAAGTTTAACGGCTGTTACGAGAATATTCACAAAATATTCCATGTACAAACCAAAAATTAAAAAATCTATACCTAAGCAAAGCTAACACCTAGAGATTTCCAAAAATCTACCATATGTCCTATTTTACATCTGTTAAGACTCCAAAAAATGTGCTAAACTGGAGGTGTCATTGGTAGGTTTTCTGTAGGATTTTCCTACAACAAGTCTAATTTCAAAAATTCGTAGAAAAAGATTTACTCGTCCAAATTAGGCAAATGAGCTACAGTTGGAAAGCCTTGAATGTGTACTTTTCAGATATAAATACTATTTTTTAAAGATACATTTTATATAGAACCCAGTTTAAGAGTGCATACTGCCTAACCTTTATCTAAGGAAAAGTAATTCAAGCATTTCTAAAACAATCTCTTACTGACCAAGTCACGCATCCCAAACTCAAATAACATTAAAGACAAAGAAATAGCATTCCTACATATTTTAAATGATGCCATTAAAGTATTTCACAAATACATTTTATAGTTATCAGACTATGACTAAAAAAAAGGGTAAAGCCGTAAACATATTTAACCAATTTTCCAAGTGTAAGTATAGCATACTAAGCGTGTGAAACTAGAATCATAACCATAACAACATAAGATCAATAATATATCATTGAAATTTCTAAGATGCTAACATAACTATATCATTAACAACAATAAGCATCCACATGTTGTATAGAAAAATCACAGGATGTTTTTAATTCTAGAAGCATCAAAATCACATGGTTAGAACTCAATAATAAATATATCAACAGTATTGTATATTGAGATTATTTACCTATAATTTTGCAATAATTCCAAAGAAGCATAAAAACTTAAAACATTGCTACAACAATTAAACTTCTCAAAAACGTAGCTTTATCTTCCTGCACGGAAATATTCATAATTGATTAAAAAAATTTTAAAATTACAAAATCGGTTTCTTTTTAAAGCTAATTAATAGGGTTTTTTTTAAGCTATCATAAGCTATATTTCAAGCTCATTTAGCTTTCCAAAAATAGGTTAAAAGATATACAGGTTTAGATTAAATTGGACAACTTTTAGGCAAACTTTGAAAAATTATATCTTGAGTTAGAAAACTCCAATTTTAGTAATTCAAATGCTTAAACAAATCTTGGAAATTTTACTTTTAAATCATGGAGACAATAGAACAGTTAATACAACCTCAGATTTGCTGGTTTATACAACTAGTACTATATCCTACAAATGCAAATATTTATTCAAACACTTGGTAAGCAAATAGCACCTAGACATTCCAAAGTTTCTTTTAAACATATTCCAATCTATGCATTTTATTCATAAAACTTAGTTTTTTTTACATGCATGTAATAGATCATTTAATTTCAACACAAGCTTCATAATTTAGAGAGTAAGAAACATAAGTCTTACAACAATTTTTATAACAAACATAAGTCACAGAAATATTATGTAACAAATTTAAGACCATTTATCAGAGAATAACAATGCACCATTAAAAGCATGCATGAGAAATGACTTTCCAACTATCATAAAATTTATGAATTCCAATAAAGTCAACCACCTAAACATGTTAAAGATTGATCATAAATCAAAGAGGAAACGTCAAAAATAATTTTTATTTTTGGAATAAGAGAACAAAGAAGGAAACCCTACCTTTGCAAGTTGGATTCACAGGCCTAGCTTCAATCTTTTACAAATTCTCCTCCAAAACTGAACTACCTAAACAATTTTTTAGCATAAAGCCTAATCCTATCACTTGGATAGAGCAAACTTTTGAGAGGAAAGGAGAGAGAGAGGGTCGGATATTAGAGAGAGGGAGAATGGAGAGAGATGCGTGAGAAAGAAAAAGAGAGAGAGTGTGTGTGAGAGAGAGTAACTAAATCATATTAATCCCCCTCTTTTCATGTTTATAAGTGGGAGTTAGAGAAATATTAGGAGTAATAAGTTCCACACTAACTGTATACATAAAGAAGATATTTGACTAATTAAATGAAATATATAAATATTAATGAAAATTTAATTTGATGAGAGAAAGATAGAATGAGCTTGGAAGTAAAATTGACAAATTAAAATTGAATACCAATGTGACAAGAATTCTAAAGTGATCCAAATCAAAAATATATATATATCCGAGTGGTCCCTTTGGAAGATTGTAGTTTTCTGTTTAGAAAGTTGTATACAACTGTAATTGTTAGTAAGATACTACTAAATAAGAACTGATACGTTAGTTTTAAATAGACATTTTTTCATGCAAAAAAAATATTTAAAAATAACATAACTGAAAATAAATCACAAATTTTCAATTACTTAACACTAACAATCATATTAAATTAATTAATCTTAATTAATTTATCTGGTTGTTACATAAAATTTAACTCCCATACGTGAGTTAGCATCTAATTGAGCATGCATTGATCCTCGTCAACCGTTGTTGTTGGCAAATAGTTTTTTTTTTTTTTTTGTTTATGTATGTAGTTATTTATTAACGAACACACACACTAACACTGACACACATACATCGATTAATTTTTTATTTGATATATTAAGATCAATAACATCGCTGAATTAGATAATCAAGATCACGAAAAGAGAGGGATTCAAACCCTCGGTAGACAAAAACCTATAAAGGATTTCTAATGCTATGTCTATAATCACCCGGCCATCCCTCTCCTACGTATCATATTAGGTTTTTGATAGTTATGTGCACTTTAGTTAAACTATAAAAACAGAAAAACTTGATCAAACCTTTTATTGGAGGCTGGGGATAATTTATTTTTTGGACAAAATGTTTAAAACAATAAATGTAATATATCTATTTAAGTTTACAAATATGGAACTTCCAACTTTATTTTCAAATGTTTATACCGAATTAACATGCTTATCTAGTTTGACCAACTAATAGGGCCAGTTTTGATGTGGCATTAATTTTGTTGGTGTTTCACGACCAGTTTGTCAGTTAACTGACGATTGGCCGATTTTGTTAGACAGCCCTAATTCCTGGGAAATAAAGATCGTTATCATATGCGTCCCTTGAATTTTGTGTACTTTGACCTTTTTACTATTGGAATTGTTTTCGTGACAATTGTCTAGAACTTCGGAAATATTAGCAATTAAATCCATTTGTTGCTGGGAGTTAAGTTTTTGTATACTCAATAATTGTAATCTTTTAACACCGCCGTTTCTCAACTTCCTGTGGTTTGCTTCTTTAGTCCTTAAAGAACTATTTTATGAGATTAAATCCTTGAATTGGTCTCTAAATTCGCTAATTTGGTTGGAGTTAATTGCTACTATTTTGAGAATTAAATAGTGATCAAAGAAAAAAAATTGGGATGAAAGTATCAAATCACAAGAAATCACAGGACATGGGTCAAAAATATATATACTAGTTAACAGCTTGAAAGTTTTGTACGTGTAATAATGTCTCTTGTATTTCTAATAAAGATATATCTAAATTCATCGGGAACTAGTATACGCCCGTTATGCAAGAATTTGTTGCCTGGAATGTCATGATTAGCTAGATCGCAGGATTATACATAGGCGACTACATGCTTAGTCCACTTGATTTCCATATTATATATTCGGTTTAATAGGTGCTTGTTACGAAAATAATACAATAGAAACAAAGAACAAAAACATACAGAGATTCGTGTGGAAACCCAAGACAGAAAATACCATGAACAAAGAAGAAGAAAATCACTAAACTCGAAAAGATTACAAAATAGAGGCGACTAGGGAAGCTAAAACTCGATAATATCAAATCCTAATGCAATACATTATATATAAAGGCAAAAACAAAACCCTATGGGCCCAAAAACATAAATTAAATGACTCAAAATACAAAAGTCCGTACCGCGAAGGCGAAGCTCCGCTACTATCATAGATCTCATGAAAAATTTCACATTTATTTTTTCATCACAATTGTGGCACCGTATACTTTTTAGGTCATGTCAAACTGAATTCAGATCACCATACTCTAACAGTATTCTATGTGCCTAGGATATTGTATAGTCGGCCTGTGAAATTAAACACAACAATAGATGGCGATTGGAGAGGAACTATAAGATTAATGTGTCACATATAACATTGATCATGAAAACGTTATACAGTAAATCCGAGATAGTAATATTTTTCTAGATAGATGAGAGAGTACGGCACTGCTAAGACAAAGGCCACATACATTGGCACGACTCTATATCGTGTATTTATTTAGGTGTGGTAGCAGTAGCTGGAAATATACTTTAAACAAAAATTAGACGTTTATTATACTCGTGTATTGTTGTTGGTGCCATTTCATGCATGTCCTTTGTATAGCTTTCAACTTAATTTGATTATGATCATGAAGAATATACATGTCCTCTCAAATAAAAAATGACGATAAGAATAGGCCCCTATTAAAAGGAGCTCTATTTTCACATTTCATATATTTCCTTTACAATATTGAACACCCAATAAACTTACACATGATCATGGTGTATATATTCTCCGATCAAGCTATATTTCATAATATTTGTAAAATTCAAATTTCAATGATCATCTAGCTCCTTCCTGATCATAGCAGGAATACAACTGGAACTCCTGGCAAGTGCTCGATTTGTACCTTTCCTTTGACCAATTGTGCTACTTTCATAATCTCTAGGGCTCACAGACTTAGCCCTAGTTTCATAACCACCATTTGTTGAAGTACTACTCTTCTTAAGTATCTCTTTGATGGCCTCAGCTTGGAACAGAACAGGATACGTCCTTCCAAGCTTATTGAACCTAGAACAAGCGCTCATGTGCTCCTTCAGAGCCTCGTCGCACTTTGCCTTTCTCTTCTCCATCTCCTCGGCCACGGCCTCCGCGCATAGCCCACAGATCAGCTTCCCGGAGAACTTGCCACGGACGTGGCTCACGTAGTCGCTTGTGCACTCCTCTGACATGCCGCAGCACTCGCATTTGACCTCGTCGGTCTCCACTATGGCCGAGAGATCTTGATTATCATGCTTAGTTTCTTCATCATGATCATGTTCGTCTTGGTTTTCTAGGGCTTGCTTGGTTATGAGCTCGAGTGAGATATCGGATATTGTTCTCTGAAGACTTTCCATGGAAAGTCTTGGTGGAAGATTCTTGTGGGCAATCTTGTGTTCTTCTCTCGATGAAGAGGAAGAAGAAAAAGAGCCAATTAGGTTTTCCCTAATGGGCGCCATTAGAGAGAGCTTGATGAGTGAGTTTGGGAGAGAGAGGTTTTAAATATTATAATTTTTTTTTTGGTTGTTGAGGTTAAACTATGAGTTTTGGAGCTTATATCTACGTGCTAATTTATATTGTTGTCCTCTTTTTGCTATAAGATTTGGGGAAATGTACGTGGACGAGAACAATCTCTTTCTTTTTTTACTTTTAGGAATCAATTAAATGGAGAGAGAGAGAGAGAGAATTAAGACTACATTTTTCAGTCTTTTCATGAAGACAATAGAAGTTCATGATATTTTCTTTTCCCATCTTTATATTTTTTTTTCTTCTCTTTCTTTTTAGCTGGCTTCACACCATACAATAGTGGCAATTCATTTCATATTCATGTGATCATTTTATGGACTGTGGACATGTATGATAAAAATATCTTGAGTACTTAATCAAAATTATGACAGAAAAAGAAATAGAACTGTCATTGCTACACTGACATTTAGGAATATGATTTAAACTATAAAGTTGCAGTTTAAACCAACTTTGTTACAATAATTTTTTTCTAAAAATCTGAATTTGAAACCAATTTCATGCAACTCTTAGTTTGAATTGGATTCCTAAATGCTCTACTAATTTGTCGTAGAGTTCAAAGTATTTATAAATATTTTATACCACCGAATTAAGAAGGTAAATCCAAACCATATTATGAAGTTCCAACCTTAACATTGGATTCAAAAACGTTTTTATTTTCCTTTTTCAATTTTTCCAAGAACAATGCAAGTACTCTCTTTTCTTAATTTTCCCCCCCTTTCCCTCTTATTTATCTCTTTTCTTGATCCTTTTTTTATTGGAGGAACAACTAGGTTTCTTTTTGGTGAGGAAAAACAAGGTTCAATGTTTGAAATGGACGCTTATCTCTAATGGGTATTTCTCCCTGAGACCTCCCAACTAAAACTTTTACACATATGCACAAAAGAAAGGATATCGCTTGCCTTTGCTTCATGTCCTTAAAACAACATTATTAATAGAGATTGAATTGGTCCTCTAAAGAACTCCGAAATAGGACTTCACGAGAAACTTAACTAACCATGTGATCAAGAGAGAGAGAGAGAGACAGTAAAACTATAAAGACGATAAAGAAGATGCTACCATCATCACAGGTATCACGGATGGGGGAAGGAAAAGCAGTGATTCCATCCCTGGCTTCCATCTGGCGGTTCTTGTATTTAGCATGGAAAATTACCATGCGCGGATAGGCACAATTTGATTTCTGAACTTATACTTTCAATAGATTAGTCCTTCAATTTTTATTTTTTTAACAGTTTTGATATCCGACACTTAAATTGATTAAAAATTTAAGAAATTTAACTGCAATAACTATTTGTCCATAGCTTAGTAGCTTCAAATTTTGCAAAACAGTTATATTATATGCGGAATCTTTTTTCACCAGTATTAGAACCCGTTGAGATTAAAAAAATTTTGCACCAAATGTAATTGTATATGTAAATTTTTAGTCATTATACGACATGAATGTGATTGTTTATGTTGAATTTTGAAAATTTTTTGTCAATCAAAACAATTAAAAAGTTAAGAAATTAATATGTTAAAAACTCACGAAAACTAATAACCATAAAAAAGAAAGCTTTTAATGTGGCAAGTACCTTTAATGGAAAAGATACCACTCATGGCTTTCATAACTTTTTATGATAAAGTTTTAACGAAAGAAAAGCAAAAATTAACTTTTTACAATAAAGCTTTTATACCCATATTTGTTCTTCTGGTGTATTCTGTAGATCCATAGATAGGCAGTTTAATTTGCGCCGCCCATATACAAAGAATCCTTTGAAGCTAATAAATTCTACATGCCCATTAAAAACAATCGGAGAAAGTAAGGAACTTTTAAACTTTATGCGTGTGTATGTGTATATATCTCACAACTTTTTCTTGCCTAGTTGTAAGTCATTAGACTAACCTAATTAATATGTGTGTATCTTTAGATATTTTCAAGCACATATCCGTAGCTTCGAGGTAAACTGTAACACCCTGAAATCTAATTAAGCATAATTAGTGTGTAAATGGTGGTTTAGTATGCCTTAATATAATTTAAACTTAATTTAATTTTTTTTGTGTGGTATTTTTAAATTTATCTCGCTTCTAATTATTTTTATTTGTTATTTTAAATTTTAAAAATAAAACAATTTGTCAAATTTCAAACAAGCTCCTTCTTGCTAAAAACTTGAATACTTGAGATCTGTTTGTGAAGATGGGGGCAGCCCATGGTTTTGTCCAAACCCGATGCTCTCCTCTTCTATTTATTCACCCCTTCCCCAATTTTTCCCTCATTGTTCATTCTCTCCCTCTCTCTCCCATAACTCTCTTTCTCTCTTTTCTTCTTCAAATCCGCCACTCCCCCTCTCAATTTCTTTGTGAAAATTCCAATCCCAAGCCTCACTCTTGCTTGATTGATGCCAAGGAACAAAGATTCAAACCACAAATCCTCTCCAAAACGCTCATCAAAAGGTTAGCCCTTTTTTCTCAAAAGTCTTTCAATTTTTGCTTTGAATCTCCCATGAGTGTTTCAATCCAAGTTGTATGAGCCTAGATAATTCTTACCTTAAGTTTATGGGACTTTAGGCACCCCAAATCTTAGCTTGGTTTGAATGAAAACGAGACTTACACTAATTTTTACATTTTTATCTATTTTTGGGTTTAAACTCTAAATTTGCATAAAAACTAGTTAGAAAGTGTTTACATATGTTCTATTATGCTATTCCACTATGTTTTTATGTTATCTATACTCTAGGAATTGAGAAAAACAGGTTTGATTTGGTTTTTGGCTCGGATTTGATGAAAACCTGAAACTTGGGGGTCTCTAGGTCGCAACAGTTCGGCAGGCTAATCGTTATCATCAGCAGGTCAGATTCATAGGTTCGGTAGGCCAAACTCATCTGGTCGATAAGCCGAACCTAGGCTAATTCGGTAGGTTGGTGCTATATGACCGGCAAGCCGAACTGTGCAGCTCGGCAGGCTGGACAAAGAAGTTCGACAGGCTGATCGGGCTTTGTAACATTTTGCTGTTTTCAATCGTTTTCACCATTTAAACCCGGATTGAGACTTTAACCTTGTAATATGATTTTGTGACTATAAAAAGGCATACTAAGACACCATGAAATAACATAGTAGCATAGAATACTCTAAGTTAGAGATTGATAAAGTTTAGTTTACTTTCAACGTTGATCGTGGTTCCGTTGAGCTAACATATAATGGGTCGGGACTGCGGTGTTGAGTCACGATGCAAAATATTGAGGTAGGACTCTTACCCCTTTCTTTGTTAACCATGATTTTAAAAAAGATTTTGGCCACAAAATGATTTTTTTAATGAAAGATTGGGATGAACTTCTTAGTTTTTTTCATTATTTGTTGAGAGACGAATGATCATAATAAATCGAATAATGAAAGTAAACGAGGATATCTAGTAACATGAGACCTTAATAATGGTATAAGTACATTAGGGAATGATGCTGTGCTCAAAGATCGAGTCGTGTAGAGTGCAACCTTGGGGGCAGGTCCTGAAACCTAGCTGGGCCACTATGGTAGTGATATTATGACTTTGCCAAATGACTAATTAATAAAGAACATTTTCAGACGAATAATGACTCTAAATGGTGAGAATGAATTTAATATGTTTTATTTATTTTTCTAAATTTTTATATATTACATTCAAATACGAAAATTTATGTTTAAATTAACATTTTCTAAACCTACTCCTACTGAGCCTTCCACTTTCATTTTTATTTGTTTTAAAACCTTTCCCCTTAGGTGAATTACAGATTAGAACCAACTAGGAGGCAACAGGGTAAACATGTGAGTCGTAGGAATTCTGTTAGGTCATTTCTTTATTTGAATCAAGGCATGTAATATTTAAACTTTTATTTCTCGTTTGGACTGCGGTTGTAATTTATTATTGTCGATACCATGTGTGTACACTAATGTGAGTTCGCTAAGGCCCTACTTATATTATCTGTTTTTTATTTTATTTTGCTTATTTTGTGTTAATCTTTCGATAATAGTTTTAAAAAGGATTTTAAATTTATCGCATTTTTCATAACTAACCAATTTTCTTTTAATTGGTGATTTTAATTAAAATTTAATTTAATTAACCTAATAAATTGATTTAATTATCTTAATAAATCTGTCACGTCACCTTCCCGTTTTAGGAGCATGACATAAAATGGTACAAATAAAACGATTTTGTTAGAGTTCTTGATGCCAACGTGGAACTTGACTCCTTATCACGTAGTTAATTCATAACGAAAATTATTTTTGAGATATATAATATTTAACGGATCAAATATGTACACGCAAATGTACATGTGACACCCGTTATTCTCCTAAGGGTATTAAGGTAATTAGATTAATTTTTAGTATATATATATATAAAAAAAAAATCAAAAAATTGAGAGAAACTCGACACTTTCTCTCTCCTCTTTCTCTCTCTAGAATTTTCTCTCTTTCTCCTCAAATCTCGTTTGAGATTCCGGCGTTATTTTTCGACACCTCCCGCACCAATGGAAAGCTCTCGACGAGCTGAGTCCAACGAGGTGCCGCGCCGCCAAAAACGCCGCCGGAGGAGACCACACGCGCCGCCCAAAGTGGCGGCAAAACCCATTTCTTTCCGACGAGATATCTTCGCCGTCCGACGTCCGATCGACGTGATTCTTGTTCCTACACGACCACCGTGATGAGAGGAACAAAACCCACCCTTGGTGGCAGCTCAACAACCGCCGGATTGCTCCGCCCGTCTATTGCCGCCGTGCACCGCCGCCCCCATGGTGGAACTCCGCCTTGCCGGAGGAGGTGACTGACACCACCCCTCCCAATGAGTTCAGAGGATCAAGGGGAGTAAAACCCCTCGATCAATTGCACGAAAGGAGCTGGTTTCGCTGGAGAACGGCCAACGTCGCCGTCAACCGCCGCGGGAGTCTCCGTTTTGGCTCTTCCCAGCCACGTTTCTTCAAATTGGATGAGGGGAAATGCTCATAGGAGGATGGGTAGCAAAAGCCCTCAGCCAATTTCAGGTTTCCATCGTCGGAGAATCAAGATCGGAGCTCATCCATTTCTACCGACGTTGTACTTCACGACCCGCTATGTTAGAGGCAGAATTGGGTGAAATTGACCCCGTCATTGGACTCAGAAGGGTCGATTTAGGGGGGGTAGGCCCGAGCCCAGCTGCCAACGGACCCCGATTGACGCCGGTCAACGACGGTCAAAGTCGGTCAACGCCGGTCAACGGTGGTCAACGTCGGTCAACGGCCAGTCAAAGGCTAAATTGGAATTTTGTGATCCAGACCTCCGATCGAAGATCCGAGACCGCCTCCTGACTCGTTTCGATGCTCTGGATGCAATGGTGACCTCCGTTCGAGCAAATTCCACTCCGATGAAAATCATCCGGTACCGACTGCACGCGAATCGAGGCAATTCAAACAGCAGTATCGGAGTCCAGAATGACGTTTTCAAGAATGTATGATCTTCAGGAAGCATTCCTAGCCATTCATAGTCACTCGAGGAGCACTACAGAGGATGCTTCGTAGATACAGCGAGATACAACTGGATCTGTTTTGCTTGGAGTTCAAGATCAAGGGAGTATGGAGCTAACGTTAATTGATTTCAGGATTAAGAGACTGTTGATAAGCTTGAAAGGTAGGGATTCTATGTAACGCCCCTATATGGGGGTTAACAGTTTTTAATGAGATAAAATAAAAATAAATAATAAAAGTAAAACCTTAAAAATAAAATTTGCCCGGGACTTAAATGAAAACTCTCAACTCAAAAATAAAAATATAAACGATAAATAAACCACAGTTTTAAATGTAGCACCTTAAATTTAATAATATAAACTGTTGTCATCATCATTTTAACCCTCAACACATTGTAATACAGTCACAGAAAGTAACAATTGATGCTTACATTATCATGAAGAACATTCTCAGCGATTGAAGCAGTCCCAATGTAATATAGCTACATCACGTTCTCAACTATATTTCTCGTAGCCACCTCACACTTAGTGAGTCCTGAAAAGATATAAACATAAGGGTATGAGCAACACTATGCTCAGTAGAGAAAGCCATTACTCACCTCTATCATTACCACATTAAAATCTGCATGGTTAGTAGGTTACATCATATTCCACATTATGAGGTTTATTATGATCACATCTTATGGATACCGTAGTTAATCATTACCAAGTGTCATAATTACACATTTATACAAATATTACCAATCATCATTGTTCATAGGTATCCATGTTAAATTGAGTATCACTCAACTCATCGAAACCCAAATGGGCGCACTTGATCACCCTATAAACATTCCAAGGGTGTTCCGGTGAGGGGACATCAAGCCCCGAGTCCTCACCAAATCGATTCCTGTACAGTGTGTTCTGGGACTTTCAACCCAAGGAAGCGTCATCGCCTTCCCCCTACTTTACCTTTTAGGGTATTCATGCCCAAGGACGTAACCGTCGCCCTCTTCATGTCTCACAATTTCTCTATATTGAATCATTATTCATAGAGTTAGTTTTCCTAACCATGCTTCTCAATTTATAACATGTGTAAATTCATTATGTTCCTCGCCGTACAATACAAGACGAGTCCATGTCATAGTTTCATATGTGATAATCATATAATATCAGTTCAACATAGATATATATATATTGCGGCAAAACAATCAATTTTAATTATATAAAAACCTCACAAAAGATGAGTAATAGAATCCCTACCTTTCAAGCTTATCAACAATCTCTTAATCCTGGAATCAATTAACGTTAGCTCCATACTCCCTTGATCCTAAGGCGTGCATAAGGACAATTAAAACTAAAGCACAACATACAACTACATTCATAAAATTTATTTTAATTTAATCTTAGAATTTCAAGAAATAACCACTGCCCATAGAGGTATTACAAAGTTTAACAATATAAATTTTCTGTCTAGGGCATATACACTTAGACTTCATACATATGCTCCAAAATAGCAACAAACATATACTTAGGTTTAAGAACGCAAATTTGAATAATCCTTTAGTATAAAAGAAAATTTATAAATGAAAGACTAAATTTGTTCATAAGATTCTAACCTCGGATTATGGTTAGTTGGAAGCTTGAAATGGTTTCAAAACAGGTTCCTTTACATCGGTATGACTGAAATTCTTGCTCAAATGGAGGTGATGGTGGCTGATTTTTATGGCTGCCTTGAAGAAGTTCTCTAAGTATTTTGCTTCAGCAAAGAAATGAGAAGAAGAGTGTGGGAACCGTGGAAGAAAAAGGAAGAAAAGATGAAGTCTTTGAAAAGAAGTGATAGAAACAATTATAGAGGAGACATGTTGAAGCATGTCACGGAGGAAATAAAGAAAATGAGGGTCAAGAGTAGTTGGAAAAGATATCCTTATGTCTCATCTAAAGACTTTAACACACATAATGCCAATATGACATTTTTGAGATTTATTAGAAGTTCTAAGGCTTTTTAGTAATCATACTAAATAAATATAGGAGAATTTTAGAAAACTTAAAAATAGATAAAAATAAATATTATAAAATAAATTTAAATGAAGCAATTTTTTTTTATACATTAAAAATTAATTTAATTACCTCAATACCCGTTAGGAGAATAACGGGTGTCACAATTACTCATCTTTTGTGAGGTTTTTATAGAATTAAAATTGATTGTTTTGCCGCAATATATATATATCTATGTTGAACTGATATTATATGAGTATCACATATGAAACTATGACATGGACTCGTCTTGTATTGTACGGCGAGGAACATAATGAATTGACACATGTTATAAATTGAGAAGCATGGTTAGGAAAACTAACTCTATTGATAATGATTTAATATAGAGAAATTGTGAGACATGAAAAGGGCGACGGTTACGTCCTTGGGCATGAATACCCTAAAAGGTAAAATAGGGGGAAGGTGATGACGCTTCCTTGGGTTGAAAGTCCCAGAACACACTGTACAGGAATTGATTTGGTGAGGACTCGGGGCTTGATGTCCCCTCACCGGAACACCCTTGGAATGTTTATAGGGTGATCAAGTGCGTCCATTTGGGTTTCGATGAGTTGAGTGATACTCAATTTAACATGGATACCTAGGAACAATGATGATTGATAATATTTGTATAAATGTGTAATTATGACACTTGGTAATGATTAACTACGGTATCCATAAGATGTGATCATAATAAACCTCATAATCTGGAATATGATGTGACTTACTAACCATGCAGATTTTAATGTGGTAATGATAAAAACCTAAAGGTGAGTAATGGCTTTCTCTACTGAGCATAGTGTTGCTCATTCCCTTATGTTTATATCTTTTCAGGACTCACTAAGTGTGAGGTGGCTACGAGAAATATAGTTGAGGAAGTGATGTAGCTATATTACATTGGGACTGCTTCAATCGTTGAGAATGTTCTTCATGATAATGTAAGCATCAATTGTTACTTTCTGTGACTGTATTACAATGTGTTGAGGGTTAAAATGATGATGACAACAGTTTATATTATTAAATTTAAGGTGCTACATTTAAAACTGTGGTTTATTTATCGTTTATATTTTTATTTTTGAGTTGAGAGTTTTCATTTAAGTCCCGGGCAAATTTTATTTTTAAGGTTTTACTTTTATTATTTATTTTTATTTTATCTCATTAAAAACTGTTAACCCCCATATAGGGGCGTTACAGTACACATATAAAAGAATAATTAAATAAATCGTTAGTTTAATATTTATAATATATCGTAACTAGGGTTGTACAAAAACCACCCCGCACCCGCCAACCGCCCGCGCCCGCGCCTGCCCATCTCAAAAAAAGCGGGTTTATGTTAGCAACCCAACCCGCCCACCAATATATTCGGTGGGCGGGTTTGGTTTTAAGTTTTAAAGGGCGGGTTCAACCCGCACCCACCTGCCTATATATTTTTTAAAAAAAAACTTATCATCTATTTGATTTTGTTCATATTTTAGAGATGATTGAACAATTCAACACTTCAAGCATGGGCTCGGCTGCCTCTTGACATATTAGAAACTGAAAATGCTCCTATTATTTTGTGAAGTGATCAAAATTCAAATCAAGTAAGTTAGTAGAAAAGCCCTAAAAGAAAAAGAACACTTGACTTTGTTCATCATTTCATTTGTAGCATTCTATTATTTTCGAACCCAGTGAACAGGCTTTAATCTTTATGGACTCTTGACTTTGTTCATCACTTTATATGTAGTTGATGTTTCTTGTTGCAGTGAATGCTTATGTTTCTTAATTTGTACTTTTGAATATGGTCACTGTCTTTAAGCATCAAACTTGTTGGGAATGCTTTATGTATTATCATGTTATATTTTCTACAAATTTTCTTCACTTTCTAAAAAAAAGGTCCAAAAACTTACATTGGGCAATAGCATATGTCTAAACCGCCTCAACCCGCCCGCAACCACCCAAAACCAAACCAAAACCGCCCGCCATGTGGTGGGCGGTTTGTGGGTTGGTTAATCGCCAACCCGCCATCCAAAAAAACCGCACCACACCCGCCCAAAAACCATCAAACCGCCCACCGTTCACCCCTAATCATAACACCTCTCTTTTTTAAAATAAATTCACCTTTTAGATTTTAACATTTTAATTTGAATGTTACTTCTACTTTTAAATCCCATAAGTCTCGTATGGGGGAAGCTGAAGAAGGGAGAGTGGTGAGAAAACTAATTGATCCACTCCCAAAATCGTTTAGTAAGACATAAAAGGGGAGAGAATGGATTTAAAAGAAAAAAAAAGAATTTCTCCTTCAAAAAACTTCAATTTTAATTATCTTAATTTGGAGGAAGTATAGAATGTCTTTATTGACTTAATTTATATATATATAATATTAAAATAAATTATTACCCTATTCAAATATGGTTAAACCTATATTTTTAAACTTAAGTTTTTATATAATTTTAATTGTTCCCAGTTTATAAAAACATTAATAACCATGCCCCTACTCAATAACTAAATTATATAATTATTATCAATTTAACATATACAAATATCTTAAATTTTTTCAATGATGCTTCCCTCACTAAATAAAAAAAATGGCTCCACCATGCACCCTCCCATTCCCTGCCCGACAAAGCACAAAATTTTATGGTTGGAAAAGGCCTCACGCAAAATGTTGGTGTACGAATTATTCTTTTTTCATTTTTTAAGCTTTAGATGCGGTTTCAAATATGGGTGAACAGTTGGGGAGATTGGCAGTTTTAAGTGGTTTCGGTCCTTTTTTTTTTTTTGGAATCGCCAACCCGTAGACCACCCATAGAACTACGGGCGATTTTGGTCCGATTTTGAGCGGGAGCTAACGATTTCACCCATTTAAGCCTATACTATAGCCCAATATAATTCTTTTGAGCTTTTAGTAAAATAAAGTCCTTTTGACTGATAAGGTTGAGTCATGTGGGCTTTTTACCTTCATAATGATGCTAGAATATGACATTTTTAAGTGATGAGGTTGTTTCTTGTCTATAAGTTGCTAAATTGAGTTGCTAAATTCGCTTGAACCCGCCAATCTGCCCTGCATTGAACCGTCTAAAAAAATTGGGTCCATGTCATCAATCTGCCCACCATCAGATACAAGCAGGCGGTCGCGGTTTTGGGATTTACATAGTGGGTTCAAGCCGACATTTATATAATAAAAAAATACTTTCTAGAAGATTCTTCCGTACCTATAATGAGTTTTAGTCACTTGGCAAAAACAATACTTTCTTTTAATGATGCCAAATTATTCTATATCTTGCGAAACGTTTGAATTCTTGGTAAGTTATGAGATTCTAAATCCAGGGATATCACTTGAAGTATTTATTGGTAAATGAAAGAGTGTTTAAATTGAACAACTCTTTTGAGTTGCAATATATCCATTTATTTGACTTTTCCTTCAGAGTATTTACAGAGTGAACATCTACTTGGAAAATATATTGGAGAAATATCTACATGGAAAATCTCTAATATAGCAATCTGATATCGCTGAGAAGAAATGAAGATGAAAGTTATGGTCTGATATCGGTTTTTTTATTTTAGTTTTTGAATGGGTCCTTGTAGAGTTCTTCAAGATTACATTTTGAAGTTTGAACAATAGTGCAACTGATCGTACACGCTGATGTCCGTACAATGAAAATCTGTTTTATTTTTGCATTTTTCAGTTAAAGATTTGAAAAAAAAAAATCACAGAAAAAGAAAGGTCAAGGTCCCCTAACACTATTCTATATTAGGTTCACATTTTGAAAATGAAAATTTGTCCACTCAAAGGACAGGCATTGAAATAAGGTCCTTTTTTTTCCCCCAACCGAATTTAGCAACTTATGGAAGAGAAACAACCTCATCACTTGAAAATGTCGCATTCTAGTATCATTATCAAGGTAAAAAGCCCACATTACTCAAGCTTATCACTCAAAAGGGCTTTTTATTTTTCCAAAAGCCCAAAAGAATTACATTAAGCTATACTATAGGCCCAAATTGATAAACCTATGCATACCCGTCATTCAAAAAAAACTAAACCAAAACCGTCCAAAACCACAAACCTGTCCCACTGTTCACCCTTAACTATTAGGTACCACTTTTGACACAAAGAATTAAACATAGATATAAATACGTGTAGGGATAACATTCTATTAATAATCAAGTCTAACTTACAATCTAAACATTCTTTTTTTAAAAATGGTTTTTAGCACATTTGTCCCTTAAACTTTTTGCATTTTTACAATGTGGTCTTTAAATTTTTTTTATGGAAATTGAGTCTTTAAACTTAACAAAGTGTGACAATTAAGTCCTAATCATAAATTTCCTTCAAAGTTAAAAAGGAAACAATCACGTGACATCTATGTGACCTATTTAGAACATCTATACACCTTAATTACTTCTAATAAGAGTCATATTATTCAATTTTATGCCCCAAAAAATAACAAAAACAAAAGAAATTATATAATTGTTAATGATTTTTTCAAAATTTTGTTAGTTTATATGTATATTTCAATCATTTTAATGCTCAAAATTTCATCCATTTCTTTCTAAATAGGTCATGTATGCCTCACATGATTGTTTTTCATCTTAATTTTGACAAACGTTAAGTATAGAGACTTACTTGCCACATTTGGTTAAGTTTAGAGACTCAATTACTGTGAAAAAAATGTAAAGATTACATTACAAAAAAGACTTAAGTTTAAGGGGTAAATATACCAAAAACCCTTTTAAAACAATAAAAATAAAAAAATCGTTTGGCAAATGAGTTAACAAGAAAGAGTTTGAATTAAAAAGGCCTAGCAATTTTGCTTTCAATCAGTTTTGTAGTCCACAAATTCGGACGCATACTCACTAAATATTACTAGTTTAGAACATTGTTATCATGGTATGTTTTTGTTTGTCTGTGACATAGATTAAAAGAATTTAAATTTTAAAAACTAACATCACTTATCATATGGGATTAAATTAGCAATTACTCACGTAGTGACGTGTGTTTATGTAAAAGCCCATATTTTTCTCTTATAAAACATATATTTTTTTTAATGAAATCAAGTGTTTTTTTTTTTAATTCTTCTTTTTTAGTCTCACTAGATTTTGATTCTAACTTCTGCTCATACTAATGCATAGTTATTTGTGTAGTACTATCTATAGTCTAATTGTTCTCTAGACACAAAGATAACAAGAGGTTAAAAAATGGACATAATTTTCCATATAAAAGTAAATGACCATAAATCTTAGATGTGCTTATATATTTGTCTTTCTCATTTTATCTTTTTTTTTTCAGCGGTATGTTTAAATTAGGACATGTTTCTTAACGGTTATAATTTATTAATTTACAGAAAATCATAATTACCGAGGACATTGTAGTCATCATATGCTCCTTTTTGGTTCCATTGGCCATGACCACACCATCAATAAAATTGGCTACAAGTCAATAATTGATCTTAATTCTTAGGGATTAATATATAGATATATATACACACACTTTAGGAAAAATAAAAATAAAAAATAAAAAAGGCCTAACATAGGCAAAAACGGAGACAAGGAACAAAATCAATAAAGTAGTACTAATATATAGTCTTATCCCATCGATATATGCAAAGGTGAAACCTTTGGTAAAGAAGAAAGAGAAGTGAACTACAAGGTTTGGCCCTTTGGCTATAGCTCTTTATTATTATTACTATTAACTTGTGGGCACCGCTTTAAAACAAGAATTTTGGATGGGTATGGGGTTAGGACAGAAAAAAGTAGGAGTTAGCCAGCCGAAAGTAGGACATTTTGAAAGTGAACCATTTGATGCCTGTTCTTTTTGTTGTTGAAAATAAAATATATGAAAACTATATGTGTGTAGATAATGTTGTGTATGAGTTTTGGACCATATATTAGGATAATTCATCTTGAGAATTGGAATGTAGTCAATTGATTTGCTTGCAACATTAACGCCTAAAAAACAGGAACATGAAAAAGGCAAGCATTAAGAAATTATTAGAAAAGGTATATGCATGTAGAGAGAGAGGAAGAGAGAAAATTTTGTCGAGAAAAAGAGGTAGACAACATCTTTTGAGAAGAAAAATGAATGGCAAAAATTTTATTTTATTGAAAGGAAATGACATAGATTTTAGATAAGTTCGTATTAGCAGTAAGTTTAGGATTTACTAGATTAACTCCATGATAAATTTTGGTAAATACAAAGAAAATTTTAAATTTACCCAATGATCAAATTTGATAAATGCATTTTGTATGGTTGTAACATGACTAAATTTTGGTAAATGAAATTTACTAGATTTATTCTCATGACTCTCCAAATTATATATATATCACAATTTTTTGTTTGATAAAATTCACTAATTTTGTAGTTAATGAATTGTTTTTTACATTTAGTGATCTTCTTTTGAATTTACCTAAAAACACTTATTTTGGAAAAAGATAAAAATTCACATGCCTTCTACTACTCTTTGATGTTGTGTTGTCCTATAGTACATTATAAAATAAGAAAAAAGAAAACTCACAATAATAAGACGTAATGAAAACTAAAAAAACTGGAACAGGATAAAGGCAAGCATTAAGAAATTCTATTGTTATTAAAATATGTGTGTGTGTGTGTGTGTGTGCTTAGAGAGAGAGAGAGAGAGAGAGGAGAAATTTTGTCGACAAAAAGAGGTACATAGCATCCTTTGAGGGGAAAAAATAAATGGCAAAAATTTTATTTTTTTTAATAGGAAATGACATAAATTTTCGATAAGTTAGTACTAGCAATAAATTTAGGGTTTACCAGATTAATTATTCTGTGCCAAATTTTGGTAAATACAAAGAAAATTTTAAATTTACACAATGATCAAATTTGATAAAGCCATATTGTATGGTTGTACCATGACAATTTTGGTAAATATGAAAATTTACTAGATTTATTCTCATGATATTCCAAATTATATATATTATCAATGTAACAATTTTTTGTTTGATAAAATTCACTAATTTTTTAGTTAATAAATTGTTTTTTTACATTTAGAAATTTTCTTTTAAATGCAGCTAAAAAGAATTTTTAGAAAAGTTCAAAACTCACATGCCATTTACTACTCTTTGATGTTGTGTTGTCCTATAGTACATTATAAAGAAAAAAAATAAAGAAAACTCATAATAATAAGACATAATGAAAACCAACAACTTACACCCCAAAAAAAAAAAAAAACCAACAACAACATACATAACGACAAATACAATTTATGCAACTTTTCGGTAAATCCAAACTACCCACTTATCAACGTACATGTGTAAATCTTTAAAATATATATATATATATTGGAAAAAATATTGTGAAGACCAAGATTGGGACGTGCCTTGACGGTGGGGTTTTTTTTTTTTTTTCACTCTAGATTGTTGTGTTTTTTCTTTTCTTTTCTTTTCTTTTTGGCTTTGGACTCTTGGTTGCTAGTTGATACTATTATATATAGTGATTCTATTGTTGGGGGAAATCTTCAATCAGGTGATAGGAAGAAATAAAAGTAGATGATAAAAAATAGCTAACTTTTCTTTTTAGTAAATTAAATAGCTAGCTTTTTTTTCTTTAAACAGTAATAGTTAACTAGATTTACTATAACATTTTTAGAGTATTTGAAAAACAAGTTAGAATTTAAAGTTGAAATTTAAAAACTATAGTATATGACTTTTATTTTACACTATAACAGGTTAATGTTTTACACTGTAACAATTGAAAATTTGATATTAGTATATGGTTCCCAGAGATGGCGGCAGAACTTTTTCTCAGTGAGAGCTAATAACTAAAACAAAATTTAGTCATAATCAATATCTATTAATGCAATACAATTGTCCTCAACAGGTTTTCATGCCTTGAAAAAGTTAGAAATTTAAAATGAAGGGTTATTTTTTAAAATTGAATATATGAACAATATGAATGTTAGGTATTTAAATAACAACTTTTTCACTCAATACTACGAGATCGAAAGTAAGTAACATTCTCAACACCATTATCCAGAAATCCTCATTTTTCAAAACAAAATCGCTTTCACCTATTTTAAAAACGCTACCAAACTGACCTTTTTATTTACACTCTTGCCCAATATTGTATAAAAGGTGATTTTTTTATTTTTTTATTTTTTCCCTCCACTTTGGTTTCTAAGAAGGAGTAAAATAGTACACAAAGAAAGAAAAAGGATAAGTTTTTTCTTTTATCTTTTTTTTTTTTAAAATAAAGGCCTGTGTTATGTATTGGGTCCACTTTGTTAGGTTATTAGGCTACATCAAGTGTTTTTTTTTTCTTTTAATACCGATTGGGATTAGGGTTTTAAAATTTAGGAGCAATAATTTAGTGAGGGTTTTTTGTAACGAAAACAAGTTGATATATACATTTATCTATATATAACATTCGAAGGGAAAAAAAATGAGTGGGCCCCCCTCGTCTTACATTGGCTCCGTCCATGGCGGTTCCAAACACTTTTGAACCATGCAGGAAATTCCAAATTTCGTGCTCGTTCATTTCAAGTGGATTTGTCCTTTTTTGTTTCTCCTTTTTTTTTTTTTTCCTGTTTTGAATATAATGCTTAAACTAATTGGTTAATAACTTTGAACATATTCTGTACAATATAGACGTTGCACTTCTCCCGGGAGGAACAAGAAAAACGATGGGACTCATAATTTATTAATGTAAACATTTTTTTTCTCTAATAACTCATTAATATAAACTTAACTCGGTACTCATTCTCAAAAAACAATAAAAAAGAAGAAACAAACAGAGAACTCCCATTATTGTTTATTTACCTTTGCAGGTGGTTTATATTAATTTGTATATATATATAATAGTGGATATAGGTTAGTTTTGGGTCTTTACAAGAATGTTATAAATTTTAAGTTTAGATTGATTTATGTCATAAGAAAAAAATATTTGTAGAAAATACCACAACCATATTACACAATATATTTAGAATACAAAATATATCTTTAAGCTCTATGGTTTTTTTATTGAAATGCTTGTTGATCAAAAGAATATAATTGTCCAACAAAGAAATTTTGTTTAAAGCATGACAATGAATGTAAGTTCAATCCACTAAGCTTTTTTATGGCATATTTCTTAAATATCTCGTTAGGTTTTGCCGACTTTTCGGCTCTAATGATCCCAATTTTTTATTTTCAAAATAAAGAAAATAATTTGGGAGGGAAAAGGAAAATTAAGGTGAGGCCATTTTTTTGTAAACAGAAATTTATGAATTATTATCCATAATATAATACTCAAACAAATGGAGTTTTTAATTTGTGTGTACTGGCGGGACCAGTGGAGTATTGAATTGTCCTAAAAACAAAACTTGTGAGATGATTTTTCATATTTAATGCTATAGTTTGGTAGGAAATAAGGATTAGTTAGGAAAAAAGGCTGTCAGATCCATGCCAGTTTCGTTCATTAGACTCCTAATTGAATGCTTTTTTATTTTTTTTATTTTTTATTATTTTTTTAGGAATAGTATGTGGATATGTGTATTTAGTAGTACTACAAATTTTCCACCCTTATCTTCACTTTTTTACAGATAATTTTTTTAGTTTTGAAAATTACAATTCAATAAAGATGTTATTTATTTATTATCTTTTTACGAATTACTTCCCATTAATGACATACCAAAGAAAAATCAATTAAATTATTAGATTAACGAGGTTAAAATTATAGGGTCTAGAACAATACTTAGGGCTCGTTGACAAAGTTTCTTTGAAGTTGTTTTTTGGCTTTTTATACTCGAAAAAGCTATTTTGGGAAGTATTTGAATGATCTGTCAAGAGAGATTAGGCTTTTCAAAAGAGTTTTTAATCAAAGCTACAAAATGTGACTTTTTTTGAAAGCGGAGAAAATATAACTTTTTAAAAAAGCTCTTTTAAATAGATTTTGAAACTTTTACTAAAATTTCAATAAAATATTAAAAACTTTGAAACTTTTACCATAGTATCAATAAAACATTATAAACTTCATTCTAATATTTTTTGTTTCTTATTAGAAAACTTAAAAACCATTTTGGTCTAATTAAGAACTTTCAAAAATATGGTTTCACACGCTAATGAAAACCTCAACTTTTATTTATCTTTTTTTCCACTGACTAAACGCAAATAGAAAAGCTCTATCAAGTGAGCCTTATCTATTATAAAACAACTAGTGTGAGCACATTTAGATGTTGGATATACGGTTAAAAACAATTGTAGATGTTGGATCTACGGTCAAACAAAAAGAAATGTTAATTAAGAGCAATTGTTGATGTTAGATCTACGGTTAAAAACAATTGTAGATGTTGGATCCACGGTCAAACAAAAAGAAATGTTAATTAATGAAAATATGATTAAAATTATTTAATATGGTCCCTTGATCATCGTTATTTCAACCTTAATAACAGTTTGTTAACTTAACAAAATGGATTAAGTGAATGAAACTTGCGCTACTGCATATAAAGTGCATAAAGACAATAAAAATTATAAAATTCCAAGATTAGTAAATCAAATTACAAAATAAATGCTAAAAATAAATAGTCAAGCCAAAAATTATAGTATTTCACTATTTAATTAAAGCTAAGTTCACCATTGAGGTGCCTTTTGCTATCTTAAAAAAGTTTATAGAGTAACTCAAGTACTTCTCTCAACGTAAAGGAAAAATACTGGCGTGATTCTATGTGCTGAACTGTGTGCGTGTGTAACCCCCTTCTAAGAGGGGTCCATTCCTATTTATGAGGCCACATCTAGGCCTTGAGGCTTCCAGCTGCAATATCCCTACGTCCAGAAGTGGAGCCAAAAAAATTAATCAACAGAGATGAAGTATAATTTTATAAGGGGAGATGACAGAGTATAATTTCAAGAGGGACAAAATATAATTTCTATAAAATTTTATGAACAATGTTGGAAGAAAAAAGTTCAGGTGGACAGCCACCCACTCTAGTTTATAAGTAACTCCACCTCTACCCATGTCGTAGAGTAGGGTGTAACTGATTGTGCAGATAGTGAGACATGTGTCGAGCTTCCATTTGTCCCACATCTGGGCATCGCATGAAGGCCTTATCTTTAAGAATGTGACTTAGTAACTACCAGATCATGGGTCTTCGGCTAAAATCGACTTGCACCCCTATGGCAAGCACAATGACTTTTCTAATCGTGTTTGGCTACAACGACTACTGTGCTCCTCGAGAACTCCAAGCCCTCGACAATTCTATGCTCAGACTAGTCTGTTCGCTCGTAACAATCTTTGGTTGTTTTGTACTCCAGTCCCAATGGGACGAGGCATAAAATTTTGGTCTTCTAAATTAGACCCCAACAACAATTGTGCTTTAAGGTTTTTGTTTTTTTTTTTCTGTTTTTTTTTTTTTTCAAAGAAGCATATATCCTGCCTCTCTCCTTTGAAGTAACAGTTACATTATCTCAAGTTACTCAAGTTAGATGGTGTGACAAAATCCATTGGTTAGATACTATGCTAAACACCAAAGTTAAGTATGGGGTCTAAGCGCCCCTCATGCCTATATTTCAATTTTAAGAATTGCGGTGGGTGGATTTTTCTAAGTCTATTTTAAGTAGATGTTCTAGTTTTGCTAAATTAAAAATTGTATTTTAAAAAAATATTATTATTTTTCCTAAATCCTTGAATTATTCTTGACAAATCATTGATAAATCTTAATAAACTATTCATTAATGAATGAATAATTTAATAATACATATTAACGTATCAGTTTTCTAAATTATTAGTTAACCTATAAATTTTACAAATATGCTTTTAAAATTCACTTTTTGCACATATTCCTTAAAAGTCGTGCATTTTGTAAGTTTTTAAATTTTTGGTATCATACAATATACATGTGACACGAAAATTATTTATTACCCATACATATAAATATGCATGTTATATGGATATCAAAGAATTTCATTTCATTTATAGAAAAATATCAGCTTGATTAAAAATGTCCGCTTCATTTTTAAGGGGGAAAAAAGTTTCCTTCAAATATTAAAGTTCATATTATAGCCGTGTGTAGTTTATATTTTGAACTCATGCTTAAAATTTTGGACTCATGTAGAGTTTGAATTCATTTATCTTATTTTTTTTCTAAGAAAAAGCTATTTATATATTATTGTCGTATATCCTATATGGCATCTTGATAATGTCAGCATACCGAGGATCAAGAGTAATTTGCTGACGTGGAAGCTTGTGTGTCCTTTTGCTGGCCACAATCTTCAGCGGCTGTGCTCCACCAAATAGTTCAAGCTTTAGAAGTTTTTCCTTTTTTTTGCCTCGGAATTCAAGCGTTTCTCCTTTATTTTTCGAGAACTTTGTACGTTGAAAATTGTCATTTTATTTTACTGAAAGTGTTTACGTTGATACCCAACTATTTCTAATTATAATAACATTTTTTTTGTTCATTATAATGAGATGCTAATAACTTGTAGTACGACCAAAACAAATTGTTTTTGTTTGGTCAAGTACAAACCAAACAAATTATAGGTTGTCAAATCAAAACAAAGCTTTTTTTTTTTCTAGGAATTAAAACTTCGTTCAACTAAAAAATGGTACAAACAAAAATTCAATATAGTAGCCTATTGGACAACAAAAATCCTAGATGCTGAGCAAATCCACTAGTTTATTAATCATAGCATAGGAATAATAGACGTTGCTAAGACCCATGGGGAAAACCCGCTCAACACTACTGAAATAGCATTGACGTTAGACTTTAAAACTATCGATAGACGAAACCAATCGACCGAAACCTGTTTCACCCATAATGAGGGCACTTATACCTTATCCTAGATAAAACTCTAGCTAACAAAAACCACATACCTCATTGCTAATTAGCGGGTGTACAATCCAAACCAAACGAGGGGTAGAGAAACTACCTCTTTTATTTCATACAAAATAACAAAACAAAAAGAGTACAACATATAAACAACAACAACTTGGAGGAAACACATCCCAGCTCCGGCAATCCATCCGCCCCTCTGCCACTTGTCCGACCTCCGCCTTGTCCAAACTCCGATAATCCGTCCCTCCGCCCCCTCCTAGTTTGACCCGATTGTTGGGACGAACCCAGCCACTTCGGAGAAAACCAGCCGCGTCCCCCCACCGTTGCTGCCTTGCTCCTTCGGCCTTGGCTGACACCCAAACAACCCCTACCAACCCCTTCTTCCATTACAGGGTCAAATTTTCTTCCCCTTCAGACTGACTTTGAAAGAGATTGTGGGTTAGATTCCCTTTCCATAAAATAATCAAATAATTGTGCTTTACTTTAAAATAGAATTTTTTTATTAAAAAAACTCGGGTGCATTTGATTTAGCTTTTGTTTGGCACCCACATTTAGTTTAAGACATTGTAGCTGCTGAGAGCTTTACATTATAGTTATTTTTTATTTTATACTGTAGCTGCATAAGGCTTTTTACTATAAACGTTTAGAGTTGTAATAGTGCCAAACAGGCTAGTCTTTTATTAATGGGTTGTTTACATAATTAGTGGGGTTTTATCTTCTTGACACGTATATTTGCTTTTCCTGACGTCATGCTTATATCATTTCGAAGCCAATCAGTTTCTAGCTTCGCTAATTGAGTTGAATCACTTTGCATTTTGTTTTTCTTTTGCCTCCCAATAGCACCCTCAATTCAGTATCGTTTACTTAGTATTCGAACCCCATTCCCTAGATCGGCCTTGAACCTTAGGTCACTGCTCGTTCTACCCACTAGATTTGCCTCCTTTCTCATTGGCACAGAAGTCCGCTGGCCTTTTTTGCCAATGCTTCAACAGACGATAGAGATCTCTGCTGCCAAGATGTTCCCCTCCTTGCCTAGACTCTACATGGCCTTCCCCTCTCACAAACCCGAGCTTTGGCGGCCTGCCCTAAGGCGGCGTTGGGCTTTGGACCCAGAAGGAAAGAGGGCGACGCCAGACCTTCATAGAAGATTAAACTAAAACCCTTGCAGAGAGCTTTCGGAGGAAAGAAGAAGGAAATTGATTATATCGAGTGATCGATTTAGTTTAGATTTTTCAAATGATTTCAACTAATATTTGTTAAAATAGTCCCAACCTTAATTAGAACCGAAACAAACAAATCTTTAGTTACAAACTTCAAAATTGATTAAACATTTAACAAACAACTCTAATAAATGAACATAAAATAATAAACATAAAAATTAGACTTAAGATTAATGATATAAATTATATGTGTATTTGGACGATGGATGGGTTCGGAACACATGTTTTGAAAGTCAAACGAGCATCTAAGCCAATCCAAGTTAGTTTTCATGCATTTACATCCAATCTATTTCAATTGAGGTTAGTGATCATAAAAATAAATTCAATTAGATTGAACAAGATTAGTTTGATTAGATAAATCCCTGTATATGACATTAAACATATACAAAGAAGTCTATCACTACAAAAAAAAAAGTCTATCATTAAAAACAACAAGACATGAATATATATATATATATGATAACTAGCTGATTATACAAATTAATAGAAAATGTATAGTTTTTTAAAATATATATAAATAAAAGGTTTTGCCTCAACTCTGGCACCCTGACTAGTCCGACACTTATAACTTTTTTAGTTAGTGAATGTTATTTTGTTCGTATATTCGTGTATTCATGTATTCATGTAATACTCATTTTGTTAGAATATTACATTTAATGTTGCATGTGCTGGATTGTATTCATTAAGTATTATTACATATGAACAAATTGATTGTTATATAAACGCACGAACAGAATTACATTTGCGAATGAATGAAGTTACAAGTATCAGACTAGTTGGAGTGTCAAAGTGGAGACCAATCTTGAATAAAAGCCGAGGAAGGTATTTTTACTTTCCTTTCCACTCCTTATTCCAGCATGAAGCCGATTTCTTCGATTATAGCAAGCTGATTGACTCAGGTGTAATAGGATTTCACCCTTCCTCGCCTTCATTCACCGAACAACACCATGGTTTGGTTTAATTGTTTAAGCATTTAGGGGTACAATCATAAACCAAATCATTTTTTTTTTTTTTTTGTAAACTACAATTTGATTTTATAAGAATCGTGTCATCACATAAATACAAGGAGGCTTGAGAATAAATCAAATAATGTTACTTTCTTTCTTTCTTTCTTTCTTCTTTTTTAAAAGCATTGTTTAGATTTTTTTTTATGAAGAACAAGGATTTCATTACTCAGGAGCAAAGGAAAAGCTGGCAACCACATCGGGGGCGCCTTCCTCACATTAAGAAAACCAGTAAATTTGGTCTGAGAACCCAAGAACATAGCAAATGGGCTGAACGATTTAATGGTCTTGAAATTCAAACAAAACTGACAGTAGGAATCTTATTAGACAAAGACTTAGCACTAGCAAATTAGGGCATAAGATACCAGATGGGGCAGTCCTTCCCATTAGACAAAGCCTCTAGGCGCACCTTATAGTGACCCTCAACACAACACAAACACATCATGCCAATCCTTACGAACTGCCGAATGAAAAGCTCTCCAAATGGCTTGTAACTCTGCTTCTACTGCTAACTTTGCTTCCACAACATTAGCCCTCAGTTCCTTCATGATTTCTAGCAACGGTAGTAGCACTTGGAACCGCATTCTTGAATCCAACATCGAAGTCGGGCTTGATGACAGCACTCAGAGGTAAAGCCCAGCTCTCATCATTTGAAATTCTCAGCTGAGAGGCATTCTGAACCAAACCAAATCAAATGCCTCTTGCGAATGGGCAAAGAACAAACAAGTGGAGCGTCGACTCAGGTTCACCAAGGCAGGAAGGACAAATAGAATCCAATCCTTGGAGACGTTTTGCTAGATTTTCCTGCGTAGGTAAGGCCTCCGAGGCCGTTCTCTACAGTAGCAACTTCAGTCTCTCATGCATCTTATATCTCCATGGTTTCGGTCAAACATCTTCGCTTGGATTGAAGCGAGTTCTATTGAGGGCTCGATAAGCACTTTTAACCGAGAACTTCCCTTTTTCAGAGGGGGTCCAAACAAGTCTGCCTTCCATGGGCGTAGGGAGACATCTGGTGTTACAAATGAGAGTGGCAGTATCCGGACTAAGCGTTGTTTAGGGGCCCGTTTGGTAGAGGGATTTTTATAACTCACTTAACTCAAAAGGATACCCGGGTATTGAAAGACCTCAAAGTCCTCGTTCGGTGCCTGAGGTATTTGAATCAGTTTTTGGGTTCTCCACTCCAGTTCTCGAGTTTAGGGTCCTCCTTGTTTTCTTGGGACTCCAATTACTGAAGAACAGTGCAGATGCCTGACCTGTGATGCGCATGACTCGCGTGATTCCTCTTCTCTTCGCAGAGATTCTCTGCAATCTCTTCACCCAATATTTTTTACCGTTGAGGGATTTGCAATAAATCCCCCAACTGAGCAGGTATGGTTGAACTATCCACCATTATTGTTCTGCAAAAGCTCTCTCTGTGTCTCTCTCTCTTCCCTGTCACTCTCTCTCTGTCAAAACGGTGACCATCGTTCCCCACCGTGAGAGCTTCGGCCCTCAACTCGGTCGTCTTCTCCGTCGATATAGATCTGCCCATCGTAGACCATATCTGGCCCACCGACCATTATTGAAGTGTTATCGTTGTTTGAATCGGAGTAGGCGACCGGTGTCCACACGAGTTGCCGATATTCGGCCGGAGTCTACCCAATCGTCCGTTGCCTCAAACACGGTAAGTATTCGACCTCAAATCCTCTTTTTCTTGTTCTTGTTTTTTCTGGATCTCGTCTTTATACGAGTTTGGGGATATTGCAATGCTCTGTTTACATAACTTATGGTTGGTATGTTCCTCTGTTTTTGTTGGATGTAGATTTCTATTTTTTTTGTTTTTATTTCTTTGAGCTCTCCGGAGTTTGGGTTCGTCTTTATAATCGGCATCCCTAGTTAGTTTCCCTTACTTAGAATTTGGGCTGCTAAGAATGATCCACTGATTTCTTTCATTTCTCCAATTGTTTTTGTTCTTTGGCCGATGCAGTAGTTCACGGTTCTCTAGTACATCTATCAGTTCAAACCATGTTGAACTAATCCACTGATGTATTCTTTCTTGTTGTTTTGGTTCAACATTTTTTATTATGAAACAGGTCCTTTAGAAGGAAATTATCTCTGTTGACATATATCCTACTGTGTTATTACCTTCTGTGATTGATATTTTGTGAAGTTGTTTAGAACGAAACTGCTAGCATGTGACACCCGTTATTCTCCTAACGGGTATTGAGGTAATTAAATTAATTTTTAATGTATAAAAAAAAATTGCTTCATTTAAATTTATTTTATAATATTTATTTTTATCTATTTTTAAATTTTCTAAAATTCTCCTATATTTATTTAGTATGATTACTAAAAAGCCTTAGAACTTCTAATAAATCTCAAAAATGTCATATTGGCATTATATGTGTTAAAGTCTTTAGATGAGACATAAGGATATCTTTTCCAACTACTCTTGACCCTCATTTTCTTTATTTCCTCCGTGACATGCTTCAACATGTCTCCTCTATAATTGTTTCTATCACTTATCTTCAAAGACTTCATCTTTTCTTCCTTTCTCTTCCACGGTTCCCATACTCTTCTTCTCATTTCTTTGCTGAAGCAAAATACTTAGAGAACTTCTTCAAGGCAGCCATAAAAATCAGCCACCATCACCTCCATTTGAGCAAGAATTTCAGTCATACCGAAGTAAAGGAACCTGTTTTGAAGCCATTTCAAGCTTCCAACTAACCATAATCCGAGGTTAGAATCTTATGAACAAATTTAGTCTTTCATTTATAAATTTTCTTTTATACTAAAGGATTATTCAAATTTGCGTTCTTAAACCTAAGTATATGTTTGTTGCTATTTTGGAGCATATGTATGAAGTCTAAGTGTATATGCCCTAGACAGAAAATTTATATTGTTAAACTTTATAATACCTCTATGGGCAGTGGTTATTTCTTGAAATTCTAAGATTAAATTAAAATAAATTTTATGAATGTAGTTGTATGTTGTGCTTTAGTTTTAATTGTCCTTATGCACGCCTTAGGATCAAGGGAGTATGGAGCTAACGTTAATTGATTCCAGGATTAAGAGACTGTTGATAAGCTTAAAAGGTAGGGATTCTATTACTCATCTTTTGTGAGGTTTTTATAGAATTAAAATTGATTGTTTTGCCGCAATATATATATATCTGTGTTGAACTAATATTATATGAGTATCACATATGAAACTATGACATGGACTCGTCTTGTATTGTACGGCGAGGAACATAATGAATTGACACATGTTATAAATTGAGAAGCATGGTTAGGAAAACTAACTCTATTAATAATGATTCAATATAGAGAAATTGTAAGACATGAAGAGGGCGACGGTTACGTCCTTGGGCATGAATACCCTAAAAGGTAAAATAGGGGGAAGGCGATGACGCTTCCTTGGGTTGAAAGTCCCAGAACACACTGTACAGGAATCGATTTGGTGAGGACTCGGGGCTTGATGTCCCCTCACCGGAACACCCTTGGAATGTTTATAGGGTGATCAAGTGCGCCCATTTGGGTTTCGATGAGTTGAGTGATACTCAATTTAACATGGATACCTAGGAACAATGATGATTGGTAATATTTGTATAAATGTGTAATTATGACACTTGGTAATGATTAACTACGGTATCCATAAGATGTGATCATAATAAACCTCATAATCTGAAATATGATGTGACTTACTAACCATGCAGATTTTAATGTGGTAATGATAGAGGTGAGTAATGGCTTTCTCTACTGAGCATAGTGTTGCTCATTCCCTTATGTTTATATCTTTTCAGGACTCACTAAGTGTGAGGTGGCTACGAGAAATATAGTTGAGGAAGTGATGTAGCTATATTACATTGGGACTGCTTCAATTGTTGAGAATGTTCTTCATGATAATGTAAGCATCAATTGTTACTTTCTGTGACTGTATTACAATGTGCTGAGGGTTAAAATGATGATGACAACAGTTTATATTATTAAATTTAAGGTGCTACATTAAAACTGTGGTTTATTTGTCGTTTATATTTTTATTTTTGAGTTGAGAGTTTTCATTTAAGTCCCGGGCAAATTTTAATCTTTAAGGTTTTACTTTTATTATTTATTTTTATTTTATCTCATTAAAAACTGTTAACCCCCATATAGGGGCGTTACAGAATTTTTGGTATCAGAGCCTAGGTTCGGTTAACCTAGGGAGTGTAGCACCACTTTAAAAAAAATATATTTTTGAGATGGTTTTGAAGCTGAATTTTCATTGTCATCATCAAAATGAACCTTCACATTGATTTATACAGTCTAGAAGGATGTAACATGGAAAGGCCATAGAATGAAAATATCAATAGTTATATGAGTACAATAATTATATAGAAGGAAAGTATTAATAGTTATAAGGGAATGATAATTATATGGAATGAGTTTATAAGTAGATTGCTTATGAGAGATTCGTATAATATTTGGATCTATAAGCATATCTAATTCGTATAAACGATGAGAAATTCGTATAGATAAGAGGATTTAAAAGCCTTTTGTCTCGTGAAAAACAATAAGAAATATAAGGCTTGATTTATTGATTTTAAAGTTTGGCATAGATATGTCAAATTTTTCGTAATTGATTCAAACCTAAGTAATGATTATGTGTGGATTCGATGGAGCACATAAGTGTCAATAACTTTTCTTGAAAGTTCTATTTATTCGAGGAATATGATATAAGTTGGGAATCATGGTATTGAATCTTGAGAGAGATAAATGTTAGACTTTTGGTCTGTTGAGACTGTGTAAAGTCTAGAATGCATGAATCTCAAAATTGGAATATTTCGTTACGTACATTGTATTTAAGTGTATCAGTGAATCTTTTGGTTACCTAAGGTTTTGTTATATGAGGAAATTATATATTGTATGAGTAGAATTGTGGGGATTGTAGATGTTCTTAAGTAGTAACATCAAGTGTCTTTGTTCATTGATATGGTCTATGTTGGAAGACGTAAATCGTATTGATTTCAAGGTTAGTCGCATTCTAAACCCTTGGTAGTAATGATGATGAATCCATTGATAGATGTTAAGTATTATGAATAACATATGGTGTATGTATTGTTCAATAAGGTTTTGATTAAAACAAAATTATTTGAGTTGCTGGAAGATTATGTTGTTATGAAATGATTTTAAATATCATTCAGGAAGATCCTTGTGGTCGTTAAATTAGATTTGTTGTTTATAGTTAACTTTATCTATAGTGGGCTTTGAATTGGGTTTAAGATTCATACGAATTGGTTTTCAATTTTATGTTTGTTATTTAACTCGTTCTAAATGTGTTAAGGCCCGAAACAACCTGACCATTTTCAACTAAGAACATTTGGGCCTAGTTCAAATCCTAAATCAGTTTGATTCACACTGTCTCTCCCACGTGGTTTCTATACGTGTCATATACAGTGGTTTAATTATTGTTTACATATACGTTTACTGTGCGTAAGAGCCTTATTTCTCCGAGTTCACTTTTTCTCTCTTAATTTGTTATTTTCTCTCTAAATCGCAAATCCTCTTCTTTTTCATTAGAAATTCTTCTTTTCCTCTAAAAGAAGAAGGAATTCTAGGATTCTGCAATTTACTATCTTAATTTTTCCTTTCTATTTACTCTTCTTTCATCTCATCATGGACCCAAAGTACCAACACATGAGAAAGTATTTCCCATCACTCTCCCAAAAGATTCTCAGAAAGAAATATAAGGCTAGAATTACTCGGTTGTGGATTCTTATGCGTTTTGGTATCCCTTGTGATGTGAGAATGTTGATAGAGGGGAAAATCCGTCCGAGTGACTTTAGTCAAGATGTCGGTTTACCAGGAACGGGTACCAGTCGTAGTGCAATGAAAAGAAGAGCTCGTGCCATCGTGGTCGCTTGTAACAAATGTGGAAGACAAAATTGTAACGGTAAATGTACTTCACCTGGTTATATGTCTACGAATAGAGAGGATAAAATAAGGTTTTGTAGGAATGGACTTTCAAAGGAGAACTTGGATAGCATCCATCCTCCTCTCCACGGTCACCCTAGTGGATATGTTCAAGGAGCTATTTTTAAACTCTGGCCTAAATTTTATACAGAAAGACAACGCCTCAGGAATATGGTATTTCTAGATCCTGTTTGCCAAGCCATAAGAAAACTGGATGGGGAATAAGTCATCGCTCTATAAAGGTTATTTAGTCTTTACTTATTTGAAGCAGTTTTAGCTGATGTTCAACAGTTTGTGTTTTTCTTTTACTCAGAATATTTGCTTTTGTGTTTGAAATAATTGTGATTATTAGATTGATACAGTAAGTGTTAATATCTTATTTAATTTATGATTTTCTTAAATATATATATAATAAAATATATTATCTTATCAGACACGTTACATACGGTACAGTAATATGTTTGAATTTTGAAAAACTTATCCAGATATTTCAAGATTTGTGTCTCAAATTTCAAAAGTTCTATAGTATTTGTCGTTTATATTAAATTTCTAGACTTGGTGTATATTTGTCAAAAAGTTTACAGTTGTGTCATGAGGGTCTTCTGTCGAATTGTTCTCAATTGTCAAAAGTTATACAATTAGAGTCTAATCTTTTTCAAAAAGTGAATCAGATTTTCTGTAAACTATCAATCACCTTATCTTACTTTCTTATCCGCACAAGATTTTGTTTAAATCTTTGGATTACCTTTTCATTACCTACTCGTCTATCTCTTTAGCCCTTTTTGTATATTTCTCATCTTTAAAATCTCATGTAGAACCCGAAGTCTAAGTGGAGCAGACATTAAGCAACCACTTCTATAAACTAAATATGTCTACCTCCCAGTCCACGAAGAAAATAAAGAATGTCTGTGTCTTTTGTGGTTCCAGCCTTGGAAAAGATAAAGCTTATTTAGAAGCTGCAAATCACTTAGGGCAAGTCCTAGCACGCAAGAAGATTAACATAATCTATGGGGGTGGTAGTATAAAAATGATGGTAAATATGGCACTAGCAGCTAGGTCTAGCGACGCTACTGATGTAAGAATTTGGCCTCATATTCCAGTTGAAGGAAACCTTTGTAAGGAAGCCATAGGTAAGGGAGAAGGAGTCAGGAGTATCCCTATAAATTTTAAAGACATAATCTATAATTCTGATGCTTTTATAGCATTACCTGGTGGTCTAGGTACTCTTGAGGAAATATTTATAGTTGCTTGTGGGCAATTGTTGGGCTTTTATTCCAAACCTTTGGGACTGCTGAACGTAAAGGGTTTTTATGACGGTCTTTTGAAATTTCTAGATTACGCTGTGGAAGAAAACATCACTACAGAATCGGAGAGACAAATCTTTGTCACTGCTTCAACAGCTGAGGAATTGATAGATAAAATGCAAATCATACATCCAGAATCCGACACTGCAACATCCAAGCTTGAATGGGAAAGGGAAAGCCGGGAGCGGCCAATTGATTTGAATCTCCATCTGTAATCTTTTTGTTTTATCTTTGGCATGTAGGCATGTGTGTCCGTATTTCGTTTGTTACGAATAACCGTTTACCTTGTATTCTGTGTTTCTTGTGGTACGTCGTTGTTAAATCTTTTATATTCATTGAGCCTAATGCCGGGATGGCTGGATACGGAGTACTTGATGCTCTCGAAACGCATCCTTCTTAAGGTCCGATCTTTTGTTTATCGATGTTTTTGTATCCTATAAGCATGCATGATATGGATAGCTGGTATACGGAGTGCCTTGTACTCTCGAAACGTATCCGTATCATGTTTGTAATGTGTAATATTCTGTTAATATTATGTGGAAGTACCAGAGTCAGTTATGGGGATATTCCATATGAAATATGTGTAACACCCGCCTATTTTATGTAACGGACCACGTTAAGTTAGTAACGCTATTAAGGAATGTATTTAATAAATAACGTTATATGATATGATATGTGATGTGCATGTTACTAACTTTTTATGTCAAGATTTGTGACAGGTGACGACCGCATGGAATCGTTGTGCTCTAGTGTTCATGAGAAATTATAAATATATGATTATTTAATTTATGATGCAATGATGTGTGAATGTTTTATGTTATGGCATTTAATGACAGATCGGCAGGCCGAAGAAGGAAAATCGGCAGGCCGAAGAGGGAAAATCGGCAGGCCGAAGAGGGAAAATCGGCAGGCCGAACAAAGTTGACAAACAGTCAGCAGAAATCTCTCCAGAGTTATGACTGAGTTAATTACGTTAATTGGGTGAATTAATGTGATTAATTGGCATAATAATGGAATGTTTTTATCAGTTAAGGAAATTAAAGGATTAGATTTGTATTATATTAAGAGGTTTCCTATTTTTAGAAGGTAAGTTAAGGTAAGATTGATGATGTTTGACCTTCCTTTTCTATTCTTCTCCTTTTCCCACGCCAATCACCTTCTTCATAGTCAGAATATTTCTGACTTAATGAAGAGTAATGACTCTTTATTATACACATTACGTTAAAAATTTTTGTTACGCTCTTTCCTCAAATAATTTGTCTCGATTCTGAGACGTTCCTTCATTATTTCTCTTCCTCCTCTCACGCCCCAAGTCACGCCCCCTACAGTCAGAATTTTTCTGACTTAATGAAGGGAATTGAATTCCCATCAATGGTTTTTATTGCGTTAAAATTTTAACGTTTCCTTTTTCATTATTTTCTCTCCTTCACACGTTTTGCTTCTCAAAAATTTCTGAGACATTCTTTCACTTCTCTTCCTCTTCCCTTCCTCACAAAATTTCTTTTTCTCTTCCACGAAAATTTTCTGATTAAAAAAAAAAGAGAGAGAAGTCTTGTTTCGTTGATCGAATTCAAGAATTTCGAGAAGAAACTTCAAGGTATGAATTCAGTTTTTTTGGTAAATGTAAAAAGATGTTCTCCTCTTCAAATTTTGTCTACAATGTCTTCTTTAGGTATTGTATTTTGTTATGTGTGATGTCTCCTCACGTTTTATGTCATTTTAATGTTTTATGAAAAATGAATATTTCTGTCTTCTACCCCTCACAGTAAAATGTTACTGTTTAATTTTGAAGGTATGAAAAAAATGTAATGATTATTCTTTAGGTAAAGAATGATGTTTTCGTGAAAAGTTGTTAATTATGCTTATGTATGAGTATGTAAGATGAATGTATTTTATGATTATGAAATGTTTTAATAAATGTTATTTTTTTGGATTGTTTGATCATAAAATGTTATGTATGTTTAAAAGATTTTATGATAATAAAAATAATATTTAAAATATGAGATGAGTGTATGGATATTTTATGATAAGTATTGATTTTTTTTATTGCACCTTAAAATGGATATATGGCATGGACACTTAAGGAAGCAAGCACAACGAGACCGCGGTGTCGTCACCAAGTGCAATATTAAGGTTAAGTAAGCTATCGATCAAGTAAGTACATTCTCACCTGCAACATGACACGTTTTACAAGGATTTAATGATATGTTTACAAGGATTTTCATGATGATTTTTCTTAAAGGATTTCTTATAAAAAGTTTTTCATGATTCAAAGTTACGCATGTATGATGATTATGGTATGTTTCAAAGTATGAACATTATGTATTTATGTATCACCTAATAAGTGTTGCACACCCAATGTTATGGAATGATATATTATGATGTCATGTATGGTTAGGGATTAGCTACCCTTCTCCTCTCATGACGGCGCGCCAATGATGATGTTTATGGTGCAACACTTGGGCCCTTAAGAATAATAATAAATAAATATATAGATATATAAATTTTAAAATGGTCAATATTATGAAAGATATGTTTCCATGAAATTGTGCTTAAGGCACTTTTATGATGATGATGATGATGATGATGTTTATGAAATGTTTTAAATTGTGAGAATTTTATGTACTTACTAAGCATTAGCTTATTCATGTTTCATATGTCATGTTGCAGATAAGGGTAAGAGAGTCTTGGAATAGGTGGAGGACATGGAACGGCGTGTGAGCAACATGAACGATGAATTGTAACCGGAAGCACGCCAAGAAGAAATGAATTTATGATTCAATAAAATTATATATTTTGAACATATTTTATGTTGGGTTTTTAAGAACACTTATATTATGGTTTTATAAGTTATTTTATTATTTTTTTTATGAATATGAACTTTCGCTATATTTTACGTAAAGTTAGAACGTTTTAAATTTTTTTTACCAAAGTAGATTTGGTCTCGGACGGCCTGCCGAACTCCGTGTCCGGCCTGCCGAAGACCAGAAGATCGGCCGACCGATCCATTTTTTTTCGGCCTGCCGAACCTGGATGAATTTTTGGTCCGAATTACAAAGCTTCTGCCGGCCTGCCGGTGGAAGACGCTCCGGCTTGCCGATGTTGTTCGGCTTGCCGAAGTCCCAAGTTCGGCCTGCCGAACTGTGGGAATAAGAGGAATTCAAAGATATGTTGATCAAAGTGATTTAATGTGAGATTTTAATAAATCTTGATTTTACTATTTGATTATCAATTATTATTAAATAAGTTCTTGAATAAATTAAGTATAAACGAATAAATTATGTTAAGAAATAACATTAAACTATGTTTTTCGAAACAATGTAAGTTTAAAAAAAAATTTATATGAATGGATCCTGGTAATGTAAGTTTAAGTACTTTTAAAATCTATAGTACGATTGAGTTGATATTATCTATGTGTTTAATTATTTAAGCATGTATGAATATAAGTATGTAACGATATCTGTGACGTCCGAATTAAGGGGCGTTACAGGCTTTGGTATCAGAGCGAATCTTTCGATTACAATTCATATCGCCACACGTCAATCCAAGTCCTCCAAGTAAGTTTGTTAGATGTACTGATGCAAGTATGATAATAAGATTAAGGTTTGAATGTTTAATGATTAAAGACATAGTAATGAAAACCTGTCTCATAAATAGAAGATGAATTTTAAGTCCTTATTATTTTAGGAAATTTACGATGGACGGCTATAGAAGAATGCAGACCCGCACCCAGTCTAACGAGAGACTTATGACAATGATCGCTGAACTACAAAGGCAGTTGGAGGATCAACGACGGGAAATAGCTGCATTAAGGGCCAATAGCCAGAATGGTGAACAACCAGGCAATGATGTGCCTCCTCCTCCTCCGCAGCCACAAGTACAAGTAAATGAAGTCCCAGCTCCTGCTGCTGAACCAAGAGCAGCCTATCAAGAACCTCTTTTGGTCAGATGGAAGAGAGTTAAGCCAGCTGACTTTGAGGGTTCTAAGGACCCGCTAGTCGCTCAAGGATGGTTAAAGACAATTGAGGCTACCTTACGACTCATGGATTTCACGGATAATGAAAAGGTCCTCTGTGCCTCGTACTGCCTTACTATGGAGGCCAGGATATGGTGGGATGGCATCGAACAGTGCAGAAGTGTTGAAGAAATGTCATGGGCTGACTTTGTTCACGAGTTCAACATGAAGTTCTTCCACATGAATGTTACGAGGAAACATTATGAGGAGTTCGAAAGCTTACGTCAGGGGGATATGACAGTCACTGATGTGGTGACAAAGTTTGATCAACTTGCTCGTCTGTGTCCAGGGATGGTTATGAATGAAGATGAAAGGGTCAGAAGGTTGATAAGAGCCCTTAGACCAGACATTGCTGCAATTGTTGATGGGGCAAGTCCGCCAAGGACCCAAGAGCAGGTTGTTATGAGGGCCCAACGTGCTGAGTTCCATTTGTCAAAGTTAAGAAGGAATCAGCCTCAGCCCAACCAGCAAGCCAACAATGCTAATAGCCAGAACCGTCCTTCCCACAGGAACAACAACAACAGCAACAACAACAGTCAAAACTGGAGAAACAATAAGAGGAAGGGCAATCCTCAACAACAGCAGGGCCAAGACAACAAAAGGCACAATGATGGTCAGCGCAACAACAATGACAGGCGATTCCAACCATGTGCCAAATGTGGAAAGAAGCATCCGGGGGAATGTCGACTGGGAACGAACCAATGTTTCATATGTGGGCGTGAAGATCATTTCGTAAAGAATTGCCCCAAATTGATAAATGCCAATGCCCCACAGAGACCTACTCCTCAGGCCCAGCTGCATCAGATGCAAGCCTCCCTTGATGGGCCACTAATCAGTCAAGGGAGACTTGAAGCCCCACCAACGAATGCCCGAATCTATACCATGACAAAGGAACAAGTGGCTGCAGAAACCTCCAACGTGGTCACAGGTCAGATAACAAGCTTATGTAATGATGTTTATGTTCTTTTTGATACGGGTGCCACGCATTCTTTTGTGTCTATGTCACATGCTAGGAAGTTAGGGGTTCGTTTAGAGCCAATGAGACAGGGATTCACTACGACACTACCCTCCGGGGAAGTGATATTATCCACGCATTGTTTGCGTGCAGTACCCCTATGGATTTCTGATAGGGAACTTTTTGTCGACCTCATTGTGATCGATATGCATGACTATGACATGATTCTTGGGATGGATTTCCTAAGCAAGTATAATGCCGCGATCGAATGCCGGAAACGAAAGGTGATCTTCCATCCTGAAGGTAATCAGAAATTTGTTTATGTTGGCGAGACCAGGAAGAAACCCCACATGTTTTTATCGGCAATGAAAGCAAGGAAGCTGTTAGCAAGTGGCTGTATGGGCTATCTGGCAAATGTTGTAGACAAAAGCCAAGAAGGAAAGATAAGAATTAAAGATGTGCATGTTGTTCATAAATATGAAGATGTGTTTCCTGATGATCTAAAGAGTCTACCGCCAGAAAGAGAAGTTGAATTCGAGATTGAGCTCGCTCCAGGCACCGAACCAATCTCTAAAGCTCCTTACAGAATGGCCCCGGCAGAATTAAAGGAGCTTCACACGCAATTAAAGGAGCTGCTTGACAAAGGATTTATCAGGCCAAGTCACTCACCGTGGGGTGCACCAGTCTTATTTGTGAAAAAGAAGGATGGCACTATGAGACTCTGCATCGACTACAGAGAACTGAACAAGGTGACAATCAAGAACAAGTATCCGTTGCCTCGAATAGATGATTTGTTTGATCAGCTCAAGGGTGCATCGGTGTTCTCAAAAATTGATCTACGATCAGGATATCACCAGTTGAAGATTAAAGAAGGAGATATCCCCAAGACTGCGTTCAGGTCGAGGTATGGTCACCATGAATTTGTGGTTATGCCTTTCGGTTTGACGAATGCACCTGCTGCCTTTATGGATTTAATGAACAGGGTATTCAAGGATTTTCTCGATAAATTTGTTGTTGTATTTATCGACGATATTCTTGTCTACTCGAAGAGTCAGGAAGAGCATGAGGAGCACTTAAGGATCGTGCTGGAAACCTTGAGAAGACACCAGCTTTATGCTAAGTTCTCTAAATGCGAGTTTTGGCTTGATAAAGTGTCATTCCTAGGGCATGTCATTTCAAAGGATGGGATAATGGTAGACCCTACTAAAGTAGAAGCTGTACTCAATTGGAAGCAACCGATGAATGCAAGTGAAATAAGGAGCTTCTTGGGTCTAGCAGGTTACTATCGGAGATTTGTAGAAGATTTCTCCAAGATAGCAGCTCCACTCACGAACCTAACTCGCAAAGGAAGGAAGTATGAATGGACGGATGCATGTGAAAAGAGTTTTCAAGAGTTGAAGAAAAGATTAACGACGGCTCCAGTGTTGGCAATTCCTGAGGGAAATGATGGGTTCGTAATCTATAGTGATGCATCCAAGATGGGCCTAGGAGCTGTATTGATGCAAAATGAAAAGGTGATTGCTTATGCTTCAAGGCAACTAAAGGATTATGAAAAGAATTATCCTACTCATGACCTAGAGTTAGCAGCAGTCGTCTTTGCATTAAAGATATGGAGACACTATTTATATGGGGTCCAATGCAAGATATTCACTGATCATCAAAGTCTGAAGTATTTCTTCACGCAAAAAGACCTGAACATGAGACAACGAAGATGGCTAGAGTTGGTGAAGGATTATGACTGTGAAATCCTTTATCATCCTGGTAAAGCAAACCGAGTAGCTGATGCTTTAAGTAGGAAGTCAGTTGCCACATTGATGTCTATGCAAGCAATGTCTCCACCTTTAAGGAAGGAAATTTTAGACTTCGGTTTAGAACTTATAGCAGGTCAACTATCAGCACTCTCTCTTGCTCCGACAATGTATGATGAAATTCGGAGTAAGCAAGATGACGACGTGAGCCTTGTAAGGATTAAGCATGAAATAAAAGAGGGAAAATGTCAAGAGTTTCGTACTGCTGATGATGAAACTCTGTACCTTAAGGATCGTTTATGTGTTCCCAATGTTGATAATTTAAGGGAGAGGATCTTGGCAGAAATTCATGACACTCCTTACTCTATTCATCCAGGTGCAACGAAGATGTATAATGATCTAAAGGGTAATTTTTGGTGGTTTGGAATGAAACGTGATGTTGCAAAGTATGTGAAGAAATGTATGACATGTCAGCAAGTAAAAGCTGAACACCAGAAACCTGGTGGTGAACTACAGTCTATTCAAATACCGGAATGGAAGTGGGAGGAAATAGCAATGGATTTCATTACCGGCTTACCCAGAACTACGAACGGCTATGATGCAATTTGGGTAATTGTGGATCGGCTAACGAAGACGGCGCATTTCATTCCTATCAAGATCACTTATTCCATGGAACGATTAGCGGAACTCTATGTTAAGGAGATTGTACGACTACATGGGATTCCCAAGTCAATTATCTCAGATCGTGATGGTAGGTTCACATCTAAATTTTGGAAAAGTGTCCAGAATGCAATGGGAACCAGGCTTCATTTCAGTACAGCTTTTCATCCTCAGACTGACGGCCAAACAGAGAGGACGAACTTGATTTTAGAAGATATGCTACGGGCATGTTCTCTCGATTTTAAGACCAGCTGGTGTAAAATGTTACCATTAGCAGAGTTTGCTTACAACAACAGCTTTCAGGCGACAATTGGAATGGCACCATATGAAGCATTGTATGGACGGAAATGCAGGTCACCTATATGTTGGCACGAAGCTGGTGAAAAGAAGTTGATGGAAAGTGTTGATGCTGAAAGAACCGACTTTGTAAATGAAACTTCTGAGATGATAAAGTTGATAAGAAGAAGAATAGAGACTGCTCAAAGCCGTCAAAAGAGTTATGCTGACAAAAGAAGAAGACCTTTAGAGTTCGCTGTAGGCGAATATGTGTTCTTAAAAGTTGCACCAATGAAAGGGGTTATGAGGTTTGGGAAGAAAAGCAAGTTAAGCCCAAGATTCATCGGTCCTTATGAAATTGTTAAACAAATAGGCAAAGTAGCTTATCAGCTGAAGTTGCCATCTGAAATGTCCGCAATACACAATGTATTTCATGTCTCCATGCTAAAGAAGTATGTTCCGGACCCTACGCATGTGATTGAGCCACAAGTGATCGAGATACGAGAAGACCTAAGTTACGAAGAAAAGCCAATGAAGATACTCGATCGAAAAACTAGGACTTTGAGGAATAAAGAAATTCCATTGGTCAAGGTGTTATGGCGAAATCAGCAAGTTGAAGAAGCTACATGGGAACGTGAAGATGACATGAAAGTTTTGTATCCACATTTGTTCTAAGTTTCGAGGACGAAACTTTTATAAGGTGAGGAGAATTGTAACACCCGCCTATTTTATGTAACGGACCACGTTAAGTTAGTAACGCTATTAAGGAATGTATTTAATAAATAACGTTATATGATATGATATGTGATGTGCATGTTACTAACTTTTTATGTCAAGATTTGTGACAGGTGACGACCGCATGGAATCGTTGTGCTCTAGTGTTCATGAGAAATTATAAATATATGATTATTTAATTTATGATGCAATGATGTGTGAATGTTTTATGTTATGGCATTTAATGACAGATCGGCAGGCCGAAGAAGGAAAATCGGCAGGCCGAAGAGGGAAAATCGGCAGGCCGAAGAGGGAAAATCGGCAGGCCGAACAAAGTTGACAAACAGTCAGCAGAAATCTCTCCAGAGTTATGACTGAGTTAATTACGTTAATTGGGTGAATTAATGTGATTAATTGGCATAATAATGGAATGTTTTTATCAGTTAAGGAAATTAAAGGATTAGATTTGTATTATATTAAGAGGTTTCCTATTTTTAGAAGGTAAGTTAAGGTAAGATTGATGATGTTTGACCTTCCTTTTCTATTCTTCTCCTTTTCCCACGCCAATCACCTTCTTCATAGTCAGAATATTTCTGACTTAATGAAGAGTAATGACTCTTTATTATACACATTACGTTAAAAATTTTTGTTACGCTCTTTCCTCAAATAATTTGTCTCGATTCTGAGACGTTCCTTCATTATTTCTCTTCCTCCTCTCACGCCCCAAGTCACGCCCCCTACAGTCAGAATTTTTCTGACTTAATGAAGGGAATTGAATTCCCATCAATGGTTTTTATTGCGTTAAAATTTTAACGTTTCCTTTTTCATTATTTTCTCTCCTTCACACGTTTTGCTTCTCAAAAATTTCTGAGACATTCTTTCACTTCTCTTCCTCTTCCCTTCCTCACAAAATTTCTTTTTCTCTTCCACGAAAATTTTCTGATTAAAAAAAAAAGAGAGAGAAGTCTTGTTTCGTTGATCGAATTCAAGAATTTCGAGAAGAAACTTCAAGGTATGAATTCAGTTTTTTTGGTAAATGTAAAAAGATGTTCTCCTCTTCAAATTTTGTCTACAATGTCTTCTTTAGGTATTGTATTTTGTTATGTGTGATGTCTCCTCACGTTTTATGTCATTTTAATGTTTTATGAAAAATGAATATTTCTGTCTTCTACCCCTCACAGTAAAATGTTACTGTTTAATTTTGAAGGTATGAAAAAAATGTAATGATTATTCTTTAGGTAAAGAATGATGTTTTCGTGAAAAGTTGTTAATTATGCTTATGTATGAGTATGTAAGATGAATGTATTTTATGATTATGAAATGTTTTAATAAACGTTATTTTTTGGATTGTTTGATCATAAAATGTTATGTATGTTTAAAAGATTTTATGATAATAAAAATAATATTTAAAATATGAGATGAGTGTATGGATATTTTATGATAAGTATTGATTTTTTTATTGCACCTTAAAATGGATATATGGCATGGACACTTAAGGAAGCAAGCACAACGAGACCGCGGTGTCGTCACCAAGTGCAATATTAAGGTTAAGTAAGCTATCGATCAAGTAAGTACATTCTCACCTGCAACATGACACGTTTTACAAGGATTTAATGATATGTTTACAAGGATTTTCATGATGATTTTTCTTAAAGGATTTCTTATAAAAAGTTTTTCATGATTCAAAGTTACGCATGTATGATGATTATGGTATGTTTCAAAGTATGAACATTATGTATTTATGTATCACCTAATAAGTGTTGCACACCCAATGTTATGGAATGATATATTATGATGTCATGTATGGTTAGGGATTAGCTACCCTTCTCCTCTCATGACGGCGCGCCAATGATGATGTTTATGGTGCAACACTTGGGCCCTTAAGAATAATAATAAATAAATATATAGATATATAAATTTTAAAATGGTCAATATTATGAAAGATATGTTTCCATGAAATTGTGCTTAAGGCACTTTTATGATGATGATGATGATGATGATGTTTATGAAATGTTTTAAATTGTGAGAATTTTATGTACTTACTAAGCATTAGCTTATTCATGTTTTATATGTCATGTTGCAGATAAGGGTAAGAGAGTCTTGGAATAGGTGGAGGACATGGAACGGCGTGTGAGCAACATGAACGATGAATTGTAACCGGAAGCACGCCAAGAAGAAATGAATTTATGATTCAATAAAATTATATATTTTGAACATATTTTATGTTGGGTTTTTAAGAACACTTATATTATGGTTTTATAAGTTATTTTATCATTTTTTTATGAATATGAACTTTCGCTATATTTTACGTAAAGTTAGAACGTTTTAAATTTTTTTTTACCAAAGTAGATTTGGTCTCGGACGGCCTGCCGAACTCCGTGTCCGGCCTGCCGAAGACCAGAAGATCGGCCGACCGATCCATTTTTTTTCGGCCTGCCGAACCTGGATGAATTTTTTGGTCCGAATTACAAAGCTTCTGCCGGCCTGCCGGTGGAAGACGCTCCGGCTTGCCGATGTTGTTCGGCTTGCCGAAGTCCCAAGTTCGGCCTGCCGAACTGTGGGAATAAGAGGAATTCAAAGATATGTTGATCAAAGTGATTTAATGTGAGATTTTAATAAATCTTGATTTTACTATTTGATTATCAATTATTATTAAATAAGTTCTTGAATAAATTAAGTATAAACGAATAAATTATGTTAAGAAATAACATTAAACTATGTTTTTCGAAACAATGTAAGTTTAAAAAAAAAAATTATATGAATGGATCCTGGTAATGTAAGTTTAAGTACTTTTAAAATCTATAGTACGATTGAGTTGATATTATCTATGTGTTTAATTATTTAAGCATGTATGAATATAAGTATGTAACGATATCTGTGACGTCCGAATTAAGGGGTGTTACAATATGAGTATATTATTTGGGTTGAATGTTTGTGTCATGAGGATAGCTGTTTAATGAAAAATATGTCAGGTATGTTTGCAACTCTGAGATTCCGTTTAATATCTCTATGAGTAAGTTTAATGTATAGTTTTGAATAAAAGTGTTTGTGATATATGTTTTATGATTATGTTTTAGTTTATTAGTTGAGGTATGAAATCAAATATATTTGACTTTTCCTTACTCAAAAAGGAAAAGGAACGGAAAAGGAACCTAAAGATGAAGTATATAAAATTTCTCCGGCAATCTCCTTAAATGTGATTGTAAATCACAGTCCATGGACAATGAAGGACTGGAATCATGGTATGGTAAATATGTATGCCTGATCAGATTCTTAGACTATTATACGGTGTTACAAGTTGAAACTTGTCAGAAATACTCTCATTGAGGGATTTAGGAGTAAGATTTATTATGCAAGTAAATAAGTGGAGATACGATAACTTAAATTTGGAGGACAAACAACATTAACGGTTTAGACTCAGATTTGGAATCATAGTGGAATCATAATTTTTACTAGTATTGCTAGAATTGAAATTTCGAGGACGAAATTTCTTTAAGGGGGGTAGAGCTGTGACACCCGTTATTCTCCTAACGGGTATTGAGGTAATTAAATTAATTTTTAATGTATAAAAAAAAAATTGCTTCATTTAAATTTATTTTATAATATTTATTTTTATCTATTTTTAAATTTTCTAAAATTCTCCTATATTTATTTAGTATGATTACTAAAAAGCCTTAGAACTTCTAATAAATCTCAAAAATGTCATATTGGCATTATATGTGTTAAAGTCTTTAGATGAGACATAAGGATATCTTTTCCAACTACTCTTGACCCTCATTTTCTTTATTTCCTCCGTGACATGCTTCAACATGTCTCCTCTATAATTGTTTCTATCACTTATCTTCAAAGACTTCATCTTTTCTTCCTTTCTCTTCCACGGTTCCCATACTCTTCTTCTCATTTCTTTGCTGAAGCAAAATACTTAGAGAACTTCTTCAAGGCAGCCATAAAAATCAGCCACCATCACCTCCATTTGAGCAAGAATTTCAGTCATACCGAAGTAAAGGAACCTGTTTTGAAGCCATTTCAAGCTTCCAACTAACCATAATCCGAGGTTAGAATCTTATGAACAAATTTAGTCTTTCATTTATAAATTTTCTTTTATACTAAAGGATTATTCAAATTTGCGTTCTTAAACCTAAGTATATGTTTGTTGCTATTTTGGAGCATATGTATGAAGTCTAAGTGTATATGCCCTAGACAGAAAATTTATATTGTTAAACTTTATAATACCTCTATGGGCAGTGGTTATTTCTTGAAATTCTAAGATTAAATTAAAATAAATTTTATGAATGTAGTTGTATGTTGTGCTTTAGTTTTAATTGTCCTTATGCACGCCTTAGGATCAAGGGAGTATGGAGCTAACGTTAATTGATTCCAGGATTAAGAGACTGTTGATAAGCTTAAAAGGTAGGGATTCTATTACTCATCTTTTGTGAGGTTTTTATAGAATTAAAATTGATTGTTTTGCCGCAATATATATATATCTGTGTTGAACTAATATTATATGAGTATCACATATGAAACTATGACATGGACTCGTCTTGTATTGTACGGCGAGGAACATAATGAATTGACACATGTTATAAATTGAGAAGCATGGTTAGGAAAACTAACTCTATTAATAATGATTCAATATAGAGAAATTGTAAGACATGAAGAGGGCGACGGTTACGTCCTTGGGCATGAATACCCTAAAAGGTAAAATAGGGGGAAGGCGATGACGCTTCCTTGGGTTGAAAGTCCCAGAACACACTGTACAGGAATCGATTTGGTGAGGACTCGGGGCTTGATGTCCCCTCACCGGAACACCCTTGGAATGTTTATAGGGTGATCAAGTGCGCCCATTTGGGTTTCGATGAGTTGAGTGATACTCAATTTAACATGGATACCTAGGAACAATGATGATTGGTAATATTTGTATAAATGTGTAATTATGACACTTGGTAATGATTAACTACGGTATCCATAAGATGTGATCATAATAAACCTCATAATCTGAAATATGATGTGACTTACTAACCATGCAGATTTTAATGTGGTAATGATAGAGGTGAGTAATGGCTTTCTCTACTGAGCATAGTGTTGCTCATTCCCTTATGTTTATATCTTTTCAGGACTCACTAAGTGTGAGGTGGCTACGAGAAATATAGTTGAGGAAGTGATGTAGCTATATTACATTGGGACTGCTTCAATTGTTGAGAATGTTCTTCATGATAATGTAAGCATCAATTGTTACTTTCTGTGACTGTATTACAATGTGCTGAGGGTTAAAATGATGATGACAACAGTTTATATTATTAAATTTAAGGTGCTACATTAAAACTGTGGTTTATTTGTCGTTTATATTTTTATTTTTGAGTTGAGAGTTTTCATTTAAGTCCCGGGCAAATTTTAATCTTTAAGGTTTTACTTTTATTATTTATTTTTATTTTATCTCATTAAAAACTGTTAACCCCCATATAGGGGCGTTACATAGCAATTGCATATCATAGCCAAATCTAATCGCTTAGTTGAACTCCTTCTTTGGAAAAAAGTAAAATAAAGTAAGGGAGAGAGTCTTACATATTTGCTTTCCTTTGTTTTTTTAATCTGTTGTTGTTGTTGGTGGTGGTGGTGGTGGTGGTGGTGGTGGTTTTGTTTTAGTGTTGTTGTTGTAAGCTAATAACTAATCAACCCAATAATATATGCATTATGACTAATTCATTGAGTTTTAGCAATTTGTACTTCAATTTGATTCACAGATTAGATGATGTGAAGGCATCATGCATTTCCTGTACTCTCGGTTTTTCCTCTTCTCATACCAATGTTGTTTATTTTGACAATTATTCTCCACAAACCAAACCATGTGGTGTTATACTTCATTTGCAGTGTATAACGCGCCTTGGTTTTTGTTATTTGTATTCAATGAAGTGTGAACTATGATATGTTACGTGTGAACCCATTACGTCTACTTATAATTTGTTTTACACTTGTTCTTATAACAATTGACACCTACATTGCTGATCATTTTGTCTTGTCTGTTTTTTTTTAATCAAAAGAATTTAAACTTGATAAGATCACCGGTACTACATTATGACCCTAGAGAAATGGCTGGCTATGATGAAACTAATTCTGCTTCCTCACATTGGTTGAAGCTTTATTATTGTGGATTGTCATGGGCTTCATATGCTAGTGTGCTCTCGGTTGGCTATGCACATGATTGTGGCATTGTGCAACTTTCGTTTTCCACATGTCCTTGTGTGTACCAATCGATCGTAGCATCGTTGTGGACGTCTTTTGTGGCAATCGACAATAGTTATGCTCCTAATGTGAAAAGGAAGAAGCAATTACAGTTTGAGCCATTTCTGTCTCAACACTTATTCTAAATAGATTTTTACATTCTTTTCATTGCAAAATGTCATATGCATTGGCTATTGCGCGCTCTATGGACTGTTGAATCAAAATGGGCAAGATGGGAAAAAAAAGGAATGATGATGAGGCAATCGTTAATTGGACCTGACAAAATGAGAGAGCTTTGTTATTAAGGCTAGTGGACCATCAAACAACCGCCCTGGGACGACATCTTACCGTAGCCGATTGGGACCGGTGGGCGGAGGAAATTTTTGGTAAAGGTGTTCATGGCGAATGTTGCAAGCAAAAGCGGAATCGACTTAGGAAAATTTTTCAGCTATATTTCGTTCTGATAAATGCAAGTGGCCTTGGTTGGGATTCTGAAACTGGGGCCGTTTGTTGCGAGGCAGCGTATCTAGATGATTTCTTAGCCGTGAATTTATTTACTTTCACTGGTATCCATCTAAATTCTTCAAAATATATATCACTTTTGGATTGTTGGTCACTGATAATTTTTATCATTCGATGTCCAGCGAAACCCCCAAGCGAAGGACTTGATTGGCAAGGCTGTGCCAAATTGGGCATTGATATCGCAATTGTTTCACCGGGAATCTGCAACCGGGAGTCATGTGGTTGCTTCGGGTTTGACTCGTTTGACTGAAGCTCGTAGTCCGCAGAGAAGCAACTCCGAGCATGATGTTTGTACTGATCAGATGGACTTACAAGATGATATCAATAACCCTAACGATAGGGCATACATTGCTCATTTGGTAGGACTTGATGGCCGCAGATCAGAAGTACGTGCCTGCAACATTGCTCCTACCTCTCGGAGAATTGGGAAGAGACCAGTGCGTAGCAAAGGTGTGGTGGATTCGGATGCAGCTACCACTGCCTTACAAAGCATCGCAGAGTCCCTATCCAGCCGCGGACGTAGTAAGGGCCGTGGTGGTGGAAGCTCAGCAAATCAACACACGTCGAATGATGTGGAATGGAGGCAGTGCATAACAATCATGAATGCGATGAACCTAGGCCCAGATCAGTACGTGGACTTTACAGAATACATATCAACTAATCCCAAAGTCCAAACCGTGTTCCTCCTATCCAGAGAGGATTGTCGCATGGCTTTTGTACAAAAAGGGGTTGCAAAAGTTCAAGCTCAACAACGGCATCCACCTGAGCACACGCCTCCACCACCAGTAACGACGCAAGCGCCACCGCCACCTTTCTTTCATCCTCCCGGCCAATTTCAACAGGACCTTCCATATTTTCCACGTCCACCATATGGTGGACATGACAGATATTAGTTCATCCAATTATTGCATGCTTCCGATTTATTTTCCCTACCATTTGTTTACATTTGTCATGGACAATTTTTTTTTGGATTGCATTAGACATAGCATTTTCTTAGAGTGAATTCTTCATTGCGTTATTTTGGATTGCATTACGTCTGTATTGCATTTTTTCGGACTGTAATCTTCATTGTAATTTGTTGGATTGTATTCTTCGGCGCTATAGTATTGTATTGTTGCTTCGGATGATGATGTTTAATTTGTTGGTGAGGACATATACTTCCCATACCATGGGTTAATTCAGATGATGTTTAATTTGTTAGTTATTTCTAGTTTTCATTGGTGTATTTTGTTATTTATCTTATTTTGCCATACCATGGTTTAATCTTGTTATATTAGTTGTTTACTATACTATTATTGTATGCATGTGCGTGTTCAATAGGGTTTAGCTAACAACAATGATATATCAATCCATGGTTTTCTAAAATCTCACAACATATATTACTAGCAGGGATTGTATGGCGGAATTTGGGGATGGAAGTTTGTAACACCCGTATTTTTAACAGGCATGATTTTGTAAAATTTAATGAATAAAATGTGACTATTTAAAAATTACTAAGTTGTTTATGATCATTAAAAAAAATGTCACTTTAGTATTTTCTTACCAAGTCTTCCTAAGAAACATTCAAAATTTACCAATACTCACTTCTACCAATCTTGTCTCCCTAAATTAATGCTCAATTATGTAGCCTTCTTCTCATTTTGCTAAAGGTCTCCGAAGGGGACATTGAATTATTTTCCCTCAATTAATAGAAGACATGGAGATATTTTCTCAACCACCTATTTAATTATTTCCTCATCTTCTTCCATAATTCACTCCAATTGTCCCCTCAATTATGTTGGCATTATTTCCTAAAAGTCTCCATGGGAGACATGATGATATTTTCTTTTAATGCTCTTTTGTTTCTTCTTACAACTTTCCCCCGTAAGCATCTCATTTCTCTCAAGCATTTTGATATCTTTTTATTTAACCATCACCACCTTCTTCTCTAGTTTCTCATTCTCTCCCTTTCTCACTTCAAATTCTAACTAAAGACATAGAGCACAAAGCTCTCTTTGTGGCCAAGGCAATTATAATCCCTAACCATGGTCGATGCAGTTTTAGAGTTAATTCAAGCTTGATTGTTAACCCGAACTTTGGTGCTTTGCAAAGAAGTTTTGAGGTAGGTTTTCTTTAATCTAAACTTAGTTTTTAGTATGTATTTTCTCCATGTCTAATGCATAATTTTCGTGTTCAAAATTCATGCAAATTTCTAGTTATGTTAACATGCATCCTTGAACATTTATGAACAAAAACTTGAGTCTTGAGTTACAACCCACAACCAACTTTTATATTGATTTGATAACAATGTTAGAAACATGTTAGGAATGTTTAAAACCAGTTTCCATAACTTTAAGATTGATGTTCTAATGTTTTGAGCTTAAAGAGCAAACTTAAGCATGTTTTCATCATTATTTACAAGAAAGGCTAGAGATATAATTTGATAATGAGGATATGTTTATTGTGATTATATAATGCATGTTGCATATTTTGGAATGGTTTTGAGATTTTAAACAAGGATAATATGCTTTAGGTTAAAGAAAAATTTGACATCCCATAAACTTTATAATACCTATATGGGCAGTGGCTATTTCTTAAAATTTTGGAGTTAAATGAAAATGAATTTTGTAAATTGGTTTGCATATTTAAAAATTAGACATCCTAAGCTTTTCAACGAGCTATCATGAGCCTAAATCGGAGTTGTATTTTAATTTCTATGAATTTTTTAATTTTCGGATTAGAAACTAGTAAACCTGCCAGTGGTGGTAAACCACCCGTCTACCTTAAGTAAACCACCTGTTAACCCGTGTATTGATTGTAGATAGTGAACCCGCCTTTTAGCAAAAGTATACCACCAAGTTGCCATGGTATACCAGTTGTTAACTTGAACCAAAAACCCAACTTTGTTCACCTTCTAGTCTCTTAATGTCTTACAACCTTTCCAATACTATCCTAAATGATTTATGAATTCTTATTAGAGACTAAAACATATAAATTGCTTGTATGTATTTTATATTGTGTTTAAGATAAAAATTGTTTACTTGGTATTTAAAGAACAATTGCATAAAAATACTTTAATGGCACTAGTAGACGAGTTTACACATAATTCACTTATGAATGTGATTATACGTTGTGCTTTAGTTTTAATTATCCTTATGCATGCCTTAGGGTCAAGGATGTGTGGAGCTAACGTTAATTAATTCCGAGATTAAAAGTTTGTTGTTAAGCTTTGAAGGTAGGGATTCTATTACTCATCTTTTGTGAGGTTTTTGGTAAATTAAATTTGTTTGTTTTATGTTGTAAAATATGTATATTGTATAGCAAGGAATATAATGATTTGACATATGTTATAAATTGAGAAGCATGGTTAGAAAATTGACTCTATAAATAAAAATTGAATACAAAGGAATAGTGAGATGTAAAAAGGGCGGCGGTTACATCCTTGGGCACGAATACCCTAAAAGGTAAAATAGGGGGAAGGTGATGACGCTTCCTTGGGTTGAAAGTCCAGAATACACTGTACAGGAATCGATTTGGTGAGGACTTGGAGCTTGATGTCTTCTCACTGGAACACCCTTGGAATGTTTATAGGGTGATCAAGTGCGCCCATTTGGGTTTTCGATGAGTTGAGTGATACTCTATTTAACATGGATACCTAAGAACAATGATGATTGGTAATATTTGTATAAATATGTAATTATGAAACTTGGTAATGATTAACTATGGTATCCACAAGATGTGATCATAATAAACCTCATAATCTGGAATATAATGTAACCTACTAACCATGCAGTTTTAATGTGGTAATGGATAAACCATAAGGTGAGTCATGATTTCCCAACTGGGCATGTCGATGCTCATCCCTATCATCTCTTCATCTCTCAGGTGGAACTCAGTGCAACATATTTGAAGAGGAATAGGCGAAAACAATCCTGTTGTTCTCATGTTAGAAGACCTTGTTTATTTGCAACTTATCTACAACATGTAAGAGTTGTATTATTTTTTTTTTTATGGCTGTGTTAAGTTATTTAGGAATTGTACTATGGTGATGATGACTGTAATATATATATTTGGTGCTACACTAAAAACTGTGGTTTGTATTTAAAACGTTTATTTTTATTTTTCTTGTTGTTTAAAGACCCATGGGTATTGTTTAATTGATTTAAATAATATGAAATTTAAAATTATTTTTATTTTTTTAAAAACTGTTAACCCCCACATAAGGGTGTTACAGAATTTTTGGTATCAGAGCCTAGGTTCGATTAACCTAGGGGGTATAGCACCACCTTAAAAAATTAATCTTTGGAAATGGTTTTAAAGTTAAGTGTCAATGTCATCATCATTTGGTACTGATCCTAGTTAAATTTTCGCAGCCAGTAGAAACTATGCCACCAAGACGTCAAATGCAATCGTCTGAGCAGTCACAACCGGTTAAACATGCTCAAGAAGTTGAGCTACCGAAACCGATGGAACAAGCTCAAGAAGATGAGCAACTACGACAGGCAACACAATCCCCGCCAGCTGCACCAGAAGTGAATAATTTAGGACAAATTCTTCAAGCCTTACAAAATGTGCAAAGACCTGTGGAGGTTCGTGACCCTGAGCAACGACATCTAACTCTATTGAAGGAGTTTATGAAGCAGAAACCACCTACATTTAGTGGAGAACCTAACCCGGTCATAACAAAACAATGGCTAAAGGCAGTCAAAAAGAAGTTGGACACCTTAAGGATTCCACGGGAATATTGGGTTAGCTTTTCAACATATATATTTGAGGGTAAAGCCAAAGAATGGTGGGATCTTCAGAAAGACGACTATGACGTGCCGAATCTTACATGGGAGCAGTTCGAAACCATTTTTTGCAACACCTATATTCCTCAGAGTCATAGGCAAGCAATGATGCGAGAATTCAAAAACCTGGTGCAGGGAGATACAACAGTTGCTGAATACCATGCTCGATTCATAGAATTGTCTCGCTACAATCCCGGGGCTGTATCGGATCCAATGGCGAGATGCGAGAAATTTAGAAATAACCTGAGGCCGAAAATCAGACAAATGATAGCTGCTGTTCCATCAACAGATTTTCTTGATCTTGTAGCTGCGGCACAGCGGGCAGAGACAGAACTAAATAACTCCTATGGAGAGTATAAGGGTTTTGGTGGGCGTCAAAGGAAAATAAGTAAGAAAGAGAAGTCACAAGGGCAAGTCATTCAGCATAGTGGAGTGACTATTGGTGGTGGATCTTCTGGCAGTGGTCGTTTCCAACCGTATGCTTGTCATAACTGTGGACAAGTGGGACATTTGAGGAGAAATTGCCCTAACCGCCCTGCACAATCATCCTTTGCACTAAGGCCACAAGGAAGTCATTTTGGCTCCACTGTATGGGGAGGGAGTCAAAATCGTGGAGCGCCTCAGCAAAACACTCCAGCTTCCCAAGCCTCAGTAACTTAACCTCGAGGCTTCCAGCCTCAGTACAACTATCAACAGCGGCCACAGGGTTCCAATTTGTATGCTAATCAGAACTTCCAACCGACTCCACAAGGCACAGTGAATCAAAGGCCATATTTTTCTGGGAGAAATAATAATAAGGCTAGTAGTAGCCAAGGAAACCGAGGAAAAAGTGATAAAGGAAAAGCACCAGCACAAGCTTATACAATTACGGCTACAGCTGGACAAGCAAAACAGGCTGATCACTTAGTTGTAGACGGTATGATTCACGTGTCTCATTCTTGGGCTCATGTATTATTTGACACTGGTGCCACTCATTCATTTATATCTATGTTTATTTGCTTCCGTACTACAATTAGAAACTGAGACATGTAGTTCATCATTAACCCTTAGTACACTAATAGGCGGGATAGTTGAAGTATCTATAATTTGTAAATCAATGTGTATTATTATAGGAGAACATAAACTATCGGCTGACCTATATGTAATAACTATGACAGAGTTTGATGTAATCTCAGGAATGGATTGGCTAACTAAATACCAGGCAATAGTAGATTGTCATAGGAAACGTGTCTCTTTATTCACCAAGAATGGACAAGTCATCGAATTTCAGGCAAAGACAGGAACAGTGACGCCAGCCCCGGTGCTAAAGGCTTGTATTGGAGGACGAAGGAATTTCACCCATCTTGGGACAATCTTTGCCTTGAATGGAGAACTAAAGAAAAGTGACCTATTCTCTCACACTCTTGTGGTGGATGAATTTCCAGATGTTTTTCTAGATGAATTGCCCGGACTTTCGCCTGATAGAGAAATTGAGTTTGTCATCGACCTAACTCAAGGAGCAGTGCCTGTTTCTATTGCTCCGTATCGAATGGCACCTGCTGAGAAAGTGGAATTAAGGAAGCAGTTGGACGAATTACTGGAAAAAGGATTTATTCGACCAAGTACATCACCTTGGGGAGCTCTAGTGCTTTTTGTGAAGAAACATGACGGATCGTTGAGGCTCTGTGTCGATTATCGCCAGCTTAATCGATTGACTATCAAGAACAAGTACCCTCTACCCCGAATTGATGAGCTGTTCCATCAGTTAGGAGGATCTTGCTATTTCTCAAAGATTGACTTACGATCCGGATATCACCAACTGAAGATAAGAGAAGAGGACATTCCAAAGACAGCTTTTCGGACTCGCTACGGTCATTCTGAGTTTCTTGTCATGCCTTTCGGGTTGACTAATGCACCAGCGGCTTTCATGGACTTGATGAACCGTGTCTTCCGACCGTACTTAGATCAATTTATCATTGTCTTCATAGATGATATCTTGATCTATTCTAAAAATGAAGAAGAACATGCAGAGCATTTGAGGATCGCTCTACAGACGTTGAGAGAACATGGTCTTTATGCAAAAAGAGAAAAATGTGATTTCTAGATGACTAAGGTCAAGTTCCTTGGACACGTTGTCTCTGAAGAAGGCATCTCAGTGGACCCCTCCAAAATTGAAGCAGTGCTAAATTGGGAACGACCAAAGAACGTGTCGGAGATTCGAAGTTTCCTCGGACTAGCTGGATACTATCGACGCTTCGTAGAGAATTTTTCAAAGATTGCTTCTCCATTAACAAAACTCACAAGGAAGAATGTCAAGTTCGTGTGGGATGATAAATGTGAAGAAGCATTTGAGGAACTGAAGCGAAGACTCACTAGTGCACCTGTGCTAATCATACCTAACAACGAGGAGCCTTACACAGTATACACTGATGCCTCAGGAAACGGTTTGGGTTGTGTGTTAATGCAGCATGGACGAGTAGTTGCCTACGCCTCACGCCAGTTGAAACCCTATGAGAGGAACTACCCCACACATGATCTTGAGTTAGCTGTTGTGGTTTTCGCACTCAAAATTTAGAGATGTTATCTATATGGTGTAAAGTTTGAGCTATATTCAGATCATCAAAGTCTGAAATATTTGTTTACTCAAAAGGATCTCAATCTAAGGCAACGAAGATGGACTGAGTACATGGTGGACTATGACTTTAGTATCCAATACCATCCTGGAAAAGCAAATGCAGTAGCAGATGCTCTAAGTCGTAAGAACAACGGAAGTATAGCCAGTTTAGCATTGGAAGATTGGAGACGAGTCACCATCGCCGACTTCAACTTGCAATATTATGAAGATGACGAGAGAGCTTTCCTATTCAATGTGATAGCAACTCCTACGTTAATTCAGAAAGTAAAACAGGGACAATGGCACGATGAAGGATTACGTAGGGTTTGGGAGCAAATACAAAATGGAGAACAACTAGATGGATGGCAGATTGAGCCAGAACGATTTTTACTTTACAAAGAAAGATTAGTTGTTCCAGAGGATCCATATCTCAGGCATGCGGTGCTAGATGAGGCTCACCGTTCAAAGTTTGCTATTCATCCTGGAAGCACAGAAATGTATATGGATCTAAAACAACAATACTGGTGACGAGGAATGAAACGAGATGTAGCAACCTTTGTCTCTAAGTGCATGACGTGTCAACAGGCTAAAGCAGAACATCAAAAGCCTGAAGGCGAGTTGAGGAGCTTACCTATTCCAGAATGGAAGTGGGATCATGTGACAATGGACTTTGTTACCGGATTTCCTAAGACTCAAATAGGGCATGACGTCGTTTGGGTAATTATAGATCGTTTAACTAAGACAACCCATTTCATCCCAATCAAAACTAGTTATAGTGTCTCAAAATTATGTCAATTGTATGTGGAAAAGGTAGTGACATTGCATGGAGTGCCAATGTTAATAGTTTCCGATAGAGATACACGTTTCACGTCAAAATTTTAGAGAGGATTGCAGAGGGCCTTGGGAACTCAATTGAATTTCAGTATAGCTTTTCATCCTCAAACAGATGGACAATCTGAACGTGTCATTCAGATTCTCGAGGATATGCTTCGGGCTTGTGTGCTGGACTTTGGAACAAATTGGGTTGCACAGCTGCCATATGTTGAATTCGGATATAACAACAGTTACCAAGCAGGTATTAGAATGGCTCCATATGAGGCTTTATATGGTAGACCTTGTAGATCTCCATTGTGTTGGGCTAAAAAGGAAGAGCGTCTTGAACTTGGGCCTCAGTTTATCAGAGAAACAACAGACAAGATCCAGATTATTCGCGAACGTCTTCAGACAGCTCAAAGTCGACAAAAGAGTTATGCAGATAAGAGGAGGCGACCTTTAGAGTTCATGATCGGAGACTTTGTGTTCTTAAAAGTGAAACCAAAACGTGGTGTATCTCGATTTGGTGTTAAAGGAAAGTTAGCACCAAGGTATACAGGACCGTTTGAGATTGTGGAACGCATTGGAACGTTAGCATACCGTTTAGACCTGCCACCACAATTATCTCATGTACATAATGTGTTTCATGTATCGATGTTGAGAAAGTATGAACCCGACCCTTCACATGTGATCATGTGGACAGATGTGCCAATTCAAGGAGATACGACTTATGAAGAAATTCCAGTTCAAATACTGGATCGTGAAATAAAAATATTACGACGTCGTGAAATTCCTCTGGTGAAAGTGATGTGTCAACACCATGATGTGGAGGAAGCTACATGGGAACTTGAATCTGAAATGAGAGAGAAGTATCCACATTTGTTTTAACATTGTAATCAGTGTACGAAATTTCGAGGACGAAATTTTTATAGGAGGGGAGAGCTATAACACCCGTATTTTTAACGAGCATGATTTTGTAAAATTTAATGAATAAAATGTGACTATTTAAAAATTACTAAGTTGTTTATGATCATTAAAAAAAAAATACCACTTTAGTATTTTCTTACCAAGTCTTCCTAAGAAACATTCAAAATTTACCAATACTCACTTCTACCAATCTTGTCTCCCTAAATTAATGCTCAATTATGTAGCCTTCTTCTCATTTTGCTAAAGGTCTCCGAGAGGACATTGAATTATTTTCCCTCAATTAATAGAAGACATGGAGATATTTTCTCAACCACCTATTTAATTATTTCCTCATCTTCTTCCATAATTCACTCCAATTGTCCCCTCAATTATGTTGGCATTATTTCCTAAAAGTCTCCATGGGAGACATGATGATATTTTCTTTTAATGCTCTTTTGTTTCTTCTTACAACTTTCCCCCGTAAACATCTCATTCCTCTCAAGCATTTTGATATCTTTTTATTTAACCATCACCATCTTCTTCTCTAGTTTCTCATTCTCTCCCTTTCTCACTTCAAATTCTAACTAAAGACATAGAGCACAAAGCTCTCTTTGTGGCCAAGGCAATTATAATCCCTAACCATGGTCGAGGCAGTTTTAGAGTTAATTCAAGCTTGATTGTTAACCCGAACTTTGGTGCTTTGCAAAGAAGTTTTGAGGTAGGTTTTCTTTAATCTAAACTTAGTTTTTAGTATGTATTTTCTCCATGTCTAATGCATAATTTTTGTGTTCAAAATCCATGCAAATTTCTAGTTATGTTAACATGCATCCTTGAACATTTATGAACAAAAACTTGAGTCTTGAGTTACAACCCACAACCAACTTTTATTTTGATTTGATAACAATGTTAGAAACATGTTAGGAATGTTTAAAACCGGTTTCCATAACTTTAAGATTGATGTTCTAATGTTTTGAGCTTTAAGAGCAAACTTAAGCATGTTTTCATCATTATTTACAAGAAAGGCTAGAGATATAATTTGATAATGATTTTAGTATAAAACTCATGAGGATATGTTTATTGTGATTATATAATGCATGTTGCATATTTTGGAATGGTTTTGAGATTTTAAACAAGGATAATATGCTTTAGGTTAAAGAAAAATTTGACATCCCATAAACTTTATAATACCTATATGGGCAGTGGCTATTTCTTAAAATTTTGTAAATTGGTTTGCATATTTAAAAAGTAGACATCCTAAGCTTTCCAACGAGCTATCATGAGCCTAAATCGGAGTTGTATTTTAATTTCTATGAATTTTTCAATTTTTGGATTAGAAACTAGTAAACCTACCAGTGGTGGTAAACCACCCGTCTACCTTAAGTAAACCACCTATTAACCCGTGTGTTGATTGTAGATAGTGAACCCGCCTTTTTGCAAAAGTATACCACCAAGTTGCCATGGTATACCAGTTGTTAACTTGAACCAAAAACCCAACTTTGCTCACCTTCTAGTCTCTTAATGTCTTACAACCTTTCCAATACTATCCTAAATGATTTATGAATTCTTATTAGAGACTAAAACATATAAATTGCTTGTATGTATTTTATATTGTGTTTAAGATAAAAATTGTTTACTTGGTATTTAAAGAACAATTGCATAAAAATACTTTAATGGCACTAGTAGACGGGTTTACACATAATTCACTTATGAATGTGATTATACGTTGTGCTTTAGTTTTAATTATCCTTATGCATGCCTTAGGGTCAAGGATGTGTGGAGCTAACGTTAATTAATTCCGAGATTAAAAGTTTGTTGTTAAGCTTTGAAGGTAGGGATTCTATTACTCATCTTTTGTGAGGTTTTTGGTAAATTAAATTTGTTTGTTTTATGTTGTAAAATATGTATATTGTATAGCAAGGAATATAATGATTTGACATATGTTATAAATTGAGAAGCATGGTTAGAAAATTGACTCTATAAATAAAAATTGAATACAAAGGAATAGTGAGATGTAAAAAGGGCGGCGGTTACATCCTTGGGCACGAATACCCTAAAAGGTAAAATAGGGGGAAGGTGATGACGCTTCCTTGGGTTGAAAGTCCCAGAATACACTGTACAGGAATCGATTTGGTGAGGACTCGGAGCTTGATGTCCCCTCACCGAAACACCTTTGGAATGTTTATAGGGTGATCAAGTGCGCCCATTTGGGTTTTTGATGAGTTGAGTGATACTCTATTTAACATGGATACCTAAGAACAATGATGATTGGTAATATTTGTATAAATGTGTAATTATGAAACTTGGTAATGATTAACTATGGTATCCACAAGATGTGATCATAATAAACCTCATAATCTAGAATATGATGTAACCTACTAACCATGCAGTTTTAATGTGGTAATGGATAAACCATAAGGTGAGTCATGATTTTCCTACTGGGCATGTCGATGCTCATCCCTATCATCTCTTCATCTCTCAAGTGGAACTCAGTGCAACATATCTTAAGAGGAATAGGCAAAAACAATCCTGTTGTTTTCGTGTTAGAAGACCTTGTTTATTTGTAACTTATCTACAACATGTAAGAGTTGTATTATTTTTTTTTATGGCTGTGTTAAGTTATTTGGGAATTATACTATGGTGATGATGACTGTAATATATATATTTGGTGCTACACTAAAAACTGTGGTTTGTATTTAAAATGTTTATTTTTATTTTTCTTGTTGTTTAAAGACCCATGGGCATTGTTTAATTGATTTAAATAATATGAAATTTAAAATTATTTTTATTTATTTAAAAACTGTTAACCCCCACATAGGGGTGTTACAAAGTTATAGACACAATACTTCAGATGAGAATTCAGACGATGATGAGGATATCTTTGACATTGGAGGTGCATCTGCGGCGATATATGCCACCGTAATTTTACAGCCTCGTCAACAACGCAACACGTTGGGAATGCCTGGATACGAACGAGTTTCTAATTTGTTGCATGGGCATCATAGTAGAATATATAATAAGATACGAATGGGTGCTGATACGTTTACAACACTTAGCGCAATAGTCCAAAACAAGGGTTTGTTAAGACCTAATCGCCATACCAATGTTGATGAACAATTGATGATTTTTTTAAATGTCATATCACAAAGCCAAACGAACAGAGAGATGCAAGATTATTGGCAGCATTCAGGAGAGACAATTTCACGCTTATTCACACAAGGCCTCCATGCAATATGTGCATTGAGACATGATTTTATTCAACCGCCAAAATGGAATGAACTGTCCACGCTTGTTCAAACACATAGGAACAAGTACTTCCCCTGGTTCAAGGTAACTATCTCTAAAACTCAGGAAAAACTATAATGTCATGTGTAAAATAGTTGTTTTAAACCAGTTCACATTTTTATTTAATGAACAGGATTGCGTAGGCGCTATTGACGGTACACACATACCATGTATTCCACCAAGCGCAGAATCGAGAAGGTATATTAATAGAAAAGGATATCACTCACAAAATGTCATGGGCATCTTCGACTTCGAAATGAAATTTACTTTCATATTAACTAGATGGGAGGGATCCGCTCATGATGCGCGAGTGTTACTAGACGCCATATCCGATCTAGAGAAGAACTTTCCAAGGCCACCGCCAGGTAGACGAGAAAGCAACTTATTATTATTCTTTTAAATCGACTTTTGAATTTTACTAACACCACTTGTGATATGCTTAGGAAAATTCTGTTTAGTAGATTCTGGCTATCCCAACAGCAATTGTTTCCTTGCTCCATATCGAGGAGTTACCTATCACTTGCAGTAGTATCGAGAGCGTAGGCATGGTCCTCGTTCACTAAAGGAGTTGTTCAACTATATGCACTCATCTCTTCGCAACTGCATTGAAAGAACTTTTGGTGTATGGAAGGCGAGATTCCCAATATTGAAGAGCATCAAGCCTTATCCATACGACAAACAAAAGTTGATCCCAATTGCATGTGTTGTGATTCACAACTTCATATGCATGTGGCAAAGCAATGATGAGATACGTCAGCAATACTATGATGATGCACTACCAGTGGCTGAGATAGAAGGAGAAAATGTCTACGAAGAAGATGGGGTGCGAGACGACGATGGGGTTGATGTCAGCCCATTTATTCGAAATAGAGGTAATAATGCCAGCATGAATGCTCGTAGGGATGCAATGGCAAATCAAATGTGGGAAGCTTATGCACAACGCCCTTGGTACACAAGTCGGCATTAGTATTTTAATACAGTTTACTACATTAATGTTGGAACGTTGCTACGTTTTCGCCGTCGTCGTCTAAAATAAACACTTTTTCCCCTCCTGTATACAATGACATTGAAAAAGGAGCACATTCTTTGTATGGATTGTAATAAATTTTTTCTCGTAAATACATAATTGATTGGAGAGAGAATTGGAAATTTCGACAAATAGATAATAGCATGTACATGGCAACAAGATTCAAGAGGCAACAAAAAGAGGACTTTTAATACGGTTATAACTCTAATTTTTTTAATATTTCATGTGTACCAAACATTATTTTCTTATCGCATTCAATCAAATGAAAATAATTTCTTCATATACCATTTTATGCTCTTTTTAAAAAATGTGCTATTTTTCTAAACATTAATTTTCAATTTTGACAAAAAGGACACCGAAATTCTTAATCCAAATCTCACATGTACCAAACACATATTCATAACTCAAATCAAGATTTAAAAACTTACCAAACACATATTTCAATATTCTATCCAAATCTAATTTTAAATACTCTACCAACCAAACAATAACTCGAATTATAACTCAAATCACATTACTCAAATCATAATCCAAATCACAATACTATTTAAAAAGAATTCAAATCACCATAATTCGAATACCTCTACCAAACAAGCCCTAGATGTTTCAAAATGGGTTGAGTCTAGTAGATTGGTATGAACACAATACATTAAGAAGGCATGGCATAACATAATATGACATGATATGATTATTAAATGGACTAGGCTCAACACATTTATTAAATGTATTGGGCTTGATGCTTCTTTCAGGATAAAATATATTAAGGGCACTAATAAGTAGTTAATTTCATATTTTTTTCTATCATTTTTTCATGTATTATTTTGTTAGTTTCTCAAGTTTTTGGTTTTTTTTATGTATTTTTATATTTTGTAGATATTTTGAGGTAATAGAATAAAAGCAAGGGTTTATAAGCATTAACATGCTAAGAGGAGGACACACACGTAGACACAATAAGTTGTACGACAATTACACTATAGCTCATTTATTATGTACTTATATTTTTCTTATAAAACTTGTGACATAATTTTTTTTCTTAACAAGATTTCGTCTTATTTGGATTTTTTTTTATATTTTATTTTGTTATAAGCTAAAATTGTTATTGTATTTGATTCTTATTTTTGTTGTGTATTTACAATTTTGTTACTGGTCACATATGGTGAAAGTACTGGCACATTAAGAACATAATACATATAATGCATTATGAGTCCTCCTTGATGCCATAAATTTATAAAGAGAGAATGAGTGAAATAAATAAGCCGTCCCAAGCAGAGCACAAGACATATTTAGACCCAATTTAAATGGCTTAGCCTAATCATTTGACATCTCCAATATTGTCATTTCCATATTTCATAATGCAGTACATCAATTGGCATATATTTGCATTATCTCTCATTTAGACTGAATTACGTGTCCATTATTCCCCTTATTATACTGTGTCTTTTTTTTTTCCTTATAATGTTGCTCTTAATTTGTTTGTAACCTATATAACTCACGTCTTCTACTTTTCCCACTATTTATGCTTCTTAACCTATAAATGGAGGTTACATGTGCATATATTGTACAGCACTTAGAAGAAAATGAAATAATAAAAAATGATACTGTCTCTCACTTCTCTTGTGTTTTCTCCATCATTCTCTAGTTTTTGACATTACTTTATTTTTTGCCATTGTTTTACTATACATAATGCTAATTTATACACATTTTCCTCTAAAGATGGAAAAAGAAAAATATATTACCATGCAAGACTTTTAAATATAAGCAATGATATTTAATCTTGTAAGTTTACAACCCGCTATTATTAAAATTATAAATCTCAACCTAAAAAATATATTATATATTAGATTGAAGCCTATAGTTTTATGAATATCAGATTTTAACCCTAAAAGATGAAAAAAGTTTTTCTTTAAATATACTTTTAAGTGGAAGTAAGCAACCTGACTAAAAGCCTAACAAAAAAGGGTTTTTTGAGCTTCCGTTGAAAGTAATAATTTTAATTTGAGAACTGTAACATATAAAATTTTATACTATAATTTTTTATTATAATATATAAAAATTTTACATAATTTATAATTATAATTAATAGTTAAAACTATTTTTTTCGAATGCCTACGACTGTTTCGTTTTAACAATCTCAAATAATCAGAGGTCATCAAGTCTCAATTTCAACCACTCCACGCAAAAAAGAAAGTCAAATCTCAAACTAAACAGAGGGAACTTTCTTCTTCTTCTTCTTCTTCACACGCGTTGGTGGATCACCAATAAAAAAAAAACAGGAAAGACATAATTAAAAAATAATATTCAAAAGAGCTGAAATAAATAAATTGTTCCATTTAAAAAAAAAAAAAGGAAAGCAAAAATATTAATATTAAAATTAAAATTAAAACTATGATTCTAAATATCGTCGAGGAAGGTACAAAGGCTCTGCCTGTTGATCATCAAAAGACGCGACAAATGCATCATTTATTCCTCTCTTCCGCTTCCTTCCCAGACCACACCTTCCTCTGCTATTCTCCTCGTCAAAGCCGATCCCTTTTACGACAACGTATTACCACCGTCACCGTGGGCCGGCCCCAACTTCACGGACGGCCCCGATTGGTCCCGACTCCGGCCCCACACGATCACATACCGTTAGCTCTCGACCTCCATCTCACCATATATCCCCATCACCACCACACGCGCGTAAATTCTTCTTCTTCTTCTCTTTCTTCTTCTCTCTCCTCTGTCATGGCCGAAATGGAGCCGCTGACCTCCGGAGCCAGCAACCGCATAATTCCGATCCTCAAGGCGCTGAGGTCGGCGCTCGTGTTCGTCCACACGTTCGTGATCTCGCTCCTCTTAGCCTTACTCCCCCGCCGGCGCCGGCGTTACTCGCCTACGGAGGAGCAGCCGTCGCCGGTGAGCAGGCGGAAGTCGCTATGGAAGATGGAGGAGGAGGACACCTTGAGGAGGAGGGCCCTCGCCGAGGGCTGGGACATGGGGTTCGACGACGGCGACGACGACGGGGAGCTCCGGTGCCGGTGGGGAACCTCGTTGTTCTTCGGAGTCAGACACAACGCGCTCTTCTGTCGGTCTTGGATTCCGGTTTCCAGTGAAATGAAGTAAGGAATTATTAAACAATAAAAATAAAAATCTTCGCTTTTTCATTTCAAAGAAATGATCTTGGTTGTTTGTGGCTAAATTTGGGGTTTGTTTTAATGATGGTCGGTTTGGTTCCATTTTTGTTTGGAAAGTTTTTTTTTTTTTTTTGGAGTGAAATTTGCTTTAGATTCTCTGTTTTTGTCTTTATTATGTTTTTTTTTTTTTTTAAAGGTTTGTGCTGAGTTCTTTTTTTTTTTTTTTTTAATCCGTGTGCACTTTCAGGGGTATTCTGATCATTATTCATGGGCTTAATGAGCATAGGTGAGATCGTATTATTTGACTTTGGACTCATCTATTTCTTTTCACTGTTTGTTCTTTTGTTTTTCAACTATTTTGAGCTCTTACATCATTTCATGAACTGGAAATTGGGTTTTATTAGTAATTGTTTTTTATATATGGTGTTGATTTACAGCGGAAGATATGTTCATTTCGCAAGGCAACTAAATTCATGCAACTTTGGGGTCTATGCAATGGATTGGATAGGTATTTAGCTCCATTTTGCAAGATCTTTAGCTATTTAATTTGATCATTTTATTTTCATAATGAAATGACTGTTGTGAAACTGAATAGTATTGTGTATATTTTGAAACAAATTTTGCAAAAAACAGTTTCAAATTGTGTGATGATTTTTGTTGAATGCACTCTTTGTTTGTGGTTCTTTAATGAAACTTGAAGAAATGACAGCATGCAAATGGGATGAAACTTTACTTTTATTCTTAGCTATAATACTTCTGTGATGGGAAGTTGGGACATGGGTTCTGAGTTTTGAATGGCTTATGATGGTTGTTACTTTCCTCGTTAATTGGCAGCAACACTTTGCCATTTATTGTGAATTTGTTAGAGTTGTTGGGTTTGCGTGATTGTTGATGAATTATTTTGTTGTTGGTAGGTCATGGAGGGAGCGATGGATTGCACGGATACGTTCCTTCACTTGACCATGTTGTTGCTGACACTGTAAGTTCTGCTGAAATTTTAATCATGTTTTTCTGGGTCATGCATTTCGTTGGGTGACAAAATCTTAAGCGTCACTATTTGAAAATTGTAGTTTTCTAAATGAATTCAGTATCCTATCATTTTCAACAAGTGGAAAGATTGGTCTTTTACTGTATTTCACTTTCATGTTTTTCTGGTCTTGTAAATGCCAATTTGTGTGCCATGTTCACCGATTTGAAAGTTGATTGTGCTTAACAATTTTGCTTACTCGCCGTTTCAGTTTTGCTGCTGAACTCTGGCTTGATAGTGTCACTGACATGTTTTATCACGAATGATATGAAACGAACATTTCTTATAGCTTCTCCATTTCTCTTTCTGTAGGGGGCTTTCTTGGAAAAGATCAAATCCGAGAACCCTGGAGTACCATGCTTCCTTTTTGGTCACTCCACTGGTGGGGCTGTAGTTTTGAAGGTTAGCCATCCAGACTTCCCTTTATTTATGTTTAGGTTGATTTTTCTCCAACTTTTTAGCTGATAAATTTGTTCCTTTATTAGGCAGCCTCCCACTCACACATTGAACAAATGCTCGAGGGTATTGTGCTAACTTCACCTGCTCTGCGTGTTAAGCCAGCACATCCAATTGTTGGGGTAAATTGTTTTCGTAGCTAACAGATTTCTATACATCGTATCACTCGTGTTTTAACGTTCCCTTTTGTATTGCTGGCTTAAGCTGTTTCCAGCAGAAATCACAAGATGATATTAATTTATGTTCGTGGTAATTAATAAACCTTTCATTCGTGAAAGTGTCGTAAGCTTTTGAAACATGAATTTTGTTGACTTTGAACTTGTTTTCATTTGGCGGAGCAATTTTTTATTTATTCATTTTCTTCTCATCAACACAGGCTGTGGCTCCAATATTCTCGCTGGTTGTTCCTAAGTTCCAGTTTAAAGGTGCGAACAAAAGGGGCATTCCAGTTTCTAGAGATCCCGCAGCATTGTTGGCGAAGTACTCAGATCCGTTGGTCTACACAGGACCAATAAGGGTCCGAACAGGCCACGAGATTCTGTGCATTTCCACATATTTAATGCGAAACTTCAAGTCTGTCACAGTTCCATTCTTTGTTCTTCACGGGACAGCAGACACGGTCACCGATCCTCTAGCCTCCAAGGATCTTTACAACGAGGCTGCATCCAAGTTCAAGGACATAAAGCTGTATGACGGTTTCTTGCATGACCTTCTCTTTGAGCCTGAACGCGAAGAGATTGGTCAGGATATCATTGACTGGATGGAGAAGAGACTCTGTGGTAGCCTTGACAATGACAAAAATCTTTGGTAAATTCCCTTGCCTCTACTTTTCCTTTCCAAGAAAATAGGAGGAGGATGAAGGGTGTTTCAAGGAATAGAAGCTGGTGGGTAATACATATATCAATATTACACTATATATAATTGGTTTGGTTGGTGATTAATGAAAGTAATATTTATAGAAGACTTGAAAACATTTTTATGGTGTCTTTGATTTCATCAGATGTTGCTTTCTTATATTTAGATAAAAATCTAGAGCGGTAAATTATTTTTTAAATCCCAACAAAGTGTCTGTTCCGTATGGTCAAATCCATGGGATATAGGGGGAACAAAATCTACCAGGGATATTGTAAGTTTATCGCAAATTCATGTGTTCTATGACTTGGAAATTAACTGGAAAGCACAAAAATCTGGAGAATTCTTCTTGACAGGAATTTCGTGACGTTTGGTTCCATAGGCTTAACTAGAAAATTTAAACAAAAATTCTTTTTTTTTTTTTTTTTTAAAGAAAACACTATAACTGAAGCAAAAATGTTCAAATTGTGATTTGAACAATTGGCACTGATTCATCATTCAACATCATTTTTCTTTTGTATAGCTACTTGGTATAATTTTAAATCCCAATTTCTACGAGAGTTGGTTAGATCCCATTTCCGTATTTGTTTACAAATCTGAATCCACGATTTATACGCGGTTTCTTTGTTTATTGGCGCTTCTTATGAGTGGAAGAAATTTGCTTAGCCACAAAGCTGATTTAGGTCCCCTAAATTTCCCGTCATGAGATACCCAGACCCCAGGGGTGTTGATTGGGATGGTCAGGTCTGTGGTTTTCACAAGGTGAGTGAGTTCGAATCTTGGGCACCTATACAACAAAAGTCATAATTCCTTGCTTTTCAAAGTTCCACGGGAGGAAAATTTTAGTTTTCTGCCTTCTGAAGCTCAACGGAAGGCAGGAAGCTGAAAATTGACGGGTTCAAACAAACAGAACACCTTTAGTACGTTGACTGAATTCTTTGCATATTATATATATGCTATGAAAAAAAAAAAAAAAGATTAGAGAGCATTTTTGGATATATATGCATCGACTTTATGCTCACGGTATCGTTCTTTCTCCCATGCCCTTTTTTCTTCTTGATCGATCATGAAATATGCTTATCCAAAATTTCTTACATAAAGATACTCTTTAACCGAATCAAGACTAAAGCCTTGCCACAAAAAAATTTGAGGGTTGATTTTGATATGGCAGACTACAAGACATGATTGACTACTTAATTCAGTCCATATGAAGAGAAAATATCTTGTGCAACACATACATTAGAGTTTAACCCGGGACTGTTACCAATTCCTACTCTGATATTCAACGAATTTTTCCCCGTCAAAAAAAAAAAAAAAAAAAAAGACTTTCAACTTTTGAATCCGTCTTCGTTAGAAAGCTTCCCCCGGAATGAGGCTGCAAACATCATTATATTGATTTGAAAAAGGAAAAAAATTCCATCTTTTACACCTGCCTTAAATGTTATTTCTTATTGCAGCATATTTTATGTTGTCGCGGTATGACAGAAAATCCCAAAAGATGAGAGCAAGTAAGGCTTACATAAGTAAACCCTTCAACCGTTTCTTTTTCTTTTTTGTAAAGAAAAATGGAATTCATTCAACAATCTAAAAGCAACCACTTGTAGAAAGGAGCCGATATGTCTTGGCAAGCAATCCAACCCAACATAATCAACAGAACTAGAAGCAGCATGACTAGTTAAAAGTGGGCTCAATTTCCCCATTACGAGAGATGTAACCAACATCGCCACTCTCGGCATTAGAAATGGAAAGGAACTGTATTCTTATTACTACAATTTTGAAGCAAAATGAGGAGAAGGCCTTCTTAAAAAAACAAAATGAAACGGAGAAAACCAGGGACAACAAAATGCAAATAGGCAAAATGAACTGACATCATCATATGTAGAAGAGTTTAGCTCCTAGAATTTTCCATCTTCATGGCAATGGATCACAGATAAGAGTCGTGATAAAACACCAAATCTTCATATCTCCAGCCACGAACTGGTTACAAACGACCATTGGATCTCTGACCTACTTTCTACATCACTGTCGATTAGAAGCACTTGCATGGTTTCCACCCAAGACTTGAACCCCAGATTGTCATCCACAATCTCATAGCAACCTCTGTCGGCTTCTATTCGGCCCACCTCAAGGCTCTCTGTAGGCATGCAATACCCGACCATGCCCGGCCAACCAGTGATGGAGTTAGAATTTTTTTATTTTTTTATTAGGGAGAAGCATTATGTAAGAAATATTTGATAATTTAATTCACTATAGATAGTTATATGTTTTGATTATTAAATGGGGGACTAAATCTTAAATTTCTTTAAAAAAAAAGAGGCAATGATATATTTTAATTTTTTAATATGATGCGCAGTTATAATTTTTCATGTAAAACAAGAGAACAACTAGTGTTTGTTTATGTTCTTAGAATTTTTGAAAATATTTTCACACGTTTTTTGAGGTAAAAATTTTAAAAATACTCTCAATACAACTCTCAAAATATTTTTATTTTTTAAAACAAAAACATTTTCATCTGTTTTGAAAACATAATTAAATGGTCCAATTTTTTAAAAAAATTTCAAACTTTGAGTGGGCCCACTCAACACAAATGCCTCTGCCACTAAGGCCTAGCATCGGAGGCAATGTTGCAGCCCATTAGATCATATGTATCAAGGATTGGGTGCCAGTTGTGGAGGATGCAAAAAAACCTAAGACTAAAGGCCAAACTTGTAGCGCCATTGTGCCTTTTAGACTATGTCTATGCTATATTTGACACTAAAAAAGATTGTAAAAATGATTTATTTGATGTGTTATCTTATTTTTGCTTTTTTATCATTTTCTTATTTTTTTCCCTTCCATTGTGGTTGATTTTGCATATTCTATTGAAAGAACATGAACAGGTTTCTACGATTTATGGAATTTGGAAATTTTGTAATCTAATTTATTTAATGTTTTTGTAACATTTTTTTTTTGTTGAAATTTTGGTGGGTTCTAGGTCGAAACTTCACAAGTTCCAAGACAGAACTTGCCAGGTTCTAGGACCGAATCTAGTGGGTTATTGTTTTTTCTTTCAGAGAAAATATGTTGAAATCTGGTAAGTTTTATTTTGGAACCTTTCAAACTCCAATCCAGTACCTCATGTCTGCAACCAGAGGCGGTTAATGTTTTTTTGTTTAAAACAAAATATGTTAGAATCTGGCAGTTCCAAAATAAGTGGAACCTATTAAGTTCTAATCTGGCACCCCTACAGCGACATGTGTCGTTTTGAATGTGTCTAAGTAGGAACCAACATATGAATATGGTTTTGAGCTTGGTAGCATCGTTGCTCCAGATATTAAGATTAAAAAGTTGGCTTCCCACTGTAGTGCACCTAGTTGTCGAAAGCGATGGTACTAAAAGAGGAGATATCATAAAGTTTCTGCATTCTTTGGCTTTTTTTTTTTTTTTTTTTTTTTGCCTTCCATTGTGTTTGATTTTGCATATTCTATTGAAAGAACATGAACAGGTTTCTACGATTATGGAATTTGGAAATTTTGTAATCTAGTTTATTTAATGTTTTTGTAACATTTTTTTTTTTTTTGAAATTTTGGTGGGTTCTAGGTCGAAACTTCACAAGTTCCAAGACAGAACTTGCCAGGTTTTAGGACCGAATCTAGTGGGTTAGTGCTTTTTCTTTCAGAGAAAATATGTTAAAATATGGTAAGTTTTATTTTGAAACCTTCCAAACTCCAATCCAGCACCTCATGCCTGCAACCAGAGGCTGTTAATGTTTTTTTGTTTAAAACAAAATATGTTGGAATCTGACAGTTCCAAAATAAGTGGAACGTACTAAGTTTCAATCTGGCACCCCCTACAGCCACATGTGGCAGTTGATGCTTTCTTGTTTTAAAGAAAATATGTTAGAATCTGGTATGAAACCTACCAGATTCCAATCTGACACCTTGCACCAACGATCGGTGATGGTTTGTGCTTTTTTGTTTCAAAAAACATATATCGGAATATAGTAGATTCTACTTTGAAACCTACTAGATTTCAATCTGGTGCCCCGCGTAGTGACTAGAGACAGTTGGTGCTTCTTCGTTTAAAAGAAAATATGTTGAAATCCAGTTGATGCTTCTTTGTTTAAAAGAAAATATATTAGAATCTGGTAGGTTCCATCAGATTCCAATCTGGCAACCTGTGTCAAAGATCGCAGGCAGTTGATAGGAACCTACTGGATTCAAATTTCGCACCGTACCAGCGACTGGAGGCAATTGGTGCTTCTTTGTTTTAAATAAAATATATTTAAATATGATAAGTAGATAGAACCTATCAGGTTACAATCCAACATTCCGTACTGACCACCGGTGTAATTTACCATATGATGGAGTGAGAAAAGAAGGTAATTTGAACTTTTAATAAATCACATTTTTTAACTAAAGAAGAAAGGATAACTTGTTCTTCTTAACAAATCACCCATTTCTAAAGAGGGCCAGTTTTATAAGTAGTTTGTTAGAGGACTTTTTTAATAAATTGGGACAATTGGGGGACATTTGTGTTTTTTTTTTTTTTTTTCTCTATTTAAATTCTGAGAACCCGAAGTTCTACTACTTAAATTCAAACGGGAGGCAAGAATAATGCTCGAAATTAGCTAAATCAAGAAATAAACTACTAATAACTCCATAATAATTTTTCTTAGGGAATTCCATTATAATATGTATTATCCATCCTGTGGGGCCCCCATTGTGAAAGAAGCGGGCTTTAGGCCGCTCCGGAGAAAAAAAGTTTCTCTAAAAGCATATAGACATAGACTTGGCGTCCTAGTGAAACATCGTATGTAGTGCACATATCTTTAACATTGAGAGTGTCTCTATTTTCTGCAATTTACTGAACTTGTGAAATAGGTACTCACGTTTGATGATTTTACGCTTTCAACGAAAAAAAGAAAAATAATTTGCGTGATATTTAGTATAATATAATTTATTATATAATTCGCTGGTGTCAAACGGGTGAATAAAAAAAGGGGAAAAAAATAATAATAACAATAATAATCATAATCATAACAACAACGACGACGACAACAACAACAATAATAATAAAAACAGAAGTCTAAAATGTGATCTCAGGACTGATGAAATCATGAAAGCATTGGCACATAGATCCAAATTATTCAGTTTAAAACTACCAGAAGAGAATGACCCTCAAAAAGAGAGAGAGAACTGGTCAACGAGTCCGCTCAGTCTAAATTTGCAAGTGAGGCTTCCATTCTCTGTGCCATGCGTTGTAACCCCACCTCATATTTCCTTACTAGATCATCCAATGCCCACCCCTCCACGGGATCAACGGTGAAGGACCACTCAATCACGCAACCAGATTGATGGTCATCACCACGATCCCCTTCGGGGACGATCTTCACCGTCGAAACGTATGACTCGAACCCAATGTTGCTATCCACAATCTCGTAGCTTAAGACGTGTTGGGCGTGATCAACGGCGACCAGCCTCTCCTTGGACCAGCTTATGGGCTTATCCGCACCGTTGGATGGGATCGAGAATCCGGAGCAGTATCTGATGCAGCCGGGATCACCGTTGGTTCCGTGGACGCCATGGCAAATGGATAGGCTAGGAAACCACTTGTGGAAGTTGAAAAAATCAGTGAATAGAGGCCATATTTGATATACTGTGGCGTTTGATAGCTTTGCTGAGACCTTCCCTTCCCACTTTGCTGGTGATACCTTCTCCATTAGAATTAGAGAGAGAAAAGAGAGAGAGAGAGAGAGGGGGGGGGGGCGCGCTAGATTTTAGTCCAGTTATTTATTAGGCAAAAGGACCTGTTAAATAAGAGACAAATATTCAACAAATAAATATCAACCTTTTTCTGTGATTCCGTGACACATGCCAAATAGGCGCTGATTTTTTTGGGAAATGAGTACAAAACTTTGCTGGAAAATCCTGATAATTCAAAATTTTGGTTAGAGCTCATCAATTATGAATGGCGTTATTATTGCGCGAGAAGTTACCATATATATATATATATATATATATATATATATTTATATGTATACAATTTCAATCTAAATATGTCTGACTTGTTTATCTGTAATAAATTGACATGATTTATGTTGTGGGGAGTTTTTCATAATGGAAAAACCATTGAAATCTAGGCTCTTTGAACCAATCGTTTAACAAAGTAGGTCAAGAATGCCAATTGAAAAGGCCACCAAGTAGGCTGAAAAGGCCAAAGAGATCAACCTAAGAAGACCACAAAGTAGGCTGAGAAGACTAATCTGAAAAGGCTACCAAGTAGGCTGAAAAGGTCAATCCGAGAAAGCCAATGATATCAATCCAAGAACCTCAGAGATCCATCAGAGAAGGCCACAAAATAGGCTAAGAAGACCAATTTGAGAGGGTCAATTTGAGAAGGCTACAAATTAGGCCGAGAAAGTCAATCTAAGAAGGCCACAAACTAGACCGAAAAGACCAATCTGAGAAGGCCAATTCAAGAAGACTACTAAGTAGGTCAAGAGAGTTAATCCGAGTAGGCCAAGAAGGTCAATCTGAGAAGACCATCAAGAAGGCTGAGAAGATCAATCTAAGAAGCCCAATCTAATGAGGCCACCAAACAAGTCCATCATGTCCAACCAAGGTATGACCGGGATCCAACCAAGATCCCACCAAGATCTGACCATTAGTCTAATAAAGATCCATCCAACCAAATAGGATCATTCATATCGAGATCCATTCAACTAGGATCTATCTGACTAAGATTAGTCATATCAAGATCCGTCCGACCAAGATCAGTCTATCTAAAATTTATCTGACTAGGATCAATCAGTCATATCAAGATTGTCTGATCAGGCCAAGGCAACCATGGAGAACAACTCCACAGAACTGGCAAGGTGGTTAGATCTCGACCAGATCATCCCCGCTGAATGCACTAACATTTCCTCACACAAAAGTGTGGATCATTCTCAAAGACCACCACGTGGCACCATCTCAGTCCTCCATTGAGTAATCCTCCTTAATTATCTAGAGATTGTGACACCTACTACTAGCTACCTAGGCTCCGTACAATAATACACCTAGGTCATAGGCCAAACTCGGACTTTACTTGGATCCAAACTAATCTCTATAAATAGAAGCATTAAATCTACCACAAAGGTACATGTGTTCTTCCCTTACCTACTCTGCCTCTCCCGTTGCTTTTTCCAGTCAAAATGTTAACTTAAGTATTGGAGTGCCCTTAGCAGATACCACACCGATACCCCCTTACTCCGAGACCTTCTCTTCTCTTTTAGATCTAATCAGACCAGGCAAAGCCGAGCAAAATAAAGAGCCCGACCAACATGCGCCTTGCACGCTGTGTTGTGCCACTCTCAAGCATCAACATTTTATGTGACTTTTTTTTTGTTGGAGAAATTCAATGCTTTGTAATTCCACTTATATGTAATGTCTCCCGTCCTCCACGCGCCCCCACCCCCCCTGCGGTTTTTTTTCCCCTTTCCTTCTAGGTGTTAAAACCTGGTATGGGAGTACATTTTCCCCGCGGTTGTCCAACGGTTACTGTGCTTGCGAGACCAACTCGTCTGCCCTTGAGAAAATTATCTAATATTATTGGATAAGTTACTAATCCGGTCTAAATTAAATGTCCAATCTATATTGCATTAGATGGGGTTGCATTAATGTTGACAAATCCAAGATTTACGTCTAATTTTGTATCAATCTGTCATTTCTCGAATGAAAATACCCTAAAGGCTAATATTTATGGGAATTGAATTTATCAGTGATTTTATTCAAACACTTAATGACATCTGCTTGAAATTTAGATTTTATTGATAATTTGTTTTTCTTGACTTGTTAGGATTGCACTTACCGCTTTTGCATTTTGCCTAAATTATAGAGAAATTGTCTTGACCAAAATGTTCTATATCCATCCTATCGCACTAACTTTTAGTAATTTTTTATGTAAATTGACAAAACTATCCAAACGACCTCACACGTGTGTCTAGTTGTTGCATTAAAATTAGCCTATGATAATGTTGTGGTGAAAAGTTATAGCTACAAGTATCTTAAGATTATCACTTAATCTCATTTTTACTGATGGATAAAAACGTCACTTTTGAGCCCTTAGTGCATAGGGATCATTTTCTAATGCAAATAGGAACATTTTTATCAATTGACAGACGTTAAACGGTCAAACTATACTTTGCCATAAGGAGATGTTGACAGGAGGTTATTTGGGCAAAACATACAAGTCTCAGTGTAAAAAAGCCACCTTTTCTTAAGTAGGTTTCACGTTTTCTTAAGTAGGTTTCACGTTTTCATATGAGGTAAAATATATATGATTACTTTTGTAATTATATATATTTGTACATTTAATGTATCATATGTTTTATTATGTTTCTTACGTGACAATAATAGCTATCTCTTTCTTGACATGTTGAGTTTTATATAATTTTTTTAAATATTGCCGTGAATATTTTTATATCATTTGAATATAAATTTTGCATAACATTTGTTATTTAAATCTCTTTCACTGTTTTTGTTATTCTCTTTTGATTTTGTTTCTTAATCTTTTCTTTTTATCCCCTATTTCAAAATTCATTTGTGCCTAATCTTTTTAGTATTTTACTGATACTATTTTTACTTATTATTTTTTCTTTCTTTCTTTTTTATTTCTTCTTTTGCAAAACTTATGTTCTCTCTTTTTCAGTCTTTTAATGTCTTTTCTGGATTTTATCCATATTAATCTCTTTTAGTCTTCTCTTTTGGCCATTCCCTTTGAGACATTTTGGCCATTGCTATTTCATATTATTTTTCTACCCTTGGTTTACTGTTTTTTGCTCTCCTTTTTCCTCTAGCTTGTTTCTCATTTCACACTTAAAAACCTTAGTATATATCCTTTTTTTCTTTAATCTTTTTAAACATTTTGCAAAACTGATTTTTTCTCTATTCTTCTTTTCTCTGTTTCTGTTTTTTGGTTCTTGAAAAGCAAGTTGTATAGTATTCATTTGGTAGTGTTTGGATAAACCTATATTTTACTCCAGTACTTTGTTTTCTATTATGTACATATTATAATATATATGACAAATATGGTCTCTTATAATATTTTTTTACATTTTTTGTGACTGCCATTAGTGTTTTTGTCTTTGCAAAAACATTGTTTCAGGTAGCTATAAGAAATTTGCATAAATATATATCAACTAATTTATCACATATTGCTAACACTATTTAATATCTGAGCTACAATTCTTTCGTAAAATTATTATTGCCTTTTCGTTTATTTTTTCTTTTCTTTGATTTTTTTCTTTTGATATTAGTTTTACTATATCTCCATCTCTTTATTTGTTTTTTTCTACCTAGTTTTCCAACGTATTTTTTCCCTTATTCTATTTATGATTAATAACATTGTTATCGTATTTATTTTTAATAGGTAAATTTAATTATTGGAAAGAATTAATCTGTTTGTTCATGTACGAAGGAATAATGAAGTGTAAGAAATGACAAATTACTTTTTGTTTGCTTTTGAACATCACATTAATTTGTTTACAATTTCTACTCAGCTCATTTGTATTGTAAATAATTATAGCAATGTTTTAGACTATGAAATTTAATGATTGTATTGATTATTGGAAGTTTATGTATTTAATGTATAAATTGAAAATTTTAGCGAATAAATTAATATAGAATAATATGTTAACGTGTAGTTAAAGATTCTAAATAAAATTTTAGGTTCATAGATTTCTAACACAAAAACCGATCCTTAAAATGCATAAAATTAGTTCTAAAAATTAAACGAAATCTCATGCAATGCCAGAATTCCTTTGTGAATAATCCCAAACAATATTTACATTTCAATTATAATAAGGAAAAATTACAAAATTAAAAAAAACCTAAAGACAGAAACATACATTTTCTAGAAAAAAAAAAAAACAGATTTAAGTTACTTACCTTATATGCAAATGTTCATTATTTACCAAAAATGGAATACAATAATTCAAAAAAAGAGGATTATTGTAGGATTCATTTTGTTTTCATATTTTTTTTTAATTTTCCTTTCTTTGTTTTAACCAAATATGATTCTCCAATGATCAATACTGCTACAATAATTATTCAAATCAAGAACATAACAATCTTTATTTAAAAAGAAATAAAACATAACTCATGCTTAGTTAAAATTATTAGTCACATCCTCCAAAATAATTTTTAAAAAAATTGATCACAAGTGTTAACAACAAAGAGAGAATATTGTTTTTTTAAAAAAAAGAATACAACACCAATCGAAATTGAAATTTAGATGCAAGGATGATTGTTTAAAAATAATTACATGAAGCGTAAATCAAAGAATTTTAAAATATTTGATTAGAATAAATTAAAAAAATATTACAAATAATTAATTGATAAAATTACAATTTTATTTGTATTTGTACTTTTAAAATAAAAAATTCACCATATTTTTATAAAACCTTTGTTGAAATTTAATTACAAAATCATAAATTCATGTAAATAAGACTATAACTTGAATTAAAACTAATTTTAAAAATTTAACTATTTTCATCTTTTCTATTTCCAAATCTTTTACTATAAAATTTTTTTCCAATTTTTAAATTTCTGCCAAAAAAGCTATATTTGAAAATAAAGAAATAAAATAATGTAATAATGCTTACCATATTATTTTTCAAATCTATATTCTAAAAAACCAAAAAAATTCACTAGGAAAAAAAAGGAAAATTACAAATATAAAATAAAAACAAAATGAATAAAAAAACAACTAATTCTTATCATATATTTACCTTGTTATTACTTAGTAATAATTTTATTGTATTATATTTTATAATATAAATTAGTTAGATAAATATTTTTCTATGATATTGAAATAAATTTATTTAATTTAACTAAACTGATGAATAGAAAAAGAATCAACAAAAATTTATTAGAATCAAATTATCAACATAAATGACCTACTGTTTTGTACATGGATGAAGAAACTACTTCATCAAGTGTTTCTCGATCCAGAATTGATACAATGTTGGTCTTGCTTGACTTTCAAAGGCAAACACCTTATATAACACAGCTATCAACATCTCAAAGTCATAGTTAAAAATGTAATTTTCTCATCTATAACAAACATTATATTTAAATAACTAAACAAACTTTTATACAACAAGTGTATGAATTTTTTTCTTGGTGTGTTTCCATAGGTGTCAATGTTACCTTGATTTTGGAAACTATTCTTACATCTATGAATATTGTGGTGCTCTTTTTAGGTTCAATGGATGGATTAAAAACACAGATCCACCCAAATTTAATCTTTGTTGTAAAGATGGAAATTTTGTTTTATCTTCAATCAAAAAAGCTTCTCCTATACTGGATAATTTACTCGATTATTATGGAGGACCAACAAATAATTTTCAAAAAAATATCTGCACCTATTATTCTACATTTGCATTTACATCATTTGGATCCAATATAAAATCAAATACAAAAAAATCAGACGGTCCATATATTTTTAAAATAAGTGGACAAATACATTATCTGATAGGATCATTATTGCCTAATAATAATTCTCTAAAATTGCACAACTTCTTATATAAGATGACAAAATGAAATTGAAAATCGAATGGCAACATTTTATCTGATGATATATTGAAAAATTTAACTAAATCAGTAACTGAAAATTTGATGAAAATGCTTGATGAAACTAATAAATTAGTAAAACTATTTCGAATGGTGAAAGATAAATATCAAGAAGATGAAATCCCTTCAATGAAATTAAGATTTATAGGTCGAAGATATACAGACAACAGTTAATATGAATTGCCTACCTCAACCGACATAGGTGTTTTAATAGTTGGAGATATTGGTGAATATGAACACGGAAGAGATATTATAATCTAAGATAAAACATATACTTTGCAAAGAATTACAAAATTACATCCATCTTATTTGGCTTTGCAATATCTTTTGTTATTTTCTTATGGAGAAGATGGCTATAGAATTAATTGAAAATGGAATATAAATAAATCAAATAGAGAACCTTCAATAAAAAGAATTTCTATGAAAGCAATTTATTGTTATCAATTACAACAATGTGAAACACAAGGCAATACTATATTTAAAGGCGGAAGATTATTTCAACAGTATGTAGTTGATGCATATGCTTCTGCAAAAGAAGATTGACTAGATTATATTAGAACAATAGAAAAAAAAAAATCTTAGATCTAAAATTTTTCAAGGTATTCAATATGTTATTACTAGAGGAGACACAAATGCACGAGCAATAGGTAAAAGAATTATCTCCCTTCTAGCCACAATAAAAGTCTTAGATATATGATTCAAAATTATCAAGATGTAATGACAATTTGTAGAGACTACGGAAATTCAGATTTATTCATAACATTAATATGCAACCCCAAATGGCCTGAAATTACAAGAGCTCTTGCAAAAATCCCCGGTCAAAAACCTGAAGATAGGCTAGATATTATCACAAGAATTTTCAAAATAAAATTAGATCATATTTTATCCATTATTAAAACTAAAAAAATCTTTAGAATGATTATTGCAGGCTTGTTTACTCCTTCAATACTAACTTGATCTCATTAATAAAAAAAAAAAACCTTTATCTTTAATATAAATAAAAAAAACTAATGCAATTTCTTTTTTTTTTTTTATTTTGTTTATAAATCTATACATAGTCGAATTTTAAAAACAAGGCTTATCACATTGTCATTTTCTATTTTGGTTATACACTAACGAAAAACTACATGAACCATTAGGAATAGACAAATTTATTTTTGTATAAATACCTAATCCCAAAAAAATCTATTAGAATATTATATTGTAACTGAATTTATGACACATGGACTATGTGGTACTGCCAAAATAATTGCTCCATGTATGAAAAATTTAGAATGCTCAAAAAAATTTCCAAAACAATTCAGAAATGAAACAACAATTGAAGAAAATGGATTTTTCAATTACATACGCATATATACAAATTTTTATATAGAAAAAGAAGGTATTAAATTAGGCAACAAATTTGTATTTCTTTATAACAAAGATCTATGTTTAAAATTTCATTTCATGCTCATATTAATATCAAAATTTGTTCTCAACCTATGCTTATAAAATATTTATTTAAATATTTAACAAAAGGATCATATAGAATAAGAGCAGTAAGAGAAGATAATATACGTAGAGAACAATCTGAACAAATTACATATCAAGAAGTAGATGAAATTAAAATTATATCAATTATATATATATATCACTATATGAAGCTATGTGGAGATTATATGAATAACTAATAAATCACAAAAATCTAGTTGTTCAATGACTATTAATTCATTTACCATATATGCAAAATGTAACATTTTACCCAAATCAACATTTTACTAACATAATAAGACAACCAAAAATTCATAAAACGACTCTAACAAAATGGATGGAAACTAATAAGTATGATATCAAAGCTAGAGAACTTACTTATAATAAATTTCCTACTAAATATGTTTGGAGCAGCAAACACAAACACTAGATCCTTAGGCAAACAAGACATACAATTGGACGGACTTTTTATGTACATCCAAATCGTAGAAAGCTATATTATTTAAAATTAGTACTAAATCATCGAAAACGTATAACAAGTTATGAAGCTCTTCGAAGAATTGATAATATAATATATCTAACAAATTAGGCAACATGTTATGCCTTAGGTTTATTAGGAGATGATAAAGAATGGGACAATCTTATGACAGATGATGATATTGATTCATTACGACAATCTTATAAAGAATGGGATAATTATTCATTTTAATTTTATTATTTTGTAATGTAAATAATCTAATAAAATTATTTGAAAAGCGTTGAAAACTTATGACAGATGATATTTTACATAAGATTAATATTTTATTCAACAACCTTAATTTTTAAATACCTAAAACAAAATTATACAATTTTGTACTATACTTAGAAAAATTATTAAATTTAAATTCTTCAGCTTTAACACATTTCAATTCACCACTCTCCACTGGATCACTAATATATGATCTAAATAATAAACTTTTGAGAGAGGAACTTAATTACGATATAAATAAATTAAAAGAAGAAAATAATATATTAGAATAAAATTTAAGCAATGAACAACAATATAACTATCAACATATCTTAAAATCACTTAATCATAAAAAAGACAGTCTTTTTTCATCTATGGTCATGGAGGAACTGGAAAAACATATTTATAAAATGTAATTATTACAAAAATCAGATAAAATAATGAAATTGTCTTAGTTGTTGCATCATCTAGAATAGCATCATTATTATTACCTAAAGGAAGTACTGCACATTCTAGATTTCGAATACTATTATCAATTGATGAATATTCTACTTGTCATATCAAAAAGGGTACTCAATTAGCAAAACTAATTGAAAAACATCACTTATACTATGACATGAAGCACCCATGAATAATAAATATTGTTTTGAAGCATTGGATAAGACACTTTAAGATTTAAAAAATAATTTTGAACAACCATTTGGAGGAGTGACTATTGTTTTAGGTGGTGATTTTCGGTAAATTTTACCTGTTATACCTACAGGAACAAAAAAACACATAATAGATGCAAGCATAAATCATTCTTATTTATGGTCACTTTTTCAAATTTTAAGACTAACAAAAAACACGGGATTAAAACATCATAATATTATAGAAGAAGAAAAAATAGAAATTACAAAATTTTCAAACTGAATATTAAATATTAGAAACTGCACGGCTAAAGGAATAAAAGATTTAGAAAATAAAGATGTCACATGGATTAAAATACCAGAAAAATATATAATACATTATCAGTCAAATCCAATTGAAATGATTTCAACAGTCATATATAACGACTTTAACTATTATTTTAACAATGTTGAATATATAAACAAAGAGCAATTAACTCCAAAAAATAAAACAACTGATGACATTAATAAGCATATATTATTTGTAGTACCTGATGAATTAAATCTTATTATAGCTATGACACAATAGCATCTTTCTCTAAAAACATAGATGAACTTAATCTTTTATATCCCCAAGATTTTTATGCACTCTAAATTTCAATGGCATACCACTACATGAATTAAATATTAAACTTGTAGCTTCTATTATATTATTAAAAATTTTAAATCAATCTATTGGACTATGCAATGGAACAAGACTTGTTATTAAACAATTGACAAATAAAATTATAGAAGGACTAATCATAAATTCAAATAACACTAATGAAAAGGTTTATATTCCAAGAATAGAATTGATTATGCATGAATCTAAATGGCCATTTATATTGAAAAGATGACTATTTCCTGTAAAAATTTGCTATGCCATGACAATAAATAAAAGCCAAGGACACTCTTTAAATAAAATTGGTTTGTATTTAGAGAATGAAATTTTTATGCAGAACAATTATTGGTCACTTTATCAAGGGCAACAACACCAAAAGGATTACACATACTAACTCATGATTCAATTAATAAATATTCAAACTATATAAAAAATATTGTATACAAAGACATTTTACATAATGTTACATAAAAATGTAGTAATACCTTTTTTTTGTAAAAATACTATATTAATACAAATTTAAACATATATCTTTAATAAAATCATTCATTCATATGCTAAAAAATATTTATTATTTTGGACAATTAGAGAAAATGATAACACCCATTCGTGTACTTAAGCCAAATGAAGCATATAGGACTATCAGAGTAAGAATATGCAAATTATGGACCAACAATGATTTCACGACAGTACATTTCATAAGTCTTGATTGTCTTTTGGTTGATGAAGAGGTAACAATTTTTATACACACTATTTTACATTATTATTTACTTTATATTGAATCTTATCAAACGATTAACTACTTTATTTTTCTTACTTGTAGCATGAAGCAATTCAAGGATCAATGTAAGCGCGTGATTCAGAAACCATCTCCAAAAAAATTTAGCTAGATACAATATATGATATTACTAACTTCTACGTCAATCAAAACAAGCCAAAATACAAAGTTGTACCACACAATGCGATGCTTCAATTTGGACATGCAACAACTTTTACTCGAGTTATAGAAGAACTATAATATATTCTATTTCGTAGATTTTATTTTTTTTAATTTAATTAATTGCAATAAAAAATCGACAGCATTAAAATGTTAAGCGGTAATATCTATTACTCATTTTACTACATTAAAAGCATTATTAATTTGTCAATATATATATTTATGATGCTCTATATTTAATTGATATTAGATGTTATTGGGATTGTAACACGTGCCTAAGGAATTAAGCAAACAAACATCAACAACAGGATAACCCCAAGGAGCACTGTAATGATACAGAACATAAGGTAAACAAAATTTGAGACAAATTTTATCATAATCATATTAAAAATTATTAATTGAAGCTTACATATTTTTACACCATTTAACATTTTTTATTCTAACTTTCTTTATTTTACTTTTTCAACAGAAATGAACAACTGCAAGTTACTATATGGGGACACAAAGTAGAACAACTTAACAAAAATGTTTTGAAATCAGTTCAGGGACCAATTGTAGCAGTTTTTGCAGCAATGTTAGTCAAATAATATCTAGGTATTACTTCAAAATTTTATTACAACAATTACATATATAAACATAATTCCTAAAAGAAAATACTAACTAATTTAATGTTGAAATTATACGGAACTCATATGTGTCAAGTATCGTAGCAACAATTTTTTATATCAACCTAGAGATACTAGAGACAACAACATTAAAGACAAGGTAATAAGAAAATACAAAATCAATAAAAAAATTATTCTGCTTCATGTTGAAAAAGTTTATTATTTTTTCATTTATTTTTTTTTTTTACTTTTACATACACAGATTTTCCTACCAAATTCAAAAAATTGACTTCCTACTAGCATCCTCAACATCAACGCAAATAATCAAAGAACAAAAGTTAGAAAATAGAAAAACAATAAGTGAATTGATATCATTAGATCTAGAAAGCAATCAGGTTAGTATTATTAAAACTTATCCTATTTATATCATCATCCAAACTAACAATATTTCCTCATTTATGCAGGGTGCCAGATTTACAGTAAAAGCTACAATAATTAGATTCTTCACGAATCAGGGATGGTATTACAATTTATGTCCCAAACGTTATCAACAATTAAAACAAGTAGGTGGTGGTTTGTGGTGTGATAATCATGGAAACTTAAACACAACACCCACACCATGGTAATAAAATTTACTAACAATTTCTTCCTAAAATTCATTTACTTGTACTAATTATAATAAATAACGTATTACATTAATTAATTATTACCATATATTTTACATTACAAGTATAGGTTGAACAGACAAATTAAAGATAAAACCGAAAACATGAACATCGCCATATTTGGACGAGTCGTAGAAGCACTAATCAAAACACCATGCTCTACATTAACGATTGATCAAGGCTTCACTGATCCATTTATAATCCCACTAAACATTGATCAATTAAGAGGACAAACAAAAATTCAACTTTATTGCAAACAAAGACAAGCACAAATAAATAGTGTTGTTTTAAAAATCTTTGACGATGTATAGCCTTCAATACCACTACTACAACTTTCAGCCGCCACAACAATAAATTCGAAAACACCGGACCTAAAAAAGTTGACCACAAGGTAAAAAATATTTACTAATTTATATTAAATATCTTTAAAAATTAACATTTATTATTCTATATATATATATATATATATATATATATCTTACTAACATTTTATCATTCTAGTTCTGGAAAAAAAAAAAACTGAATCAACAAGAAAATGTCTGATGCCCAAGTAATATAACTGCTTTTAAATTCTTTAATTTATAATACACATAATTTTTAATTCTAAACTTCTTAATAATTATTCTTATTAATTTTTCTTTACTTTCCTATTTTACAGTGAGAAAGAAGCAAAGAAAAAAGGAAGCCAAAAGCAATAAAACATTGTAAGGAACTTTTCAATGTAATATTATATCAATATATATATATATATATATATATGTTTCTATATATAAATAAATTTTCTACTGTAACAATTTCTAACTTTTTGTATAAAAAAAATATTTCCCCCAAAAAAAGACTAAAAATTTTGTAATGTAATAATTTGAAACTTTTTTGTATAATCCTATTTTCACATTAACTTATTTTTGACCTAATCTCATTTTCTTATTAATAAAATATGTGATGTTAATACTATCATGAAATGATTGGATAGATAATGACAAATAAATTTGGGCACACTATGCCAATAATTGCTTGATATTGTATATAACATGTCAAATCTAAATCTACTACTTAGATAAGCTTACATCAATTTCTTCTTCTTTTCCATTCATATCCAAAGTTGCAACTCCTATACAATATTTGCTTATATCCTTTTTTTAACAAAAAAATCCAGACATATTCTTTGTAGAACTCACTTTTCATAATATCAATAATTTTATTAACCAGACTCATCCAGACTTTAATCGTATGATATGTCCAAACCTCTCAAATTGTTGCTTTTCTTTTGTTTTTATGCTTTGAAGTGTGATACATGAGATGATTACACAAGAAACTTTCTATTAAGACTTTTTATATATGTCTTGCACAATATATATATAAAAAAAAACCCAATTTTGTGTTTTATTCAATTTTTTTCATTGGTTTTAGTAATGTACCTTGGCAACATTTCTAATCTTACTATTGCACGATCACATTATTTTTTATCATGTAAAAAATAAAGAGATTATATATATGATTATTAGAATAGATAGATTACAGAAGAAAAAGAGTTTACAGCTGTGCACTTTTTAGTACTCAAAAATCATTTCATCAGATTACATATTGTTTTATTCTTTTCATATTATAACTATTAAGTTTTAAATTATGTGATAAATTGAAGCTGTTAAATTTCAAAATAATATAATCTCATTAATCTATAAATTATTAAAAATCTTTTTGATCCCAATGGATAAAATTGCACATGAATTATGCATAACTCTATAGAATGAACAATATTTGATTCTTTTAATTTAATTTTTTTAAATTAAACAACAAAATAAGCATTGACTTATACATAAATCTAGTTTAATTAAACATATTAAATATAGCATCCAAAGTGTTAGTTATATTTTTAAAACAGAGGTCTTTGATTAACAATGTAAATTAATTACGATACTTTACTTATGTTACTGAGAACCTTTCAATAACAGTTATTAGAAAAAATATAATTAATAAAACACTCCAAATATATTTGCCAAAATATATTACAATACAAATTTAAGAGTAGGAAAGAAAAGTTTAGACCTTATAATATAGATGCATTTCAAGAGTATAAAAGTAAAACAGAAAAAAAAAAAAGTTAGAACCTTATGATGTGGATATATTTCGAGAGTATAAAGTACTATGTATAATCAACTATCTAAATCATACATAGATAAAAATACAAAAAATCTTTAAACAAAAGATCAGACTTTAAATGGAATATGTTTTTATAGTAATAGATATTCCATAATATCAGTCATCCCAATACTAAAACAAATAAATCTAAAGGTTTTAACAACAATATGTCACAAAACAAACATACAAAAGACAAAATAAAAAAATATATATCACATATGGAAGAGCGGTTATTCAAAACACATAAACATAACTGTGAACATACTATGGGTAAAACCGAAAGATCACAGGTGAAGATACACATCTAATAGTTATTTTATGTTGCCTTTATCCCAATCTAACTTCAAAGTTATAGTATTGGACTCCGACTGAACAAGATGTATTTTATCTAACAATTCTTTGGTAGTTGAAGCAGTAACAAAGATTTGTCTTTCCGACTATACAACAAAGTTCTCTTGCACAGCATGATCTAAAAATTTCAACAAACCATCATAAAAACCATTAACATTCAAAAGTCCTAATGGTTTGGAATAAATGCCCAACAAGTTCCCACTAGCAGCTATAACCATTTCCTCAATAGTACTTAAACCACTAGATAGAAGTGTAAAAGCATCAGCTATATTAATCATGGCTTCTACACGTTCACAAATGCAGCCAACTCTTTTTTAGTATCTGTAGTATTCCCACAAAAACTACCATAAACTAGAACTTTAGTAATGATCCCTAAGACTTGGACACTATTAGATTGTGCTGCTACGGAAACACTCCCCATTAACTCTAAGTTACCCTCTCCATAAACTAGATTAATTTTCTTACGTGCTAAAATTTGTCCTAAATGTTCTACAGCTTCTGCATAGACTTTAGCTTTCCCAAGACTAGAACCACGAAGACACAAACAATTTTGATTTTCCTAGATAAAGAAGAAGAAGACATATTTAATTCTATAACTATTTTTTAAAAATATTTGATTTTTTTTTTTTTTGGTTTTTGATTTTATATCCACTCTATCCAAACTCTTAAGTCCTAAATAAGATTTTAAATAAGATAGAGATACATGAACATAAAGAGTTAGACAATTAGGTGATCAAAGGTAATCTAAAACTCTAGACAAGATATATACAGATAAGCAAAAACAAGACAATTTTTTTAAAAAATTCACTCAACAACTTTGCACAGCTTTAGAAAAAGGACTTATAATCAAATCACCTTTTGAAAATCAAGCCTAAAACTATACAACTTTTGACATTATAAAATGAATCTATGAAAATCTAATGAAAGACAAATACAAATTAAATTCAAAAAAATCTATGAAATTTTGATAAAAGGCAAGTAACATACTATAAGCTTTTTGACAAAATTAAATTAGAATCTAAATAATCAACATTAAAAATGAAATAAACTATAAAACTTCTTCAAATACACTAAAGCGATTCAACCCATACAACTTTTGACAATCAAAATAGAATTAATAGATTAGTGTAAAATATTTGACCAATGAGACACAAATCTTGAAACATCTAGATAAATTCAAAAACTCCAAACATATTATAAGACAAATGACACACTATAAACTTTTTGACAAAATTAAATTCGAATATAAGAAACAGATATTAAAAACAAAATAAACTGTAAAACCTTCTCAAACACACTAGAAACACACTAATTGTACAACTTTTAACAATAAAAAAAGGACAAATTCTTGTAGAATATTTTACTAATAAGACACAAATCTTAAAGCATCTAGATAAGATTCAAAAATTCAAAATATTTTACAATATTACAGTACAACATATGATTTATCTGACAATACAATCTTTTTAAAAAAACAATAAAATCAAATCAAATACTAATTATTTAACACTTACTATACTAATCTAAAAGCAAACTAATACTCAAACAGAGATAATATTTTTTAATAAACACTCAAACAACATTTATGAATAAAGATTTACTCCCCATCCAGATTTTTTACAAACTGACAAACATGATCTTTAAATGTCATATTCCTTAAGTGTTGTCTTTTTGCATGAAATTTAGGTCAGAGTTTAAAAATTACACCTTGGATATGTCTGCTATGATGATTCTTAAAAGTAACCTAAAGGTTATCAAAGTTCTAATTAGAAATATCATCTTTACAGAAATAGATTTAATCCTCCTTATATACTGACATAAATCAAAATGAACGACACTTACCCTCACAAATCTGCAGCCCACATTTGTTACAGCTAGATTTGATTGCACGAGCTCTTCTTCTCATCACACTGAGACTGGTACCCATACCAGGAAGACCAACACTATGATTAAAATCACTCAAACAAGTTTTCCCTTCAATTAACATCTTCACAACACTAGGAATGTCAAGACGCATAAGAATCTACAATCGAGTGATTCTACACTTATATTTCTTTCTGAGAATCTTCTAAGAAAGTGAAGGAAAATATTTCTCAGATGATAATATTTTGGATCCATACAAAACAAAAAAAAAATCTAAATAAGATTCAAGTATTTGAAAAAAAAAAGATTTGCAAAACTAAGAAAAAATAAAGAACAACATTCAAATTTTAGAGGAAAAAAAAGAAAATTCTAAAGAAGAATATTTAAGAACTAAAAAAAAACAAGGAGACAATACAGAGAGAGAACACAAAAATAATAGTTCCAGTGCATAGGAATGAAATTTATTGGCATATAATATAGCACTGTACTAAACATGTGTCAAACACATAAATCAAAAACTGGACTAAACGGATAAGAACTGGGCCTACTATTTTTGCTCAAATTTGACTTAAATATTCTAGGTTAAGTCCATATATTTTAAATATATTATTCCGTAACACATTTTAAACATATTATAAATATTAATATATTTTCCTATTTAGATATAATATTAATATTAATATTTTCATGTATCAATATATCATAAATTAATTTAATAAACAAATACTATTACACATTTATAAATGCTATTATAATCTTGATAAATTAAAATTCAGCACTACAACAACAAAAATTTCTAATTTTCTGTAAATACAACACTATCTCCTCTTGCTACGTGCGATTCCTTTGCTAATTATATAATAAAAATCCTTTTGATAAGCATGACTTTGATCCGTCAAATTTTGATTAAATTCTGTTATGTTTTATACCATTTAACAGTTATTTTTTCATACTCCTATCCTTTTCTTTTCTAAAGCACCATCAACCTCAAAGTACAATTGAAGTTTTCACAATGATGAATTATTAATTATTGATGCCTTCAAATTAGTTAGCAATCATTACTTTCTCAATGGCTGAATTATGATTACTTATGCCTCACCATGGTGGCTTCATGGAAGAATTTTGTATGTTTTAATATGAAAAAGCAAACACAATGATGCTGGTAACTTTTAAGAATTTATTTGTGAACAAGAGAAGATAGAGACAAAGTCTTGGACAATTGAATTTTATATTCAATCCCTTGCCTGCTCGCCCTTTTTTTATTTATTTGGAATCTTCTTTTTTCCTTTATAACTTGGCAAATTAGTTATCTAATTTAGAGTATTTTGGTATATTTGCTGCCAAGTTTACGCTTATCTATTCTTTTGCAGTTTTACCAAGTGATTTAAGCTGAATGAGACTGAAAATTTTGGGTGGATGAGATTATGGTTCAGAATTCTTGTGTTCTAACTCATCTGTACATCGGCTGATATTCGTTCAGAATCCAGTCCCGGATGGAATCCAATGACATCATGAAATTGGGCCCTCATGTCATAACGACAAAGCCTTATTTTTGTTCTTAAATTTTGAGAAGGTAATTTTTCCAAAAAAAAAAGTCAGTAATATTGTGGTTTTGAATTTTTTTTTAACTTGGGGAGTGAGGGATTTAAAAGTCAGGTCTCATTTTGAATATTTACGATGGTAAATAACATATTTACTGCAATTGTTAATGAATATTTTTTTTATTCTAATATAATATTTGCAATGGAAAACGAGTTTGTAAATTAAAAAAAGTAAATATTTATTGAAAAAAAGTGTATACAAAATCTAGATTTTTATGCAAGTAAATCCCTAAAATTTTGAATTTAATAAATTTGATTGTTGGGTAAATTTAATATTTATTAGGTAAATTCTAGATTTACCAAGATTGTTAATGGAAATATTCATTTTACTTGGTAAATCCAGGAATTTACCAAATTTAGTCGGGAAGTAAATTAAGAATTTTGCCCAACAATTAAGAATTTTCTCATTTTTTTTCTTCCCAATAAAAGTTATTTACCTCCTCTCTTTTTTTCCACCTGGTAGAAAAAGTCCATTATTCAAATTATTTGCCTTTTTAAAAAAATTAAGGAATTTGCCTCTTAATTCCGCTTTTTAATTTTCTATAATTTTCTTAAATTTCCATCTTAAAGAAAGAATACGAGGGCATCAATCTTGTAATGTTCTTGTAAAAAAAATCTTGTAATTTTTAGAAATTGACGTAAATTTGTATGCTCTCTCACAGTATTCTTCCATATTTCTTCTTTTTGTTAGCTAAAGAATAAATTATAAATTAGGATAATCGTAAGACCCTTTGGATAATTACAAGAAAAGAAGAAAAAAAAGCGACTTTCCTAGGCAGTCTTGTTTGGATTTGATAATATATCCGTAGACAAGCTTATAACTTATTCGATGTTAGGGATATTTAATTATATGGATTTGTTTTCAATAGTTATTTTCAATGGTTTTATATCTTAAAAAAGTATGTTTTAACAACAATTGATGATATAACGTGATAAGAATTCTAACTCATTAATTATTATAATTTTTTTGTCAACTATCCACTTTATTATTACCGTTAGATTTATATCAAATGGACAATAATAACAATATTCATTGAAACCGTAACAATTGAAACCGCATACATATATACATATATATATATATATATGTACATATGTATATATACATGTATATATATATATAAAGAGCAATCTCTTCCAAAGGCCAAGGCTATTCTATGTGAGCAATCTGAGTTTCAGCTTGCTAGCTAGATAGAGATAAGAGTAATTAGGCCCTGGCCTACCAATGGAATGTTATTTCAATGCAAAATTCCAAAAGCCATTGTATGTACTACCCAGTTGGGAAAAAAAGTCTCCTAATTTGCAGCTGCTGGTGAGAAGGCCAGTGAAAAATAAACGTGGAAAACCAGATCGGATGATGTTGATGTATAGGAGCATCTACAGTAGATGAAGCATATATATCATGTATGAATTATGATATAACTGTTAGGTGAAAACTCATTATTTATTGATTTGAGTAAAGTAGAAGTAATATATAACTGTTAGGTGAAACTAATTAAATAAAAAACAATGTTGTTAATGGACTCTTCAGCTGACACCCAACATTTTTAATGGCCATGTGATGGATGACAATATTCTGTGGTTGCTAATGACACACATCAAGATATACTTGCATTGTATGTATATCTTCCAATGGCTTCATATAATTAATCTACCTTCTATTCTTGCACTCTTTTAATTTCTACACTTTCTAATGAAACATATCATTACAATTTAAAACTTAAAAAAAGAGGAAATTTTAAACCAAAAACATAAGATAAATGTAGAATTACCGAATAATTAGATGAGTGTTTAGATCTTAAAAATTGTAGGCATGAAATTACTACCAATCTAACATTGTAACTACTTAGGGAAAAAAAGAAAAAAAGAAAGAAAAGAAAGAACTTTTGGTTATAAAGAGTTTCTTTTTTTGTTCAGCGAAAGGGTATTTCTTTTATTGTGATTAGTGACAAGCTTTTGGTCTCATAAATTTCTTAAAAAGATCTACACACGCTGTGTGTGTATATATATATATATATATATATATATAAATTTCTTAAAAAGATCTACACACGCTGTATATATATATATATATCAGAACAAACTTTACTTAACCTTAAAAATTTAAGGCATTTAAAGCTTGTGTATTGCTTCTAATTGTTTGAAAGACAAAAGGCATAAATTCTGAGCTAACTAAAAACTTGTTTCATTTGGTTTTGGTTTTGGTTTGTTTTATGAAAGAGAGAATAATACTACAGCTGCCATTGCCAAGTGCCAACTCGACACAACCAGGGCTCATTCAATGCCACGGTGGTCGTTATCACTCTTTATTGTTCTTCTTATTTTTATTTTTTAAGTTTGTGAAGGGTTTTTTTAGGGATAATTTCAATTTAATATCATGTGTTATATCAAAATATGAGTTTGGTACCTTATGTTTTGGAATATTTTATGTCGACACCTTAACCTTTTAGAAAATCTTTTTAGTACCCAAAGACTTTTTTTGGACACAAAAAGGCACAAAAAACGCACATTTAGTACCAAAAATGCTTGTAGGTACTAAAAAAAGATTTTCTAAAAGGTTAAGACACCGATATAAAATATTTCAAAATATAGAATATCAAACTCATATTTTTATATAACACAATATAATAATATGAAATTTTCTCTTTTCTATATCGAATCCACATGTTATATAACGTGACTCTACAACTTTCTTTTAATTACCTCGCGTGACCACCCAAAAAAAAAAAAAAAAAGACATGAAGCTGACCTCCTAAGTCTCCAAAACCTTCAAGAAGAGCCTCAAAGCCACTAGTGAAGCAATCCATTTAAAAAAGAGAAAAAAAAAATATATATATATATAATATAAATTAGTAAATCATTTAAGTACGTAGATCTATGATCAAGAACATTCTATTTATTCGCCAGCGACCACGTTGATCACCAGGTAACGAACTTTTACTAAATCATGAAAACACCTGTTGTGAAAAACTTTACATTTCCTAGATCAATTGCTTGAAATTATTCAATATATAGAGGAAGTTAATTGGTTAAACAATATTAACACTTAAGAGAAAGAGAGAGAGAGAGAGAGAGAGATTGCATTATTTTACACCAATATCGAGGTTATAAGTTAAAATTCCACACAAATAAATATAAAAATATGAACAAAATCTAAGACTCTACAAAGAGAATCTGTCGATCAACCAAAATTAAAATCCTTTTATGGCCTTGATATCCTTGTTCAATTATAAGGTTAAACATCCGCCAGACAGTAATTTTTATATAATTATAGCATGCCAACTTTATTTCTTGGTCCATTTAATTATCTTCTTGATTGAATGCCTACATAAATCTCAACAATGCGAGTTATCCGATAGTAGTTTGAATTAGGAATAAAAGTATCCAGATTACTATGTCAAAGACAAAATATTTTTAAAAGAAATCGCAAAAGATATCAAATCTATATATTTATTTATTAAAAGGTACTAATCAAAGGGTGAGAAATTAAATTCTGGATAAGAAAATAAAACTTTATATAAATATTAATCTAAATTTTGGGAAAAGAAAGTTCTCTATAAGCTTAGGGATTTCTTTTGAGCCGGCATTGTGTTCATATACAAGTGAAACGCTTTGGAATCTATACTTACTCTCATATGAACATTCCCGACTAGTTAATTAAACAATTAGAGTATCGTGACTTGCTTGTATATATTTTCGAATTCTAAATACAATTAAACAAGGATAATGACAGGGGTAAAGGCTAAAAGAAGACTTGCAAGGCGTTTGGAAGAGTAGTTCAAACCATTGGTTTAAACTGTAAATAGTATAAAATTTTTAATGCTACAGTAAAAAGTTACATGTAAAGCTCTCATATATTATAGTTCTCAAATACAAACTGATAATTTAAACTATTCTCACAAATACCCTATTACATATGCCTAACTAAAGTTTGCCGCCAAAGATTTGAGTCTCTTTTTTTTCTCTATTTTATACTCCTTTATGTATGTATCACAATTGTTACGGCTCCAATAAGCTTAGTAGCTTTTACTTATTATAATCTTTTGTTCATATCCAAAGCATAAAGCAAGTCTTTAATTCCTTCAGGCGGATATTAAAATATTTTCGGCGAGTAGATAGCTTTCAGCATGTACATTCTCAAATATTCAATAAGAGAACCATTTTAAAAAAAAAAAAAATCATAAGAGAACCGTTTGATGCTTGTTGAATTAGGAAAGTATGATGGTTGGTTTGCATTTATATTCGTTAATTTCCAAAATGAGCAAAGAAAGAGGGAAAATAGGAAAATTCAAAAAAAATAATTTATCTTGTGGCCGGTCAACAAGTACATATTCTTGTACAATATTCTTTACTCTATTTCAATGTGGCATTTTTAATTAAACTAATTAAAAATGTCAAGACATATTCCGTATAGTAGTATTTTAAAAATAGGTAAAAATAGTTTTGTTTTAAAAAATAAAAATTTTTTAAGAATCGTATTGAGGGTATTTTTAAAATTTTTACCTCAAAAAAGTGCAAAAACGTTTCAAAAATTCTCAAAACCATACCAAACAGGGCAATTAAATTTACATTATTTGACGCATGACAAAATGAAACTACAAGCACCACCTTTTGTCTATTAGTTTTTCCTTATAAACTGATGTGGCCACTGTCTGATCTAACCACAGAAAATCATAAACTAAACAAAAGGCATATATTCTCACTTGAAAATTTATTCTGAAATTTCCACGTCAACAGATGAACAAAAGTTATGTTTAATTCTAACACCCACTCCAAAAAAATTAAAATAAAAAAAGTTGGTCGAATTAAAATTCCTTAATCTGAAAAAGTACTACATATATAGAAAATATAAAACTAATGGACATATATATGTCTGTCTTGCCATGATCTTGTGACTTTTGTCAAAAATCCATGGGGAGTACACAAAATTTAAACGCCCACTGAACTATGATTTTTTTTCCCTTTGCCGTTGAATGGAATCTTAACTATAAAAATATTTTAAAAGAAAAAAAAAAACAATACGGTTCATTTTCTAATAAATTTAGCAAGGAGACAATTATGTCCAAAAACGACCATATCGCAAAATATAGCGGTTTCGATTTGGTTCTTCTTCTTTTTTTTTTTTTCCTCTGAATAAAAACGCTTTATAAATTATAATTCAAACAAAAGCCCTCAAACGAGACCTTTCAACTAGCTAGCTACATCTTCCAATTATAAGGCACATCATAATACAATTAAACCCCAGAAAAGAAAAGGGCTAAAATAAAAACATAAAGGGGTCGACAACACAAAACAAAGTCATATTTAAAAATAACAATAAAAAAATAATTTAATTCAAATAATAATTAAATAAAAATAAAAATAAAAATACTAGTCTGTTGGGACCCACTCTTACATTGTCGGGTCCTTTAAGTACCTCTCTTCCATTCCTCTGCCAGAGAAACACTACTGTATCCTCTTATAATTCCTTCTTTATTCCCCTCTCTTTGTCTTTGATAATAAAAACAAGGAGACTCTTTTTTTTTTTTTTTTTTCCCAAGCAAAGAAAAGAAAGAAACACTATGGTGGAAGTGGAAGTGGAAGTAGTACTAGAACAGTGCCCGTCACCGCCGCCGTTGATTTCGAAGAAGCTGAGCAACGCGGTCCGTATGATCATATTCATGATCCAGAAGAGGTCGCGGAAGCTGACGATGCCGGATCTGCAGGTGATGGTGCGACGTGGCAAGATCCTGGGGAAGTCGTTCAACGACCTCATGATCCGCCACAACACCGCCCTCGGCTGCACCTCCCACGACGTCCGCATGTCCTTCGTCTCCCCCCGGGAGTACGAGTTCAGCTGCAGCTCCTCCCCACCCCACCGCCGCAACTCCTCCTCCTCCTCCTCCTTCCACGTCACCAAGCGCAAGTCTTATCATAATTACAGTTACATCAAGCACACCCGTCACGGTCACGGTCACGGTAACCGTATCCTTCCCCAACCACCTCCGTTATTCGACGACCAACACGTCGTTCTTCCTGTGGGGTCGTTCAAGATGTTTAATCGTAGGGCGGCGGACGCGGAATCTCCTCTAAGGACGCCGGTTTCGGGGTCATCTTCGCGGAGGAACAAAACGACAACGAAGGAGTCGTCGTTGTCGTTTGGATCGGGTGGTAGTTGTGACGAGGAGGATGGGGGGTTCCACGTGGACAAGGCGGCGGAGGAGTTCATCGAGAGGTTCTACAGGGAGTTGATGATGCAGAAGTGGATGATGGCGCGTGAGCCATCGGATCTGTTTGTGTGACGCACTCGCCGCCGGAGGGGACAGCGCTTGGTAGTTTGTAATAAGTAAAATCCATATGAAAACAATCAATACCTGCTTGCTTTTTGTTGTCTGTTGATGTACAGTCAGTAGTGAAAATGTAGCTGATTATCGATGCAGTGTTAACAGTAAAGGTTTTACCTTTTTTTTTTTTTGTTAATGCATGGTTTGCAGCTGAATGTTTATTTTTGTTTTTTATTTGCTCAACATTGAACATCATATGCCCACAGTCTCCAATGAGCTTGTCATGAAAGGACCTCTAGGAGATGGTGTAAAATCTGTTTAGTTTTAGATTTAAACATAAATTTAAATTTTATATGAGAAAGTATCATAAAAATAGTTTAAAACGTAATTTATATGTGTAATTCATAGCTATAAATCAAACGCGACAGGTCACTCCCTCAAAATATTTAGTGAAGCATATATAGAAGGTTAAAAACTAATCTGGCATGTGGAAAAAAGTTGGTTATTTTACCCTCGAATTGAAGTTGACGTTTTAATTGTCAAGCTGTTGATTCTTTTTTTTTTTTTTTTTGGTTTAACACGGTTGAATAATGATTATTGCAGATATCAAAAGAAGAAGAAGATCAAGGTGAATCACTGCACATTAATGGATACAGTGAGATTCCATCCATCAGTTCCTAATTATGGATAAAGTCAAAAACCGGGAAAAAAACAAAACAATTACAAAAAGTTATTGGTTGTTTGACTAAGTGATTTTTACTACAAATTTAGTTATAAATAGTATAAAACTCTCATATGTTATATTAACAATAAAAAAAAATTACTATAATGTAAAATTATCACATATTATAATAAAGATGATTCTAACCAACGTAACACCGCCTTTTCAAACACCCTCTTAAAAGTAAAAGTTAATCGATTATGGTTGTGGCGGCCGTCTTAATGCATTTACAATGATTGCCCACTCATGGAGTCGTGGTGGTCTTGTTTGGGTGGGAAGAGTTGTTTGCAAAGTTGCAAGAAATATCGTACTTCTTGATTTGATTGAAAGCATCACAAAACCTAATGCAGTTATTATCTTAACTTTTTTTCTAAAGAGCACGTCAAGACTAACAGAGCGTTTGACAACTTAATTTAATATATTATAATATATAAAAGGTTAATATTATAACTTATTTTTACTTATATTAAAATATATGAGAGCTTTACATTATTTAAGTTTAAACCATTAGTTTGAATCAAGTTTTTTAGACATCCTATAAAGAGGCTCTTATGGTAGAGCATACATTTTGTTACTTAAACCATTGGATTGATTTTTCAACAATTTGGTCTACAAAGTACGTGACGGAAAACTATTTCTAACCATAGAGACCGTTGAAAAACTAATCCAACAATTAAAATGAGATGAAGTTACTAACAGAGTCAAAATACTTGTCTTTCTATAAGTCTTGCCCAAGAAAGAATAAGCTTTTATGTATAAAATTTAAAGTTTTGAAATTATAGTGCACTTCTGCATGACGCGTCATGTGAGATCATTATAGTTTTATCTATTTTAGGTTACGGTGTCACCTCTTTTTGGAGGTCTTTATGGCGAGTTGTTCTTAAGATTTTTTTTTGTATTATATAAAAAATATGCTTTTACCCATAAATATGTTGGGAGATAATTGTATTTTAACTAAAGACTGTCTATTGATATGCCTTATTCTACTTTTTACATCCTTTTTCTTATGCTACCCCCATTTTACTTGTTACACTCCTTTCAAAATACCAAAAAAAAAAAAAAATCCTTACGCTTAAATAGTTTTTTTTCATTTTTTTTCTTACCCACTAACCCAACGACCAAACACAGGGTCTATTTAGAAGGGCTTTCCAGAAGCTATTTTTAGCTACTTAAATCCAAAAGCTATTTCTGAAAGTATAAGGATAAACTGTTAAAAGTGTTTGAACTCTCTAGGAGTGCTTCCTGTCAAAGCCATAAAATATGGCTTCTCAAAAAGTACTTTTGAAATAGACTTTGAAACTTGTATTAATGTATTAATAATATATTATAAGCTCAAATATAACATTTTTGTAACTTAAAAAAATTAAACTATTTTGACCAAATAAAATTCTTTTAAAAATATGATTCCATACAGTTATTGAAAAGCTACCGTTTTTATTTCTTTTTTTTACTAACTAAAATCAACAACAAAGCCGTGTCAAACGGGCCGTAACTACGCCTAAGGAAACATACTCTGTAGATAAGAAGGTCATATATTATATCATTGATTAAAAAGAAAAAAAAAGATTAAAAAGAAAAAAAAATCGCACACTTTATATATTGATCTTTAAAGAAGCACTTTTATCCATCCTTATAACTTCATCTGAAACTAATGATTTAAATTGCTAAAAGTTAATTAAAAGGATAAATTCTCCTATGTTTCCACTTTCAAAGCAAAAACTTCCACTTCTGTTAAAAAAAATTTATAATTTCGTTATAAAAAAAAATATTGCACTTTTGTTTGTCCTGATTAAGGGAAAAAAACAGAACTTTAAATTGTTTTTGCTAATTCTACTTTTGTTTTCTTGACAAGTTTCTTTCGAAAAAATCTAAATATACCATCACGAATTTTCATATTATAAAAAAATAAATTCATATATACACCATTTTTTCCTGTAAGAAAAGCCACTATGCACAATTATTTATTATTTGATGTTTTTGTTCACACTAAGACAACTCGTAAGCAGTGCGAGTTTCAATTATTAAAAAAATGTAAAAAATTGAAGGAAAAAAACCCGTACTTTTTTGTGGGGAGACTCTTGACCATCATAATTCATCTTTATTTTTTTTAGAAAAACTATGGCACAATAATTTTTTTAAGGTGGGGTATGTAATGAGTATTTATTTAAAATAATTTTATCCTTGAAAGTAGTTTTATCAATAAGTAATATAGTAATAAGAAATTTTATTAAAAAAAGGTGTGAAAAGTAAAATATTGAAATAATATCATTTAAAAATAATAGTAATATTATTTTTATGATACATTATTTAAAAATTTTGAAATAATATCTATTCAATTATTGCATGTTTTTTGGTAAATAATATGTCATAATATAATTAGTTGGACATCATTTTAGACATTAAAAATTAGACAAAAGATTTGGCTCCTTATTTCAAAAAGAAAAAAAAATTTGTTTCATGCGTTAATTTTGTCTATACTAAAGTTTGAGGTATATCTAAGAAATGCATTTTTTTATGGAATATGTAACAACTGCATTTTAGCTTGAAAAGACATATCAAAAGTTCGTTGCATTCATGTACGTCCTTCATCCCAACCTTTCTTAAATGTCTACTTGTGACAAGCATATTGCTAATGGCAAGTATCATTCCAGGCCTTTTTAGCACAAAATGAATTCATGATATTGGTGACAGGTATCATAAATTCATAGATACTATACCTTCAAGGACTATATATATATATATATATATATATATATATATATATATAAAACGATTCACATTATGACGTTCCAATCCTCCTTAAATTGATCTAAGGTTATTAACACTAATGCCTCTAAATTTTAGGGTTTTTATTATTTTTCCCTCTAAACTTTAAAAATCACTACTTTATTGGTTAAACTTTCAAAACTCTTCACTTTGCCCTTTGAATTTTAAAGTCACTATTTTGTCCCGGAACTTTCAAAACTCCTCACTTGTCTCCTAAATTTCCAATTATAAACGGAATTAAGATTATATGATTCGTACATAGGTCATTTGTAACAGCTAAAATGATATTTAACCACTCCTAGGTTTTGTTTTATATTTACACTCTCACTTGATACACTTGTTTTTTGTCTAAACTCTCATTTAGGAAAGGTTTGGTTGTACCTTTCTTCTTATTTTTAATGTGTAACTTATTTAATAAATCAATATTGTTTGCCGATATCTGAATTTGAATACTAAAAGAGATGAGTTATGCATTAAAGATAAGGAGATATCGACAAACAATATCAAGAAGAAATGTATATACAGCATTTCTTAAATGAGAGCTGATGAAAAAAACATTACATCAGAGTGTAAATGTAAAACAAAACCTGAGAGTGATAAAATCTTAATTTTTTCCTTACAGATGATGACCCATGTATGAATCACGTAGGTTTAATCATGTCTATTTGAAAGAAAAATTGAAAAATATGAGACAAAATGAGAAGCTTTGAAACAAGGGTAAAATGATGATTTTTAAAATTTAAGAGTCAAAGTGAGGAGTTTTTAAAGTTTAAGAAGTAAAATGATGATTTTTAAAGTTCAAATGACAAAATAAAAAGGACTTAAAGTTTAAAGGTCATTAATGTTAATAATATATTGATCTAAAGATTACAACCGCACTATGTTTCTTACTTTAAATTATGCCTTTTATTTCCATAACTTGCATCGGTTGCGGTTAGGCTGGCCCCAGCCCCTTTTATTACCTTTTTCCCCCGTTCTATAGTCAAGCTAAGCTCAGGCTTAAAGTGGATACCATACATCTCTATCATCTTTTTTTTTTTTTTTTCACTTTCTTTTTGTTGGAAAGTTTTCATTGTGGGCGCAAATTAGAATATGTTTTGTTCAGTTCAAGCAACTTACGGTTGGGAAAGAGTTGTTTGCATTTTGGCCTTTGCATTTTGAGGCTGAGCAATGGATGGGCCTAAAATTCACTACTCATGGATTTAATGGTAGGAATTTTGAGGAATGCCACAAAAAAAAAAAAAAAAAAGAAGAAAAATCTCGGTTCAGGCCTATAGCAGCCACAAATATTGAAGTTTTGGATTTATGCTATACAATTAAACTAGCAAAACAAAACATACACTGGGTCGTTTAGTATTGTTTTCAAAATAGCTGAAAAAATTTTTGTTTTAAAAAATGAGAATTTCTTGAGAATTGTGTTGAGAGTGTTTTTAAAATTTTTACTTCAAAAAATGTACAAAAACATTTTTAAAAATTCTGAGAATAAAACCAAACGGGGCCAATGTGAAGACATATAAAACGTGTGGAATGTGACTTAACATTCTCATTTAGCTAGTACAGTAGAGGTACGTATGATATATGTATTAAGTTGTAATTGAAGTTTTTATAAAAATAAAAAGAATGAATCCAAAAAAATTACTTAAGAGATTTTAAAAACAAAAAGGGTTTGCACAAATGAAAAAATGGATTTTTTTTTCTTTGGTTGTTAGACATTCATTTTTTCATATCTAACTACTTTGAGATTCATGAAACATACAAGTTTGATCCATTCATTAATAAATTAACTATATTTGGACAGAATATAACACAAATAAAGTATAATAGGTTAGAGATTTACAAAGGATAAAAATGTAAAAGAAACAAATAGATCAAATGATATGCTTTGAAAGGGAAAAAAAAGGAACAATGACATAATTTTTCAATATTTTGTTTTAAATATATTTTTTTCTTTTTAGTTTTTTTAAACTATTTTTTTATTATTATATCTTTTAAGACCCTCGCATGCCCTTGTTGTATTAGATTTTATCTAAAAATAGCCAGTTTATTAATTAAGGAGTAAAAACTGCATATTTTCATTAGCCAAGTAAAATTTTGATTTAGTTCTTCATTCTAGAGAAACCAAAAGCACACGCACACAAATTTGAGCGTCAAAGGAAAAAAAATAAAAAAAAATAACTGTAACAGAAGTCAAAAGTGATCATAAACAAAGAGAATATTCTAACAAGAAAGTTGAGATTAGAATTTTAATAATGAGTAAATTGCATTGTTGCTTCTTGAATTTTTCACTGTTTGCATAATACACATTGAACTTTTATTCTTCACAAAATAAACCATAAACTTTAAAATCAATGGTAATTGAGATCCAAGAGCTACTTTAATTTCTGTTATTTTTACGTGCTAAGCTCTAATTTTTTTTTTCAAATGATGAGCTCTACCCTTAAAAAAAAAAAACCTTACTTGCAAATCCCATGACCAAAATCATCTATCTTTTTAACGCTTGTCTGCTATTAGACCTCAATTGCTAATGATTTTAAAATTTATGGTATATTTTGCTAAGACTGAAAGTTTGGGGTGCAATATAAAAGCATATAATTTAAGTTGCAACAATGCAATTTACTCTTTAAGAATTCTATGAGAGTGATAAATTTGGATTGGAGAGAAATTGAAAGAGGAACAGAGTGGGAAAAGACATGAGAATGTTGGAGGTAAAAATACTACAATAGACAAAATAAGTCAAAAATAGAGAACAAAAAAAGAAAAAAGTAAATTATCAAAGGGAAAATTTCATGTCAGTACCCTGTGTTTTATCGAAATATGAGTTTAGTACACTTTATTTTGAAAATTTTTATGTCGATACCTCGACTTTCAGAAAATGTTTTTTAGTATCTCAGAGACCTTTTCTAGATTATGAAAAGACAAAATTATCTTTATTATAAAACACAATCAATTGACCAAAATTTTTTAATAAAAAACATTTAAATTTGTTATTACTGTAACAAAACACCTAAAAACCTTTAAAAGAACCAAATTTAAAAAAAAAATAAAAAAAAAACCTAAAAAAAATCCATTTCATCATCTTCAACCTTTCAAACTTGCAAATTCTCCTCATAATCGTCTTCATCACCGCCCTCACCCACTACTGCATGATGTTCCTCGTCTACACCCTCCACTGCCTCAAAGCCTTAACCGACTTCTCCAAGATTGCATCTTTCAACAATATGGAATCCGTCATCTACAGATCCCTTAGGAGATTACTCATCGACATCCTGATAATCCTCACTCATGCCATATTTTGTGTTAAATGCCTAATCTTCATTGAAAACACCATGGCCTATTCGCTTGATTCCTCACAAAGCCTCTACATTGGGGGTTGTTTGTCGTTTAAACTAAGGCTTAACTCGATCAAAACCGTAACTTACCTCACTCCCCTAAGCATCTTCACCAATGTGGTCGATCTTGGAGCCATGGCTGTCGTGATGGTCTAGGAGGTTCTCATCATGGTGAGAAATGGAGTTCTCATTAGGGCTTTAAGTGGGTTCTTGGAGTTCTTATGTGGTTTGGGTGTGATTGTTTATGCTTTTGAAGGGATTGGTATGACCTTGACTTTGGAATTAGAGATGAGAGAAAAGAGGAATTTTGGGAAAGTCTTGGCTTTAACAATGGCTTTCATATCTTTACTTTGGACTTTGGGTTACTTTGCTTGTGGTGAAGAAACACAAGGCATGATCACAACAAATTTGGGTCCTAGAGCTATAAGTACTTTGGTTAATTGATGATCCTCGCCCACCTTTTAAGACCGCCCCCACCTTTTGAGGTCACCCCCTCCCTTCAAGACCTCCTTCCCTCTTCTGACCTTCCTCTGTCTGCATGCCGTAGCCATCTCGACTTTGGGTTTTGTTGGTTTGTTTTGTAATTAGGGTTTTTTTATTGGTCCTTTTAAATGTTCTTGGGTGTTTGGTTGTAAGAATAACAATTTTAATTTTTTATTAAAAATTTTTGGTCAACTAGCTGTATTTTATAATAAGAGTAATTTTGTGTTTTTGTATCCTAAGAAAGGACTCTGAGGCACTAAAAAAAGATTTTCTAAAAGATCAAGTTACCGACATAAAATTTTTAACAGAGGCTACCAAACTTATATTTCTATATAACACGAGGTACTAAGATGAAATTTTCCCATTATCAAAAAAGGAAGAAAGAAGAAAAAAGGTAAAACCACTAAAAAAGAAAAAAAAAGGTTAAGCATCCTAAAAAAGCCATGCTTGGTCTTAATAGGGAGCCAAAAACAGCTTATTTGATGATTTTTTAGTCTTTATGAGAGTTTTTATTGGAATGTATTGTTGGTTGTTTTTGGTTGTTGATAATCTGATTTTGGGTGGTTTAAATAGAAGGTGAGGAAATTAAGGAAAAGGAAAAGTTAATTTTGAGTGGTTCATTCTTTCATTTCTGCTATTTGATTTATTTTTTGTGAGATTTTACTTTCTAAATATTTCATTATTTGGTTATTACTTTGTTTTTTTTTTTTTGTAAATATAAAATATCATGCTTATATATTAATATAGTATTTCCCGACCACCAACGACTTGACAATATTGACGATGTCCAGTAACGTTTCTAATAAACTTTTATATTTATGCGTAAATACAATATTTACTCTCTAATCCTATATTTCCCAACCGCTAGTACTCCGACGCTGTCGCGAGTAAATTTTTGTAGCTTGACATAAATATAATATTTACTAATTAATACTATATTTACTGGTTGTTGATGGTTTGACAAAGTCATCGGTAAATCTTTGTATTTTTTATATAAATATATTATTTATATGTTAATCTTGTATTTTCTAGATGCTAGTGGCATGGCAAAGTAACCAGTAAATCTTTCTATTTATATATATATAGTATTTTCATGTTGATATTGTATTTACTCATTGTCGGTGGTCTGGTGAAGTCATCGGTAAATCTTTGTATTTCTATGTAAATTAGTAATTCTATGCTAATAATGTATTTCTCAGTAGCCAGTGGTCTTGTGAAAGCTCCAATAAATATTTGTATTCACATGTAAATATATATTTCTATGTTAATATTATATTTACCTATTGCCGGCGGACCGATGAAGTCATCGGTAAATTTTTATATTTCCACATAAATATAGTATTTCTATGTTAATACTGTATTTTTCAACTGTTGATTGACCGATGAAGTTATCGATAAATCATTAAATTTACATGTACATATAGTAATTTTCATGTTAATATTATATTTCTTTATCGCCGATGGTCTAATGAAGTTGCTAGTCAATCTTTGAATTGACATGTAAAGATAATATTTATAGGTTAATACTATATTTTTCAGCCGCCAATAGTCTGTCAAATTCGCCAGTAAATTTTTGTATTTACAAGTTAATATAGTATTTATATGTTAATACTGTATTTCTTGGTTGTCGGTAGTCTAACAAAGTTGTCGATAAATTTTTTAATTTTCATGTTAATACAATATTTATAAGTTAATGTTGTATTTTTCGGCCGCTGAAGGTCCAACAAAGTCGCCTGTAATTTTTTTTCATTATTTGGAAATACAGTATTACCATGTAAATTTCCCAACCATCATAGGTGTTGAAGAGGGAGGACGATAAGGGATGTGGAGGAGAAAAAGTTGGAGGTATTTTGAGGTTTTTGTTCTCAAATTTTTATAAGATATTATTTAATTTTTTATGATATGTTATTTACTATACATTTTGTAGCTGTATGACATTGTTTACTAAGTTTTGACCTAAATATGTTATTTTGCTATTTCTTTCTTTTTCTAAGTAGTCCATTGATAAAAATTCTCAAATATGTCTCTACTTAAACATTTTTTTATGCAGCTAAAATATTTGTTTCTCAAATATGATCCTAATAAATACCTTTTCTCCTAGTCATCTAACCGAAATCTTTTTTTCCAAACGTATTTTTGTTTTAAACAAACTAATAATTGCTAAAGTGTTTTTATCCAAAACTCACATTTTGTATACTTAAAAAATACCCACATTTTGTAATGGAACTTAGATTATCTAAGCCTTGGACAAATAGGAATTGATGTGCTTTAGGCCCACTGCTTTCCGGTCGGAAAGTTGGAACTAAATGAAAGTTCATGCCTACTCTTTTATTTCCCTCTTCGATAATACGTAATAGATATAATACTTAATAGATATAAAAATAAAAGAAAATATGCAAATTTTTTCAACCGTCAATATAAATATAATATAAATTTGTTGATTTTTTTCCAATCATCATTTTTATTTATATACTTATAATGATTAAAATCTTTCATCTTGCAAAATTATAAATTTTTTATTTTAAGTTTAAATGTACTATAAACGGGCGGATCGTGTCGTGTCGTGTTGACACGTTTATTGCACTTTTAATTAAAAGTGTTAAAGCGTGTTAAGCATGCTAGCACAAATCCAACACATTTATTTTCGTGTTATTCATGCCAACCTATTTATAGCCCAATTAATATTCGTGCGGTCCAAACCCGTTTAGATCGTGTCGTTTTCGTATCGTATCATCGTGTCGTGTCTGAAATTGCCGGCTCTATTTGTAAGCCTTTAGATTCCTTTTTTTCTCACAAAGATTCGTCCATTTGTCTTTTTTTCCTTCAACTTCTTTTTGCACTTTTCACTTTTGTCCATTATGCTTTGAGTGGTATAAGTGAAAAGTGCAGGGAACTAAAATTTTGAAAGGATTTTGAGATAAAAATTGATACGATGAGATATTTGATAGAAAAGAAATTAAAATGGAAAGACAAAATAGGTGAAATAAATAGTATGTGGGTCCTATTAAAATTAATTTCTTCAAATATAAATGAATTTTGTGAGGGAAGATTTGACAACAATGCAAAGAAAGTGAAGTTACCAATTTGTCCTTCTTTCTATCAAAATTCCAACGAAAAAATTTAGGCACCAAATTAGGAAAATAATTAAATAATATTTAGACAAAATAGTAATTGTATTAATAATAATTTTTCCATTTCTTTGGTTTTTCTTGTAATACCAAATAAGAAAAGATAAAATCATTTCCTTTCCACCTTCACATACCAAACAAGTAAAGGAAAAATCAAAATCTTTTCTTTCTCTATAATTTTCTCTTCCTTCATAGTTTTCCCTTCCCTCCTATTTTCTTTCCTTCTTACCAAATGGAGCATAAAGTGTTTTAAATCAAAAAGTTGGCTATAACCAACTTTGCCAAATATTTTAAAGTATGACATAAATAAACATAACTTTTAAAAATATGGCATAACATGTAAATTTCTCTATAATTTTCTCTATTAATTATTAATCTTTTAATATTACTTCCAATTTGAACCAGCTTTAATGTTTTGTAGTTGTTTCTTTTCATTTTGTCCACGTAAAATTTTACGGCTTTTTATTTTTATAATATGCACTATAAAAATGTTTATTCTTTCTCAAAAATATTTTTTCTTCTAATCCATCTTTAACTCTTATTTTTTACTCATAAATATTGTTTCTCTAATCAATCTACGTCAAAATATATATTTTTCAAATATATATCCTAAAAAAATTAGCGGTCATTTCAATTTTTATTTTCTCATAGTCTTTCTAAATTGATTATTCTCAAATATGTCCCTGCTTGAATATTTTTTTCCCGATTTGCACCATTAACAATTATTTTATACATAATTACCACTTTTTTAATATATCCATGTAAAAATAAGTTTTCTTTAATATATCCTGACTAAAAAATGTGGGTATCTCCACTACTATTTTATCATAGTATTTCTTAATAAATTTCCATCTTATTTTTAATATTTTTTTCCAATACGTCTTGCTTGTTTATTACATAATATATAAAAGCCTCTAATAGTCGTGTTTCTTCCTCCTAATGTTTCATCACAGGAGTTTTTCGCCTTATTTTTTACTTTTAAATTTTTTTTTGTTATTTGTTTTTAAAGGACATATATTTATATTTTCTTATAGTACTTCCTAATTGATTATTTTCAAATATGTCTCTGCTCGAATATTTTCCTCTCTAGTTACAATAAACACTGCTTCTCTGATATATTAATGTAAAAAAAAATCTTTAATGTATGCTCATCATAATAATTTTGATAGAGGAAATGTCAATTTAAGTTGAATGGATAAAAGAATGTTACTGCATGGATCGAGATTATAAATTCTCGTATTTTCGTCCATTAAATAATATTTAAGTACTTGAGGATGCTCCAGAATCTTTTTGATTGCTCGTTCAAGAACTACGATCCTTGCATTAAAATGTGGTTATCTCAACTACTACTTTCTCATTATATTTCCTAATTAATTTTCTATTTGATTTTCCAATATGTCTTGCTTGTTTGTTATGTAGTATATAAAAGCCTCAAAAGGCTTGTTTTTGTCAAAAAATGATTTGAAGGGTTTCATTCCTTTTTCGCTTTTCAACTTTTTTTGTTATTTGTTTTTTAGAGATCTTATATTTTTTTATTTTTTTCTTCTCGACCTTATTTCTTTAAATATATCATCAAAATAAATTCTAATGTGTTCCTATTAAGTCATTATTTCTTGAAAATATATTTTCACTTAAATATTTTGTTGAACATGATCTTTATAACTGTTTAATCGCCACTCTATGTTACATCCCAATTTTTGAAGAAAATTTTATTTATTATTTATTTTTTACTTTTCAATTGTCATGACTTTTTTATGTTTCTTCTTCATCGTCTGTCGTTTTACCCCTATCAAAATAACTTATTTCAAATGTGCCCTTAGTTATTTTACAATTTTAGTTTTCATATGCCTTTTTAAGATATTTTATTCATCTCTCTTACTCCTATTAAAACATTTTCTTGGGTTTTTCTAATTGGCCCATTACAACAATTATTTTTTCCTACAATGTGTCTTAAAGTTTTTTCATGTTGTCTTTTTAACTATTTTTTTTCCTAATAAAGTGTATTGTGTTTAATTTGTTATTATTGGAGTAATTGAAATGCTTTTTTCCCTTACTTTACTCCTATTAACATAATTTCTTTTAGACGTGTATGTGCTTAATTTTTTTTAATTTTTATTTTGCTAAAGATCCTTTATAGTGTTATGCTTTTTTAATGTATTTTTTAATAGTTTTCCCCCATATGTCACTACTAAAATGTATTTTTTTTTTCATACTTACATCCATTTAATTTTTCCTTTTGTAATTCTCATGATTTTAAAAGCAACACTTATGAAGACATTTGAGTTAGTTGCTTGTTAGCTAATAATTAACTAAGATATTCATTATTTAATAAATTAAAAAACAATTACACCATATTAAAAAATTTTGCATGAATGGAGGAGCCTACAGAGTAACTTCCCACGAGCAATACATGTGGATTCAACTAGTAATAAGTATATGCAGACTTGGTCTCAAGTAATTTAATTTCATTCAAGCTTTTTTTTTTTTTTTGGAACTCGGGGGTGTTGGGATTTGAACTCTCCACCTTTATATGGAGTCGGATATGATCTTATCGTTAGACTATACCTGCAATCATATTTCATTCAAGCTTCGATGCGTCCACCTACGGTTTTTGAGATATCTCATTAAAACTTTGTAGCTGTGAAAAATATCAGGAAAAGAAAATGGCAGCAAGAAAAAGGAATACATTTGTTTGCCTCTCCCAAGTTTGATCGAATTTGTCAATGGAAACTCCTGTGCAATTTAGTCTTTGAATGGTCACGTGTATGTACCACAACCCCAACCCCCCCCCCCCCCCCCCCCCCCCTTTTTTTTTTGTTTTTTCCTGGAATAAACACCACCAACAACGTGTTTGGTCCTCAAACAATAACTATTGACATTTGACTTGTGGGTCAACATGATTTGCACATTCCCAAGCCACCCGAGTGCTGACTTCAGTGATCTTTTTCCGAATGGGTTATTTTCACCAATAGTTTTACAAGATATGAGCAGATCTAATCTTGGCCTCTTATGCTTACTTTTATATTTCTTACTATATGGACCTTTCTGAAATACATAATTTTGATCCTTTTTTGTTAATAAACTATTTACTAAAAAACATATCGCATGCGGATAACCAATGAAGGTTTTGAGAGGAATAAAATGTTTTTTTTAAATAGATCTTTGAAAATTCTAAAATTAAAAAAAATTAATGACACAACCTACTTTTTTTTATATTTTTCAAATTTTCTTTTTTTATTTTAATATTTTTGTCTCTTAAAGCACTCACATTATGTGTCAAGTGTTAGGTTCATCTCAAAATTAAAAAAAGAAAAATCATTAACAAGAAAATATGTATTTATAAAATATGGTTTGAACCAAAACTTTTGATTCAAATATTTTAATATATGAGAATTTTATATTATAGTTTTTTTCTTAATACTATAATATATAATAGCTTTATATTATAACAATTAAAAATTTTAAATTTTTTGTTTGATTTGAACTGAACCCTTAATTTTCAAAATAGCATAGATATCTTAACAATAAATGTCTGAATTAAACCATACTCGTAAGGTACCAAACCAATCGCGAAAAATAACCTTTGAAAAAGTTTGAGAGTGGCATACAGCTGTACCTAATGGAGAGAGACAGCAAGAGGGACCTACTTGAATTTTAAGGGGAAAAATGACCTAATTTTCTTCTTCTTTTTTTTACTGAAAATAATTAAATTGAGTTGAGAGGTGGAGAATTTGGCACCAGAAGAAGCTAAAGAGAGGCCAACAATATAATGGCGCTCCAAGACAACAAGGGCTACCATGATTTCTAGCTGTCGGTCCAACTTCATTTTTCTTGTTCCACCACCTCTCGTGGTGGTTGTATTCCTAACCCTGTCTAATGTTGGGCTAAAAAAAAACAATAATAATAAAAGTTTTGCACATTCAATCCTAATCTTCAATAGTATAAACAGTTGAAGGAAGAGTTTAGACTTTAGACCGTTTAGTGACCAAAATAAAATATCAGAACCTGAGTGCATTAATATTAATTTCCTTTAATAAAATATAATTTCCCATTCTCATTACTATATCTTGTTTAGATTGCCCGTGTCGTCGAAAAGGTTTATCTTAGGTGTGGCAGTGACGTAATTGCAGCTATATTATAACGAGAATGGCAGCGACGTAATTGCAGCTTTATTATAACGAGAATGAATGATGGTCCTTCTTAAACTTCTTTTCTTTTAATATTTTATATAAAATTTAATAAAAATTAAATTTTATCCTCTTAAAATTATATATTGCTCCACTTTATTTAATTTTTTTTACAATGTTAGTATACTGTCTTTCTCTCCTGAGTAATTTTTTTGGCGCTGCTCTCGAATGCGAGAGTAGTTTACTACAAAAGTTAGATATTAACGGTAGGTAAATGGTGATGGGTTTGGCTAGTATGTAATTACAAGTATTGAATAAAGAAAGGATTGCAACTTTTATATCAATTATTTACATGTGAATTATTGTTGTTTTTTGAGATGCTTAAAAGCGGTACAGTTGTTCTTGAAAGGTAAAAGAATAACATAATTATGTTTTATTTTAACAAGGAAGCAAGATTATGTGTGAAAAAAAAAAAGTTTTAGCATGTGTTTGAAAAATTATTTTAAATTAATTGGTTTGAACTCAAATAGTTTAAAGCTCTCTATTGCTACAGTATGAAATAAAAATGAGTTATAATGTAAAGTTCTCCATTGCTACAATATTTCAAACCAATTGGTTCAAATTAAGGCTCTCAAACACCTTATAAGCGAGTGATTAATTAGTGCACAAATTTTATTTGTAGAATTATTGTTTTAATGAATATTTTAATTTTTGTTTGATTAGGTGTTTGAGAGCATTGATTAGAACTAATTGGTTAAAAATACTATAAAATTTGAGAGTTTTATACCGTACTAACTTCTTGCTTTTTACTGTAGCTACTAAAAGTTTTACATTATTCGTTGATTATAACCAATTGGTTCTAAATGAGAGTCAAACACCTTATTAAAAAAAATTACCTTTTTTAAGTGGTCAATTAATAATTATATAGTTTGACTTGGTGATCTAAATCACTGATTGACTAATATAACAAGTGTTTAACTAATGCTTAGAGATCAACATCAAGTCGATTAGATAAATGTTTAAGATTCTTCAACCCACTCCATCAAGTTTGAGTGAATTGATCTTAAATTTAACTCATTAATTAGCCCAAAGTTAAGATCAACCCACGTAATTAATTAAATTTGAGTCGGGTTAGATGTGTTGAGCAAGTTCAACGTTACTATAAAAAAGAAGAATATCTAATTCTATCTAAAAAATGAAATACGGAAAAAGGTAAAATTTATCATATATTGATCAAGCAAAGTTCTAATATTTTATCATGTCATCAACTAATATAAAATAAAACATCCACAAAACAAGTTCAAATACATAAAAGTCATGTACCATAATAAAAATATGATAAGTAGATTGTGATTTAGATGGGTTCCAGTTAAATTGGATTAGCATAAACTCAATCCGAATCCACACAATCAAAAGTTGGGACAGGTGGGTTACCTCGTTTGGTTTCATGTCTGACCCGAACTCCATTTGATGGGTTTATATTGGATGAGACAATTGAGTTAAGTGAGTTATTTCTTTTTAGGGGAATTTTCATAAATATAGATTTTTAAGATTTAGTTTTTATAAATTTTATGTATTTATTTGTGATACAACTTAACATATAATATGAATGATATTTGTAACATACACTTTTTTAAGTGTGACATAAATAAACATAACTTTTAAAAATGTGACATACCATGCAATTTTCTCTCTCTCTGTTTTTCTTTTAATATGTTCCACTCTTCAATGATCTACTAATCAACACTAACTACTCAAATTTGATCGACCATCCATTTACTATTTTCCTTTAAAGAAAAATAACTAACAATTTTCTAGAGGAAGTGTCCACATCAGCCACTTCACTTATTTTTTTAAAAAACAAAAATTAAGTAATGATAGTATATTTTGTAATATTGGTGCGTGATTTATTATATGATATAAGATTTTTTTTTTTTTGGTTGCTATCGACTGGCAACCGTATCGATTATCACGTGTTAACTATGACAAATTTTATGAACACAGGAAATCGTTGTGGAACATATTTGAATTTGATGCAATTGACAATTTGTGTACTGGATTCAGAATTGGAATTCAAAAGTTCTTTTTTTTTTTTTTTTTTTTTTTTTGAGGAAACTTGGAATTCAAAAGTTTGTTGTACATTTATTTTGGAGTTTAAGGCTTCTCTCGTACTTTGAAGTTTTATAATATTTTAGGCTAGACATTACTTCTTGGAGCCAATTGGCTTTAGGAGAATTTTTATAAATATAATAATTTAAAAATTATTTTTTATAAATATCACATATGTTTTTTTATAGCATAATCTAACGTGTTATATAAATGATAATGTGTCACAAACTTTTTAAATGTAACAAAAATAAGTATAGCCTTTAAAAATATGACATAATATGTAATTTTTTTAAATTTTTGCAGATGAATCTCCTAAATCCATTTTTTTCAAGAAAAATTTAACTCGAACACAAAAAATACAAATGTTATATGACCTTAAAATACAAAGATGACCTCCAAAGAATACAGATTCTATTAGTTTAACTTATTTTTTTGGGGTTTGGGACCGGCTGCTCCCTAAAGCCATTTTATTCAAGCGCTTGCAATCAAACATTTTCTTTTACTGTACCCTAGAAAAAATCTTCACTGGAAAGAGGAAGAAGATCATGCGTGCTTACAATCCCATCAATTTTCAAGAAAAATAAACATGGTGTTTAGCAGCAGTAGTTTACATCTTTTTTTTTAGTTATAAATAATATAAACCTTTCATATGCTATACTAATAATAAAAAAATCACTATAGTGTAAAGCTCTCATATGCTACAGTAAAAATAGTTTCAATCAACAATTTTAACTAATCTCTTATTAAACACGATGATAGAAAAGAGGAAGTTATCTCATATCTGCTTTGGGAGAAAAGAAAAGGACAAAAATAGAAAATTGGGGCACGCTTTGTAGCCACAACCCAAGGGAGAAAATAAAAGGTTAATAATTAAAAAACAAACAATAATCAACCTTTTGAAAAAAAATACAAAAACAAAAAACAAAAACAAGGCAAGTCACTTGAATCCTAATCACAATATTCGTTTCACATAAAATTCTACCAAAGTGGATTTTAGATTTTCATCGTGTCTCATTAAAATTGATATAATTCCAATTTATTTTTTAATGATAGAGCGAATTGTAATTATGTTTTATACGTAAAAGTCTAGAAAATTTTGCATACTTCATTATAAAATTCTCCTAATTTTTGATAACGAGCTTTGAATTACAATAGCTTTGTAATTTCCATTTAAACTTCCTTCACAACATGATTACCACGAGAAAGGTTTGTGTGACATTTTGGCCACCAAATATGCTTTTATAACGTTGAGTCTTTAAAATTTGTTAAATTCAATTATCAAAAGTTCTTACGCGTCACAATCACAGAAAATTCCATCTAAAGTTTGAACAATTTTACAGGAGGACTACAGCTGAAAAAGTGAATAAGCCATTAAATAAATTGTGAAAGTTTGAATGAACGATTAAAAGATACAAATTTCGCCCTAAAGTATTCATATGTGATGCCAACAATCCTTTTGTCCTTCGAACATTAATTTTTTTATGTTTTGTACATATGAGATTTATGTAACATTGTAACGCCCCTATATGGGGGTTAACAGTTTTTAATGAGATAAAATAAAAATAAATAATAAAAGTAAAACCTTAAAAATAAAATTTGCCCGGGACTTAAATGAAAACTCTCAACTCAAAAATAAAAATATAAACGATAAATAAACCACAGTTTTAAATGTAGCACCTTAAATTTAATAAAATAAACTGTTGTCATCATCATTTTAACCCTCAACACATTATAATACAGTCACAGAAAGTAACAATTGATGCTTACATTATCATGAAGAACATTCTCAACGATTGAAGCAGTCCCAATGTAATATAGTTACATCACTTCCTCAACTATATTTCTCGTAGCCACCTCACACTTAGTGAGTCTTGAAAAGATATAAACATAAGGGAATGAGCAACACTATGCTCAGTAGAGAAAGCCATTACTCACCTTTAGGTTTTTATCATTACCACATTAAAACATGCATGATTAGTAGGTTACATCATATTCCAGATTATAAGGTTTATTATGATCACATCTTATGGATACCGTAGTTAATCATTACCAAGTGTCATAATTACACATTTATACAAATATTACCAATCATCATTGTTCCTAGGTATCCATGTTAAATTGAGTATCACTCAACTCATCGAAACCCAAATGGGCGCACTTGATCACCCTATAAACATTCCAAGGGTGTTCCGGTGAGGGGACATCAAGCCCCGAGTCCTCACCAAATCAATTCCTGTACAGTGTGTTCTGGGACTTTCAACCCAAGGAAGCGTCATCACCTTCCCCCTATTTTACCTTTTAGGGTATTCATGCCCAAGGACGTAACCGTCGCCCTTTTCATGTCTCACAATTTCTCTATATTAAATCATTATTAATAGAGTTAATTTTCCTAACCATGCTTCTCAATTTATAACATGTGTCAATTCATTATGTTCCTCGCCGTACAATACAAGACGAGTCCATGTCATAGTTTCATATGTGATACACATATAATATCAGTTCAACATAGATATATATATATTGCAGCAAAACAATCAATTTTAATTCTATAAAAACCTCACAAAAGATGAGTAATAGAATCCCTACCTTTCAAGCTTATCAACAATCTTTTAATCCTGGAATCAATTAACGTTAGCTCCATACTCCCTTGATCCTAAGGCGTGCATAAGGACAATTAAAACTAAAGCACAACATACAACTACATTCATAAATAAATCATGTGTAAACCTATCTTACTAGTATGCCATTAAAGCTTTTATATAAATCTCTTTTGAATACCACAGTAAACAATTTTTGTCTTAACACAATATAAAATGTGAACAAGTAATCTATATGTTTTAGTCCCTAATAAGATTCATCAATCACTTAGGATAATAATGGAAAGGTTGCAAGACATTAAAGAATTAGGTGGTGAGCAAAGATGGGTTCTTGGTTCAGGTTAGTAGTTGGTATACCATAACAAACTGGCAGATTTACTAGTTTCCAATACAAAAATTGAATAATTCTTAGAAAATAAAATACAACTCCGATTTAGGTTTATGATAGCTCGTTAGAAAGCCTAGGATGCTACTTTTCAAATATGCAAACCAATTCATAAAATTCATTTTAATTTAATCTTAGAATTTCAAGAAATAACCACTGCCCATAGAGGTATTACAAAGTTTAACAATATAAATTTTCTGTCTAGGGCATATACACTTAGACTTCATACATATGCTCCAAAATAGCAACAAACATATACTTAGGTTTAAGAACGCAAATTTGAATAATCCTTTAGTATAAAAGAAAATTTATAAATGAAAGACTAAATTTGTTCATAAGATTCTAACCTCGGATTATGGTTAGTTGGAAGCTTGAAATGGCTTCAAAACAGGTTCCTTTACTTCGGTATGACTGAAATTCTTGCTCAAATGGAGGTGATGGTGGCTGATTTTTATGGC